>VXAB01000561.1:526417-717056 GCA_013399175.1 Odontophorus gujanensis
GCGGGGAGCGGCCGGCTGTGAAACCGGTCACGTTTGGAGGCTGAACCGGGGGCAGGAAGTGTGGGCGGCCCTTCCCCGCGCCCTCCCGTCCTGCTTCTCCTCGCCCATGTCCGATCCAAGATGGCCGGTAAGTGGGCGCGGGTGGGGGGGGGCGGCACCGGGCACCGCCGCCCCCCCCCGAACCAACTCCTCGGTGTCTCTTTTGTTTTTGCTTGTAGGGATCCCTTTGTATTTTGTGGATTTGCAGGATGACTTAGATGATTGTGAGTAACTGTTTTTTATTTTTTCTGCCTCCCTGCTCAGGCCCTCCAGCAGCCGTGCTTTGGGGGGCAGGCCGGGCCCGCCGAGCTGCGGGGGGAGGGGCGGGGGGGGCCGGGATCCGTCCAGCGGTGGCTGAAGGGTTTGGCTCCGCCGTTGTGGCCGGGGATTTTTTTTTTGTGCGGTAATTCCAACGGGTGAGGCCTCTGAGCGCTTTAGGCGGTGCTAAAGGCGCCGTGTTTTGCTTTTGGAGCATCACTGAGACGCAGACGGTGCTGCCCGTGCTGTCGGAGCGCGGCGTAAAGGAAAATCCGCCTCCGTGCTGAGGTTGGTTGACACGAGCCCGTTTTTAGGTTAAGTGTGCTTCCTTGGGTGCCCCAATTCTGGCGTTGCGTTGCGGGGTTAGGGCTGAAGGAGTGTCGGGCAGCTTGGAGAGGGCTGCTGCTTGCAGGTGAGGCTTTGGCCGCTCATAGTTTGGACAAGAAACCTGGTGCGTAGGGCGGTTGGGATCCTGGGTAGAGTTTTCCATACAAAACCAAAAAAATGAGAACTGTTGCAGTATTTGTTTTCACTGAGTGTGCAGATTCATTTGCCACTTAAGTGTTATCTGTAATAGTACTTGAAAATGCACGACTGAAGGTTTATTTTTTCCGAATCTGTCATTAGTATTTAAAGCCAGGAGGAAAGCAATCTCGAGGAGCTGCGGGGGGGACATTGGGGTGTTAAAGAGCTGAAGTGTGGCAATGTGTGCTGGGATGTGGCCTCTGCGATTCCACCTATGGGACGCTGTTGTCTGGTGCTACTGGCTGGTTTTGCTTTCACTGCTCGAGGCTTCACGCCTTTGGTAGTAGGAAGAAAAGTGTGCCGTTTGCATTTTGTCAGCATTTAGAAAACGCTGGGATTCTTTGAGGTGAAAATAATGGATAAATGGTGGGATTAACTGCGTGCAAGATGGTTCTTGTTTCATTTTATGTTTAAGTGTATTGCAGAATGTCTTTGGTATTTATGCAGAGATTTAAATTGTAACTGAGTCTTAGTGAATTTTAAACTATAATTAAAAATGAGGAAACCTTGGAGGGTAATACTTGAAGTACATGGTTTGGTTTTTTTTTTTAGTACATACGGATTTGAAGCCTTGTTAATGCTATAAGGAGTTGCTTAAAAGTATGTATTGAAGGTTGCTGCTTACTGCAGTTGGTAAATGAAAAGCCATATGAAGACCTTAAATGACAAAGTGTGTGAGGTTTGAACAGGATTTAGGTGAGAATTAAAACGAGGTGATATATTTCAGCCTGCTTTAGCTGATCTGAAGGCTGTTCTGTAGAGCATATCTATCTCACCTGGGTTTCTCTGACAGACAGAGAGCTGCAACAGCTGGTGCAGCGCCTTATTTAAGACTGCTAAATCTTTTATTCTTTCTGTGCTAATTACAAAAACAAAACTTAAATCCTTTTCATAGTGTTAACAAATGCTTAGCTATGTGAATTGATTAGATCTTTCTGAATTGTTCCCAGTTCCCTTTCTCTTTTTTCTCTGTGCAGTAAAACAAAGATACTAGTGTGTCATCTGAGTCCTGGTTGCTGAGCGTAAAGCACAAACAGCAGAAATAAGTGCAGATTTCTCATAGTGTTCTGTGGATCTTGTCCTTTGGGTTAGGTCTTCTTTCTCCATTGGTTTCCTGTATATTTATTTTCCTGTATATGTCACAGGTGTTCTTCAAACAGGTAGGGTAGGCTCACACAGTTCAGTTGGAAGGGGCCTGCAAAGGTCATCAGATCCATCTGTCTGACCACCTGAGGGCTGACAGAAGTTCTTGTTTCCAGCTGGGCAGATTTCAAGGTTGTTTGTTTCATGTCACTGGAAGGAGAGTGCTGAATACTTCATCTGTCTGTGAACAAATATTATATACTTTAGTAGTAGTAACTCATTACTTTTTGTAATTTATTTACTAGTATGCTGTACTCTAAAACCTGGATGTACCTATAATTACTTATTTTAAGGGGAAAAAAATTGTGGAGAGAGATGGAAATGGGTTCTGCTGTGAATGTTCTTAACTTCTGTGTACTGAGAAGTGTGTGCAAAAAGTTCAAGTATTTAACTCTGCTCATCCTTAGCAAAAGTGGTTTGCTCTGTTTTCTCTCAGGTCCTAGAAGCACTGATGTGTACTTAGCTAATTTAAATGAACAGTAAAACTGCTCAGGTAGTAAAGCTAATCCTAGATGTGGTGCTATAGTCAGGCGTTATTAATTAAGGTTTACTTCACTGTCATTTGACTTGGCGGGAATTCTGCTCAAAATATTTGAAGGGGCCAATAGTAAAATGGGCTGCTGAGTGCCGTCGTTTTTTAATTGTTTTGCAGTGCAGTAACAAGTGGGAGCTAGATGAAGTTAACGGCAAGCATGTTGGTTTCTTATTGTTTGTGTTGCTTTTTTGATAAGCCTCAATACATCCTTACACAGCAGGTGGCTGCCCTCAGAAATCACCTAGAGCAAGAGTGTCTGCATGTGTGTCAGATACGTAGTGCTGTAATTGTGTAGGTGTAGGGACGGGCAGGAATTGATTTAGGAGATTGGGAGAGCATTACAACCTCCAAAAGGAAACGTGCACCCTCACCTACAGCGTGCAGCTTCCTGCCAGCCCTCCGTCTCATGGAGCTTTTGTTTGAAGCAGGAAGTGCTGCATACATTCAGATCCTGTGCTTGGAGGGGGCCCAGCAGGTGGATAGATCCATCCCTATTAGTGTGTGTAGTGTAAACTGTCTACAGTTGCACAGATATGTGTTTTGAACCTGACAACTTCACTGGTTGTTGTTTATGTACTCTCAATGACCACTTGAATAAAACTATGGGTGCCATACGAGTGCCCCAGAATGAGCAGCTGACGCTTCTGGTCAGGTGCTGGTGAGTTCTCTTTTATCTGTGTATACACTTTAAATGGGAACAATTAGTCTAGTCCTGGAGTTCTTTCTGAGTCCTACTGTGCTTGTTGGTGGGAGCTAGTTGTCTCCAAGAATTAGAGGACTGCTCTTCTTATCCTTCAGGTAGGTTCCTTAGAAAATGCTTTCAGAAATCCAGCCTGCTTTTATTCTTTATTCCCCAGAGGGCTGCAGCCCTGAGTATGTCCAGATGATTTCTTTTTTTAAAATGACCTCTATTTCTGTTGGGAATGTTTTGGCTTCAGTTTGTGTCTGATACTAGGAAACCATTTCCTGGTTAAAGTAATGGATTAACTTCCGTGAGTTTGAAAGCACTGTCTTCTAAAGATTCAGTCCATTTAAGCATGTCAATTAAAACCTGAGTATTAAATAATGGGAAAGCAATCATAAATTGGACTTTCTCCTTGTAGGAAAAAAGCTGAGGTTTAGTACCTCTTAGTAACAAGTTATTATTTGTGTGCAGACAAATTTGTAGTGGTTATTCATGCAGTTTAGAGCCAAAGTTCATCACACCTGGTCTCTGATTAAGGGGTCCTTTAGAGATGTGTTGATAATAGAAAACTGGTGGTAAAGGATGGATAGAGTTAGAACTTAATTATCCTGATAAAGGTTCAGCCAATTCAATCCTGAAGAAATTGTTGTGTTGGGGACCATGTGGTTATATATATGCACCATTAAACCTCTTGGCAATTTGAGAGCGTATTGTGAAAACATAAAGACTTCTCCTTAGGATGCCCCAGAGCTTTGTACTCATTGGGATGACATATCTGAAAGGACTTCAGTTTTTTTTTGTTTAACCAGAATACTGAAGATGAGGGTTACATACATCTTCACATTGTTGCTATGACTGAAACAGTATGTGATGTATTTATTTGTTTAGCCAGTGGTCAGCTGTATTTTTGGTGGTGCTTTTGTTTTTATTTATTTATTTATTTATTTTTTAACTTCTCCTCACTGCAGACAGGAGGTCTCTGTCTGTAGAGAAGTAACCTGGATTGTCTGGATTTATTGTTATAGGCAGTTTCAAACATAGGTTGTCATTGTGCTTTCAAATTATTACCAGTTTTGTTTTCTTTACCAATCTAAATACCTAATGTAATGTCCTGCCAAGTCAGAAACTGGCCTCTGTTCTGCAGTGGTTGTCACTCCTGGTGCATGCACTGTTCTGAGAGAGACTGTTTCTGGCATCCGAGCAGCAGCACTGGCATGATTTGTGCTTAAGGACTATCACGTTTGCTTTATTTGTGTGAACAAAGTGCAGATAATTAAGTGTGCTTTGCTGGGAAAGTTTTAAACCCAGAAATATCAGCTACTCTAGTGGAGTATTTTCTGCCAGTTTGGTTGCTGTATGTGTTTCTGTATGAAATGAGGGAAACTTTTTAGTTAATAATGTCTGCAGTAAAAGGCCCCCTTACAAATGAGGTAAAGTTGAGATATTTTCTGAAGCTACCAAGTATGATTTAGATGAACAAGACTCAGTAACTTCAGTGAGAAAAATGATTCTTGGTAGCTTTGAAGCAAACACAAGAATTTGTGGGTTCATAGCAATGTGGTTTGGGATTTTTTGTCACTGCTAAAATTACTATTTTTTTTTAATGAGATTCATTCTTTTCCTGAATTTGTTGGTTTGTGGTATGCAGTTCTGTAAGCTGATCCCTCACTGAAGTGCAAATAGTTCATACAAGGTGCAAAGTAAAATGTGTTAAAAGGCAAAAGTACTGTAGCAGCTGAAATAGATTTTATTTCAAGGCTTGACTTTATAATTCTGTGTGCAAGTGTTGCTCTTTACTTAATTAGGCACAACTTAAAGATTTTTGTAAGCAGTTTTCAGTGCTACACAGATAGTTTTGCTTTGAAGGATAGCTCTGAAAAGAAGTATTGGTACAGGATACTTTGTACTCCAGCATCTCTTGCTGACTCTCAGGTGATTTTTTGTTTAATTTTTCATTTTGTTTTGTGTTCTGTTATACTTGTCTTTCAAGTTGGATTTGAAGATTATGGACCAGACTGTGATAGCATGAGGATAACGGCATTCTTAGACATTCCAGGACAGGATAATTTGACTCCACTGGCTCGCCTTGAAAAATATGCCTTTAGTGAAAATGTGTTTAACAGGTAAGGGTTCAACAATTACTCTGGATGACAGTCTGAGTCTGACAGCATTGTGAATGTTAGAGAATCACTACTTCTTTCGTTATTTTTCTAAATGGGAAATTTCTGTTTGAAAAACAAAGTGTTATAGAATATTTTCCATAAAAAGTAGTTTAATTTGTTGGTCATCTGAATAATATTTTTGGACTCATCTTCATTTCATTGGAGCCTGGCAAAGTTGTGTCACTTGTATGTCTGAATGGTCGGAGTGGATCTTGGTCTTGTTTTTTTTAAGGTGCTCATTTGGTTTTGCTCCTGTGATCCACCCATGTTGTTGACAAGATATTAAGTCAATTAATATGTTATCTCTTCACAGGCAGATTATTGCCAGAGGTCTTCTGGACGTCTTTCGAGATTTCAGCAATAATGAGGAAGATTTCCTGACTGTAATGGAAATAGTGGTCAGGCTCTCTGAAGATGCAGGTTTGAATGTATTTATTTTAATTTTTATAATTCTGAACCATGCTGTTGTGTGTGAGGTTATTCTATTTTATTTCCATTAGAAATGAACAATCTTAGTGGTAATATTTCCGTATGTTTTGAGTCTTTTCATTTTTGTCCATTTTTAAAACATCAAAACAAAATTCTACCTTTTTCTTGAGGGTTTTAATTTTGAATTTACTAATTTAGTTTTTACCCTTTTTTTGTTGGTAGAACCGACTGTACGTACAGAACTGATGGAGCAGATACCTCCAATTGCCATTTTTCTACAAGAAAGTCGACCAAAATTCCCGGCAGCATTTTTTGAATACCTAATGCCTGTAGTAGTGAGGTATCTTACAGATGTGAACAATCAGGTAGGAAAAAAAGGCTGCATGAGTGAAAAATCTGGAAATCTTGCTGTGGTTTGGTAATCTTGAGACAAAAGAAAAAGATAAGAAATGTTAATAGTCTTGTTAATTGATATCTAGCTCTTCTGTAGTGCTTTGTGTTTATTGGTTGCAGCACAATTTGCTGAGGAAGTCTGAATATATGTATTTTTTCCTACTTCCCTTAAAGGGGTACTGGTAGGATTTATGTGATGGCATATTGACATTTTGTCACTGGAGTCGTGGCTTTCAAATCCCTGCTGACACTTGGCTTCTCCTCAGAATGTGATACAAGGACATACTGCAATTATAGTAGCATTTAGTATTTATTACCAATTATTTTTAGTGTTAAACTGTGTTTTTTTTGTTTGTTTCTTTAACTTGTACCTTTCTACTCAATGGAAGCATACCTTTTGTATCAGTAGAAGTTGTTTTTACAGCTGTATGTTTGTTCATTCACATTAACAGGTTAGAAAGGCAGGTCAAGAAGCTCTGCTCGTAATGCTGGAACAAGATCTGGTTTCTCAGAGCGATATTGAAAACAAGGTCTGTCCAATTCTGTTGGACCTCTCTGCTCCTGACAGTGATGATGAGTACAAGGTGGAAGCTGTGAATGTAAGTGAAGCAGAAAGAAGGCTTGTATTTTCACATTGTTAGGCTTTTTAAAATTACTTTTAGTTTCTATTTTTTGTCAGTGTTATAAATCTTATTTGGAATGTATTTGTAACATTATTTGTGCAACATTTGTTTTCATTTTTAGCAGTAGTTAAGATGAGGTTCAAGAACAGTGCTGACATTAAACAGCAATAAGCAACAAAACCTTTTGTTTATTCATCAACGTGATTGAATTTTTGGTTTAACACAATAAATCTTTGATTTTTATTCTTAATTTTTGAAAGGTCAGATTTGAAGAAATTGTTTTAATAATTCAGGATGCCTTTTAGGGGTTAGTTTCTAGGAATGTGCTTGAAAAGTGTCTTCTGAATGTGTTATGTAGAATTCTGTTATGAAGGCAAAGAGGTAGAAAACTTCAATTTAATTTTTGTTCACAGCAATAATGTGGCTTGACAGTTCCTCAGAGAAAGGGACAAAACTTCTGAGCACATTACTTACAATTCAGTTATGCTGAGATGTTGGTGCTTAAAGTGTTTTTTATGTATAAGTCTGGTAAAGTTTTCAGTAGCTCCCCCATACAATTAGCTTTGTCTTACTTTCCTTTGTTTTCTCCTGTTGTATGGCAGTCTACTGTTTTATCATGACTTCACTTCCTGTGAAGGAATCTGTCCTTGTTTTTAAGCATCAGACCAGTGCTTTTAAGGCTGAAATGGTTACCTGCATACCTAAGTTTGAAATATGTCATATGCTTGAAGATTTTTGCTTCTTATACTGAGTAGTGCAGAAGAACAGCCTTCTCTGCAAAAATATCAGTGTATGCCACACTTAAGGCATGTTGAAAATACATTCATTAAGGAAGTCAGTTTATTACTTAATCCAGTTAAATAATGTGAAGATATGTTTAGGAACAGTGATACCAGAATTACCTTTAAATAAGAGATACAGTTGTGCTTCACATGAAGAGAGATATAGAAGTATGCATAATCTACAACAGTGGTATCTCTTTCATGGTGGTTTCTTTCTTGCTTTTGGAAATAATGTTTAGGAACAGTTTGGGACTTAGCTTATGAGCTTTCTAATTTTCCTGTACTTCCATATATCTTCTTGATTTCAGATAATCTGTAAAATGGCTTCTATGTTGAGCAGAACAACAGTTGAGCACATGCTACTTCCTCGTTTCTGTGAACTTTGTAGTGATGGGAAATTGTTTCAAGTCCGAAAGGTTGGTGTATTTTCAACTGAAAATAGAATCTGTGTATTTGTAGTCATTCAAACGCTTCCTTGAAGAATTAAATTGCAGCTTTTGCTGATGGTGCCATTTAATAGTTTCTCACAATCAATATTTAAGCCACCATGGTCAGTTCTATGATGCCAACAAATTACTTGATCTCCTTTATCACATTTCAAAACCAGACATTCAGAACTAGTAGGTATTTGAGACATTCGTCCTTCTTGAAAACTTGGTATTATTAAACAGAGAAGTCTCAGAATTATTCCAAGTCATGGTCAATTACAAAGGAAACTCATAGCATGAAGTCTTAAAGTTGTTCAGTAGAATTAAGGGTCATTTAGAACTTCAGCTTGGACCCTACCTAATGTAAGCTGTGGTTGTTGGAATGTGACCCCTTTTAGAGCATTAGAATTCTGACTTCTATTAAATAAATCATACATTAAGGCATTCCTCTGCTAATTTAATTTAAATTTTCCAGAAAAATGAGTGTCCTTTCTTACCTTAATTATAGAGTTTGAAATATAACACACTGTAAATGGCACTAACTTGAGACCTTGATTAAACTTTGCTTCAGCAAAGCACTTAAGCCAGCAAAGATAGTTCTGTCAGTACACCTAAGTCCTGATCCTCATATCATATTTTAGTCTGCTTTATTTTTGACAGCAGGTGTTCAAAGTCGTTAAAACTTTAAGTAGGCTTGTTACCCCCTTTTAATTATTACTGAAGCAGATGAAACTCTTCACAATGCAGAAGACTTTTCACTATTGATTTCAGAGACATGTGGTTTACGGAGGCCTGCCCTATTAAGTATTTTGGGTGAGTTAATGTTACAGGATGTAGTTACATGGCTGAAATTTGAATAGTCAAATGTGCAGTTGTTACTGCGTGTAAGTAGTGCATGGTAAAGTTCACGATGAAACTAAAGCACTTGAAAAGTCCCAAATGTTATTGATGTGTTTTGTTTTTTTTTCTTTAGATTTGTGCAGCTAATTTTGGTGACATTTGTAATGCAGTTGGGCAAGAAGCCACAGAAAGACTTCTGGTATGTTTTAAAAAAAAAATCAAAATCCATTTACAACATGTATATTTATCAGTTCAAAAAGTTTATTTATGAGATCTTTTCCAGTAATCTATGTAGATGCTTTTTTGAAATGGTTTTGTATGAGGCTTGATTGCACTTATATATCAAAACTGAAATTGAGCAGAAATGAAGTTTTTGTTTTGCAAAATGTTTTTAAATATAATTGATGGCTCATATGTATACTTTTGAATTCTTTTCCCTGAGCTAGATGAACTATCAAGTTATAATTTCAGGGAAAATCATCCACTTATATCTTCTAGTGCATATAGTTACACATAAAGTCCTAATGAAAGTAAATGGGAAATAATGTATAACTGAAGAAACTGGGAAAAACTATTTTTAACCTGTCCTCATTCACTCGTTTGTTCTGTGAGTTTTCATTGTCTCCAGTTCTAAAGAAATATCTTGATAGTATGTTGCTGCAGTCTTTGCTTAGTGTTTATCTTGGTTTTGCTCGTTTTTGGCAGATTCCCAAGTTCTTTGAGCTTTGTTCTGATAGCGTTTGGGGAATGAGAAAAGCTTGTGCTGAATGCTTTATGGCAGTGTCTTACACCACATCCCCAGAGGTCCGCAGAAGCAAACTGTCCCCACTCTTCATCAGTCTTATTAGTGACACTTGCAGATGGGTAAGTAACTCTCTCTGTCACTGATGTGTCTCCCCAGGCAGATCATACACAAATAATGGGCAAATCAGAAGCACACTGTAAGTTCTCCACACAGAGTTTGCTGGGATTAGATTCTAGTCAAGTAAAATCTAAGCTTCTCTAAAAAGATTTTAGCTTGTTTTACCTCTCTTTTGTTACTTATAAAATTGATGGAAACTCTAAGTGTAGTCTTCAGAGAATAGATTGCTTTTGTTGAATGTATTCATTGAAGTATGTAATGAGGCCCTTCAAATTTGTGACTTAGAAATCCTTACTGTGTTTGTAGATGCGTGTTTAATGTTTTAACATTCATTGTGTAGATGCCACTTATTTGTTAATTGGTAATATTTGGTATTAAGTTATTATAGTAAGAAACCACTGCAAACCTAATTATATTTTCAGCATTAACACTACAGTAGTTGCACGAATCATGAATATTGTCTTTTTCCTATGCTAGGTTCGTCAGGCAGCTTTTCAATCTCTTGGTCCTTTTATTTCTACTTTTGCAAATCCTTCAAGTGCTGGTCTGTACATTCGAGAAGATGGGACACTGAGTATCCGACCATCAGCACAAGATGTAAATTCCAATTCCTGCCAACCAAGCAACAATATAACTGTAATTGCCTCTAGTACAAATGCTGCATCCTGCAGGTAAAATCATGGGAAAGATGTGCTATAGGGGAAGGGAGAAATGAGAAGGTAATTCCTTTAGTTGCTGCTTAGGGTTTAAAATCTTGAAAGTAGTTCCAGGAAAGATATGAAAAATGATGTTATGTATGTCTATTTGAGTATAGCCATGTTATTGAAGTGTAACTTACTTCGATGGCTTCAAAGGAAGGTAAAGTGAAAACTGGTGAAATAGAGCATAGTACTAACATACTTTCTGTGAAGATAAGCATCTGTGGTTGAATTGATCTTTTCTGAAGTATTTCACTGAGAAAGTGTTGTTATGGATATTTTATATGGATGACTGTGTGTCTGTTATCAGTTCAGAGCAGCCAATGGAAATCAAACCAGAGTCATCAACTGAGGAGACTTCAGCTGAAGTTAATGTGCCGCTCTCCGTTGAGAACCTCAATAGGGACACATGGGAAGCAAGTTCAGATTGCTCTATGAGTTCTGGAGAAGATCTGTCTAGGTTGTCTCAGGATGACCGAGTTGTTACTGGTGTAGAAGTCACTAAGGACATCAGTTTCCCAGGAATTACCTCAAGGCTGCAGTGTTCTGAGGATGTATTTAATAATTTTCTATACTGGCGTCCTCCGCTACCTGATATAAGTCAGGATCTGGAGTTGCTTCAGTTCAAGACTGAGAAGCACAAAGACAGCTGCTCTGTGCCATGTAATAACTGTGTTGCTAGTAGTGAAATAAAAAAAGTTCTGGAAAGCTTACAGGAGCACATAGATGATCCAGATGTTCAAGGTGAGACTAACAGCAGATCCTCGCCTGCTTTTTGGTGGTGGTGAGATATGCACAGCAAGTCAGACATCCTTAATCATTCCACTGAGTCTCTTTGCTATTGCAGTGAATTAGTCTGTAAATATGCCTGTTTTCAGTTCTGTTGTTTCCTTAATTTCCAAAATACTGTAGTATTCACCTTTAAGTTATGCTCTGTTGTGTCTTGAGACTATGCTTGCTGTAGGCATGTGGAAATATAGCTACTGCAAAGTTCTTGCATTCTGAACAGATAGTAACTTCCTGTTTGTAGCAGCAGTGCACCGTAACAATACAGTTTGTCCAAAGTTAACTGGTGATACTGGTCAGTGGTAAACCTGACATTTTATTTTCTGTCTGTTTCTGCTGACCAGTTTAGAAGTGGTTTGACTATTTCCTTCCCTATCTACAATTTTATTAGAAATGTTCTAAATGTTTGTTCAGCTGCCTGGAAAAGGCATTTAAAATTCAAGAATATTTAAAGAAGAATTTGTGTTAATATGTTTGATGTGGTGAGGAGTGAGATATGAAACGGTGTGTTGTGATACTTCATGAGGGATTTTCGGAAATGTCTTATCCCTTCAGAATAAGTAATTACAAATCTTAATTCTTTTAAGGTCAAAGAGGAGACTAAATGATCTCTTTTTGCCTTATACAGCTCAGGTCCAAGTGTTGTCTGCTGCTCTCAGAGCTGCTCAGTTTGATTCTGTTGCGGATTGTGAGACCAAAAAAATGGAAGAGGGTAGTGATGAACTTCAGAACAAAACAGTTTCAGATCAAACAGCTGTTTCAGATGCTACCTGCAACCAGGTGGAAGATGCCCTTTCATCCTCTATGTCCCGAGATGGCATTAGTGGCCTGCCCACTACCAGTGTACTGAGAAGCACAGTGAGTATGCACTGTGCTCTGTAGCTGATAGGAATTCCAGCTGATGTGTTTATGTAGTATGTGACATCAGCCCACTTCTGGCCTAAAGGCCTTCAGTATTGCTACTGATTTTAAAACCAGAATAAAACTATCAAGGGTTATTATTTCTATGTGTTTAATATTTAATTTCACTCCAATAATAAAAAATATTTATAGTAAAAGCCATTCAAAATCTGAGTAAATGTTGATTTTATTGCATTGAAATATCTTTGTTTTTATAAGTAAATCTAACTACCATTCCTCTTTTTGTTGTTGCAGTCTTAATAGTGTTTGTCTTTAGTATTCAGTTATCTTTTTTGCACTTGTGTAAACACACTGAGGAAGGCATTGCCTGTACAAAGTTTTTGTTTATAAAAGGCTATTTTGTATCTGAATTGCATTGTTCTTAGTAGGTGCTTTGAAATATTGCAAATGGTGCTAAGTCTGACTGATTTCACTAGCTAGTATATCCTTTTACAGCACTCAGAGGAACACAGAGGAACCAGTGTGTTTTTAAAGAAAGAGCAAGAAAATAACCCCCTGTTTGAAGATGACAAGTCCAAGTTACAGGTGACTGAAATAGCATCTAACTGCTTTATCTGAGTACTGAATACAGTTCATC
Source organism: Odontophorus gujanensis (assembly GCA_013399175.1). Classification (NCBI taxonomy): domain Eukaryota; kingdom Metazoa; phylum Chordata; class Aves; order Galliformes; family Odontophoridae; genus Odontophorus; species Odontophorus gujanensis. The sequence goes on from VXAB01000561.1 coordinate 539,104, forward strand.
TTAATACAGTGTTAGCTTTTGCAATTGATTAGTTGTAGAATGTGAAGAAATGCTATGAGCATTTAATGAGAAATCTGTTATAAATCTGAAAACTGGAAAATTCTTTCTGGTAAAGGGGCTTACCTGCAGCCTATTAGGTAGAGGCAGTCTGCAATTAAGGTAGCAGTTAACTATACTTCTTTTCACTGGATTTATTGTTTGTCTTCAGTAAAGAATGCATTTTCTGTTTGATTTAATGTAGCTTGTTGATAAAGTAATAATACTGTTCATTGCTGACTGCTGTATCTTAATGGGAAGACAAATAATTAGTCATTTGCACTTTGTGGAAATAACCCACAAAATGGAGTTGCTGTTATTTTAATTTAGATGCCAACTCGTTGGTAGCAAGAGAATACTGTAGCATAACAGGAATGTTTTTTACTGATTTTAAATTAAAGGGAGGTGTGTGTTTCTCATGTGCTTTCTCCTTCTACAGGATATCATACCTCAACCTTTACTTGATCAGTACTTGTCCATGACTGACCCTGCTCGAGCCCAGACAGTTGATACTGAAATAGCCAAGCACTGTGCATACAGTCTCCCAGGGGTGGCCTTAACACTGGGTAGGCAGAACTGGCACTGCTTGAAAGATACCTATGAGACACTGGCCTCAGATGTACAGGTAAAGAAGAAAACAAAACAAAAAAACCACAACCAAGCAAAACCAAACAAATGGAAAAAAAAAAAAAAGGCTTATCATGATAAACCAGAGTTTTGAGTAGTTTTTTTGTTGGTTTACTGTGCTAAGTTATAATAGGCTTTCTTGGAAGTGATTAAATGTAGACTAAAAATAAAAAAAAATCATGATTTAAATCAGACCATACATGTAATTGACACTTCCTACTGCTATATACTTTGCTCTATTTCTTCTGCTCACCTGCACGTAAGTTAAAAGCTGTCTTTGTTTGTTTGTTTTCTGATGATTGTGCCTAATCTAAATCCCTTCTTACACTGTTTGCAGTGGAAAGTACGTCGCACACTAGCTTTCTCTATACATGAGCTGGCAGTTATTCTGGGGGATCAGCTAACAGCTGCTGATCTGGTGCCAATTTTCAATGGTTTCCTGAAAGATCTAGATGAAGTGCGCATTGGTGTTCTTAAACATCTCTATGACTTTCTAAAGGTACGAAAACATAGAAGTATAATGTAATTTCTCAAGAATCTATAATTGAGCAAGAAAATATCTGCATGTATAAGGCACAGCATCAGTATCTAATTGTTGGACCATTAGCAAATTGTATTTGGGGCTGGGAGAGATGAGAGCAAATGTTTGTGGGCTACTGCATAATAAGCAAACATCTGTAGTTTTTGATAGGTAATTCTTTTGCCTAGGGATGGTGCTTTGGCATATATCCTTGTAGAAGGGAAGATGTGGGGTTTTTTTGGATGTAATTGTCTGGCATGTCCACGTACTCAGCTGGTCATGCACAATTTTCAGTAAATATCTTGTGGAATATCTTGCTTTCAAGTGGGGAAAGGCACACAGATGTTAATAGAGAAATCCACCAGAGTGTTTTTTAACTTCAGTTGTTTCATGGTATTGCTTTTCTTTCAGTTACTTCATGCAGACAAAAGACGAGAATATCTTTACCAACTTCAGGAATTTGTGGTGACTGATAACAGCAGGAACTGGAGGTTTCGTTACGAGCTGGCAGAGTATGGGAATTTTCACATATATTTCTGACTTACCATTTGTTATTTCCATGTGACTGGGAGAATAGTTGAGATAGTGACATCTCCCAGTTCTTTTTCTTGCAAGCATTATCGATAACTGAAGTATCCAAAGAATGTTTGTAGACACTGTTTGTGGCTAAAAAATGGCCTTCCTATTTATCTCATTGCTTTGTGAGATGGAGGATCTGCTCTCCCTTTGTGGCTTTACTCATTAAACTAAACCTCACTGTGGTGCAGCTCTCTTGTACAACAGTCCTCTGACATCTAGTGGAGACTTCCATTACTTTGTGGTCGGTCTGTTGATGGCTGCTGGTAATGTACTGTGGTTGGTGTGACTGAAGTGAGCTCAGTGCAGTTTCCTAGATTTAAATCATTTTCTGAAACGAGGATTTCTGTGGAAAATTAAGGCTGTCATTTTTACTTTGCTGTAAGGTAAATGATACTGATCTGAAGTTGCAGATAAACTTCTAATTATACTTCCATTTGTAGTTTTTGTTATTTTGATGCATTTGTACAGCTACTTTGGGTAAAAGTTTCTCTTGCACTGCTTTGTGTTAGAAAGCACGTACTTCTTTTGATATGTGTATGTACCTTCCTAAAGAAAGGATCTGTTCTTAAGTGCTTCATAATAGCCATGGTGATTTCAAGGCTCCAAATGATCCTTCCTTACCTCTAATAGTCAGTGTTGAAGCAGGTTACTGTTGCACTTGTGTGACTCAATTGCTTCTTTGTTTCAGGCAGCTAATCCTGATACTGGAACTCTACAATCCCAATGATGTCTATGACTACTTAAGACATATTGCATTAACTCTCTGCTCTGATAAAGTTTCAGAAGTTCGGTGGATTTCCTTCAAACTGGTTAGTTTTTGTTTAGCATACTTTCTCTGCAGAAGTTTTTTCTCCTGAATAAATGTAATAATTTATTCTGTAAGCAGAGCTGATTACGCTGTGTATGCTTGTTTTCTCTTGGTAAGATTCAAATACTATGACCCCCTCTTCCTGAAGGCTACAGCACAAGTCTCATTTCTTTTTTTCTTCTTCTCCCCTTGCTTTGCTTTACAGGTTGTAGCAATACTGCAGAAGTTCTATGCAAACAGTGCAAATGCACTGGGATTGAATTTCATTAATGAACTTGTAGTGAGGTTTCGCCACTGCTCCAAGTGGGTTGGAAGACAAGCTTTTGCCTTCATTTGTCAGGTTGGAATTTTCTTTCTCTGTGGTTATATGTAAACTAAATTTGGAGGCAGTTTGAGGCTTTCCAATACTGTAGTCAAAGCTGAAATCTGGAGTCCAGATTTTTTTTAATTCCCTGGGTTGGTCTGGTCTTGGCAGTAGTGAATGGCTGTCCAGCTTTGAAGTCGCTGCTTCTTTTGTGCTATGTCTCCTGCTGGAAAGAATGATCCTTGTCCCTTCTAGCATCCTTGTAGCCGAGAAAGGAAATAAGTCCTGTGATAAACATTTTGTAATCCCTACTTTGACATGCTTAGACAAGAGCTTGTAACATTGATTTTATTTATTTATTTATTTTTGAATGGCAAATTTAAGGACCAGATAGGAAGGAACGACAAAAATGGTCTTTTTAACACAAATCTTGCTCTCTTTTTTTTTTGCTTTTATCTTGTAGGCTGTGGTAGAAGAAGAATGTATGCCTGTTGAACAGTTTGTTGAACATTTACTCCCCAGTCTTTTAAGTCTTGCTTCAGATCCTGTACCAAATGTAAGGGTTCTGCTCGCCAAGGCACTGAGGCAGACGTTACTGGAGAAAGGTATGGTCACTGGCTTCCCCTGAAAGAACAGACATCTCATGAGTGTTGTCCTTCATCTGCCAGTTCAGTTACTCATAAATCAGCTTGCGTGACTGGTAAAAACCTGTTTGGTTCTGCTTGTACTGCAAACACAATCATACATTGTAATCTGGGATATTGCATTTACATTCAGATTTAGGAATATAGGTTTAGACATGTTATAATACAGTGACTTTTTTGTCATGGAATAATTGTTCATTATCATCATCCATAAGGAGCTGTAAGCTGGTGTGGGTAGTCCATCAAATGCAGTACTTCATCCACTAGGGGGCAGTTACGTACTTGCTTATAGCAGCAAGTAATGCAATTCCTCCCTGTTGCTTCATGGGTTTATTTTTGGTGTCTGTAATGCTTATGGCAAAAATATTTTAATTTTAAAATTTTAAGCATCGTCTTAGATACTCTTGTTTTATTTCAAACATTTATTTTGAATTAAGTATAATTTATTTTGATACTCCAAATGAAACTTTATACCTCTTTCTGAAACATTTTGCTTTGTTTTTGTCTCAAGCTAACAATTGTAGTAGGAAATAATGTCATTTTCTGTGCTGCTATGATTTCCTGTATTATAATTCCTTAGAAAGCAAAAAAAAATGGCTGATCTCTGCAAAGGAAGGGACCAAACTTTCCTGTTTTTTCTCATTTCATATTATGGAGTGTTTTGTGAAACACTGTATGCCTCTTTCTCCTTGCTGTTATGCTTCCATTCAGGGATTAGAAATACTTTATGTACTTAGTAAAATGAATAAAAAAACTGCATGTTTCTGTCACTCTCATTGCCTTGCCATAACGTCTCTACAGAGCCCATACATGAGATGAGATACCCCACATATTCTCAGCATCCTCTGTATTTCTGTGCTGTATATCCCCTGTGGTTTAAAAATTTCTTTTTGTCTGTCATTAAAATTCTCATTTTTCTCCCCTTTTTCTAGCTTATTTTAAGAGTGTTGGCAACCCTCATCTAGAAGCTGTGGAGGAGACTATTCTGGCTTTGCAGTCTGACAGAGATCAAGATGTGTCCTTCTTTGCTACCATTAAACTAAACCAAAACAACATGGACAATACTCCCATTGAAAAACAAAACTAGCATGTTCTTCTCTAGTAAGCTCTGAACATCAAAATGATTATTTGCACAACATTGATGGTTAGTATGATTGAAGCGGACGAACAAAAACTTATTGCCTTCCTGAGCTAAAAAGGGCCTCTTGCAAATTGCTGTAATCTTCATTCCATGACCATCTTTCATTTACAGCTGTTTTTCTACCTTTGTTTTTGAGCAATTGGGTTTTGAATTGTTTCTTCATAAATATGAGTGATGACTGCAGGCTAGACCACAGTTAGGTGTTGTATGTATGTTCTTACACACGTTTTTCAGTGTCATTGGAAATCATATTTCTTTTTTTTTTTTAACAAAACAGCTCCAGTAGTAGTTTGCTTGCTATAAGCTTATGGTATTTTCTAAATCTTAAAACTTGTTTATAGGAAATTTTCCTGAAAATATTATTTCCTTGTTTTTATTGTAGCTTTTGTATTGTTTCAAGTCTTGCATTTTATTTTAACTGGAGGAATTGTATATATGTGAATAGCTCTTAAATTTTAACAAAGGATGAAAAATTGAATTCTGTATCAGTGGAAAAAAGCTCAATCATTTCATTTTATAAAGTAGTTACTCTGCTGGAGGTAAAGCACGATTCGTTTTTACTTAAAATAATGTGATATTTTTCAAAGCACAGAACTCTGACGCTTTTTTTGTGACTGTTGTGTCACTTTATTTCTGAACTATACTCTTCCAGGTGTTACCACTGTTTCTGTTACTGCTGGTGCTTGTAGCTGAGGAGAGACTGTTAATTCCCAAACTGAAAATGACTTATTCTACCATAACAAAGTTCCCTTCAACTAAAGGATTCAGTTCTTACTACGTGTGTAATACCTTCAGAAGGGTATTAGAGAATTCTACAGACGTGAGTTTTTCTGCAGGTCTGTTTCTTGCCCACTTCATTTGTACAGCACTGTTAAGTGGGAGGACATTCAGATCCCCATCAGCCTGTTACATTTTTTGTAAGATATAGAGGGCATCTAAGTAAGTGTTCAGGGTAAAGGTATTTATTCAGTTTCCTCTAGAACTTTTGTTTATTATATGGTGAGTGTTGAGGCAGACAACAAATGCAGCCTATTGAGATCCTCAGGCTTGAGCAGGATGTGCCTTTTGTTGATTTAGAGGGGCGTTTCAGAAGACAATATCCAGATGGAACAAAATTCCATTAATTTGACAGCTTCTGACTAGTTTGCAAAATTATGAAGCTGGTAGTTTTTGGTGGATGCTGTCTTCTGTCATGCTCCAAAGCTGCAGGTAACGTAGGGCCTGAAGCAGAAAGTCTTTTTTGTTTGGTTTGGTTGTTAGTCTGTTTAAAAAAAAAAAAAAGAAGAAAAAAAGAAAAAATGGTTTAATGTACTAAGTTTCTTTGTGGACCCACTAATTTGTTGTCAGTAAACCTGTGGAAATATTTCTTTCCCCTTTTTTCACTTCAGATTAAAATGTGGCATGTCTAAGATGTGGAGTCCAGCTGAGGAACCTACTTGCTGTATTTTTTTTAAGGGTACAGTTTTGTACAAGTTTGTGTAACTGGTCTTGTATTATAATGTACAGTATTTGTAATAAATGGTTTTCTTGTGAGCTCACAATACTTTTGGAAGGTAAAGGCAGAAATGTACCATTGCCATCTCTGCTCGTACAGAAACAGTATAAACTGTAAATTCTGCAACATTCTGCATTTAATTTTTTACAATTTTTTTTGAATAATTTTAAATGGTTCTCCACTACAGACTTTTTTATGATTGTAATTTCTTAACAAAGATTCTTCAAGTTAATTTTTTCTAGTTCTGATATCTTTTTCTAATGCTGGCATTATATTGGTATTTTATAACAGTTCAGATTTTCTAGGGCCTTTCTGATAAGGTTTTACTTCTGTTTTTCTATTGTCAGCTCATTAAATTTCTCAGCACTGATGGAAATTTTTGTGTGTGTATATGTAAGTATGTTTGTAATGTACATAAAGTTGGACATTAACACAGCCCAAGTTTCTGTTTGTTAGATAATCTTTTGTCACTTTGCAATAATCCACTGGAAAACACACAAGCTTTCATGGTTTGGCATGTTTGGTTAGTGTTCACTGAGAATTTTTAGTGAGACTGTATGTAAACAGTAAGCCACCATCTGTAGCAGTTCACTAAAAACTAAATAAAGGTCTTTGTTTTGGACAGTATTTAATACCTGTGTAGCTCTGGAAATCATGTCTGTTTCAAAGAAGATTTCAGTGGAGCATTTAAAGCTTTGTTTGAACTCTACAGTTGCATGCACTAATGGAGGACACCACAGCTTTTGGGTGTGTCTTTTTTTTTTGTAGACAATGTGCAGGTCTGTTAATGCAGGTTTACCCTCTGCAAGGTTTACCTTTTTGTTGCAGTGTTATACTAGAAATGATTTCAGCATGACTAAAGACTGCACTTTATGTCTTGTCCTAGACGAATGTATGCAATGATGAGTAAAGCTGTGTGTTAACATGCAATTCTCTGGGTTTAAATTATGCAAAAAAGTATGTATTTTAAAAGCCAGATGAAACAAAGTTAGATAGTTGATCTGTTTCCACAGAAGCAGTAAGAATATCACTTCAAAGCATTTCTAGCTAAGGAACATGAAAATAATGTTAGTGGGTGCAATATTGCTTGAGTGTCACAGGAAATTATCAAGCACTTGTAATCCAAAGCATGTCAGTCATGTTGCTTGGAATTCCAGCTCACTGCTATCTTATGTGTGATGTACACTTGGCATCTGTGGGGATGCTGCCCTAGTGGCAGTTGTGGCTGTACACAGTGTTGTTTAGAACCCAGTTAAATGGAGGCACTCTGGAAGTGTCATTTGTCAGAATAGAGAATCTATATAACTTTCTATTTGTATTTATCTCAATAAAATCTGTGACTGTTTTATAAATCAACTTTTAGTAACTGGCTTTTGTCATCAGTGGGGAAAGAATATTCCTTTGGTTCCTGAAACATCTCTGGGTGGCGTAGATGCTTTGGTGGGTAATTACTTTGTTTCTCTACTGCTCCTCTTCCAAGTGTTTGTCATCCCAGTGAAAATCAAAAGATAGTAGAGAACAAAGAAATCCTTCTGTTATCAAATCTTGGTGTGTTACTTTCTGTAGTGCTCACTTGATTTGTTCATGCAGGCTGTTACACAAGCACGTTGTACGTCAGTGATGTCACTTCATGCTGCTTGGATACTGTAAGGTGCTGGTGATGCACAGGGAGGTCTATCCTTAGTGACATCTGTCCTGATGACGGGGAGTGTCAGGGGGAGGGAGGAATTGCTACTGGTTGTAGGCCCCTGTCCTTATAATGATACCAACCCTTATTAAAAGGAAAGCCTGAGACTTTCCCAGTCAGTAACAACTGCATGCCCAGATCTTCCTCTCCTCTGCAGCCCTTTAGCATCCGGCTCAGGCTGGCTGAAACTGACGAGATATTTTCACTACATCAGTGCTGTAATGACTTGACTCTGAAAAAGCTTAAGTCTGACTTAGAGTTACTGACTGGGATTCCCTTTCATTTCCAGTGGCTTTGCTACCTGGCTGAAGGTGAGAGCCTGTAACCTCTGAGGTTCTTGAAGGTTATTCATAGTGTCTCTTTAGCTGTTTGTTCACTCACCAGCTATTTATTTTAGTTGTCATAATTTCTAAGGGTATGCTGACTTGCTTTTACTTCATCATTCCCTTCAGTAGATCTGCCAGATGATTCTACATTTATGGCCAATGATATTGTCCCTGGTGGAACCATTACAGTGCACATCTGGAGGCAGGATGGCTGGGGACACCTCGTGGCACCGCTGCAGGAGGAGACACAATGAAGGTTGATTGCATTGCTTCTGTGAATGGGTGGGGGACTGTCTGTAGGTAATGCTGCACGTGTGTTGCTGAAAAAGAGTAGGGAAGTCCTTGATGAGAGGGATGAATGTTAAGTAGGTTAGTTGTATTTCCTGCCACAGTGAACAGTGTAATTTGGAGGGGGCTGGCAATCCAAAAGCAAGAGAAGTCAGTCCTTAGTGCAGGATGTTCAGTTCAGAAATAATGTTTGCTGTTATTAGTGGGCAGCATGGAACCTGGTCAGTCTCCAGTGAACTTAAGAGAGGGATGGAGGTATTTAAGATTTTGTGGAGCTCAGTAACTACATAGAAAAAGAAAATCCAACTTAATGTTCACTCTAAGGGATGGCTATGAGTAAATGTCATCAGGTAGTGGCAAATCAAGGTAGGGGAGAGCATTATAAAAGAAGCATGTGCTACTTAGCTTAACACAGAATGAATTATGCTCTACATCAACAGATAGGAGACTGTGGTTACTTTTAAAGAATAAGGCCATCATTATGAAAATGAGATGAGAATGTTTCTGTTCATTCTGCAGCTGGCCCAGCTGGGAGTTACAGAAGAGCATGCTGACACCTCTCCATATGCAAAGATACTGAGACCAGAGCAGAAAAAGGAGTGGGTAGCACACTGTGCTTTTGTGGCACTGTTTGTTGCCAGCCACAGGGGACATGTTAACACTGCCAAGTTTCTCCTGAGTCATGGTAATGTTATTAGATAGAATTATTGTGCCCTGTACCTGCATGGCATACCACCTTCCTGCTCACAAAGCTATAGAGTTTCACCCGAATTGTCTTCCATCTTTTGTATTTGAGGTGGAGGAGGCATTCAGCATATCCACTCTGGTGTAGACTTGAAAACAATCAGAACTACTCTTGCTAAATGTAATGAGTTTGATATTAAAGTATGTGAATTCAGAGTGGAAAACAGGAACTAGAATGTTTCACTTCCTTGCTTTTGAACTTCAGTTATTTCTTGATATTTTCTTGTTATCTAAAAATAATCAGCTTTTATTGATCTGGTGCAGTGCTTTCCCAGTCACTGAAGTACAAGCAGAGTTGCAAGTTCTGCTTCCATGGCTCTGACACTTGGGCTCTTTGCTTATACTGAGAAATATGCCTTTGAATGAGGGACAGCCTGTTAGGTCAGCTCAGGTCACTTGGAGAAAGGAACACACTGCTGTTAATTGCTTTCTATAATTGAAATTGAGTGCTGAGGAAGAAATCCCACCTTGTCCAGCAGTGCTCCTTTCAGTGCAGGTTCAGCCTGGCCCTGTTCAATCCTATTGAAGCGTGGTACTGGTTTCTCCCAGTGAGAACTTCCAGTGCAGGAGTTAATGGCAGTGCTCAGCTGGAGCCTGACTTCTCGTGAGCTGCGGCCCTCGGGTGCCACTGCCCCTTTCTGTTTGTCCTGTGACACTCAGGCTCTGTCTGTTTCTTTACAGGTGCGGATGTGCACTCTAAAAGTCCACTGGGAAGGACAGCACTGCACGTAGCTGCTGTCACGGGCTGCTGTGTGCATCGAGCTGCTGCTGAGCTGTGGGGCACGAGCCCTTGACCCGGATTGCGAGGGGCAAACCGTGCTGAGGTTGGTGCAGTGCTGGGGCCAGGAGCACGCCCTGCTGCCTCAGTGCCGGGGTAGAACTGTGCAGACCCATGGCCGGCCTGAAGTCCTGACCTCGTTCTGGCAGATCTTTAAATAGGGGTCACTGAGTACCTGTAGGGTTTCGTTATGAAATAATGTCGTATTCTGATGATGCCGCAGTGAAGGTGATAGCTAGCTCGGTCACTCAGCCCTCGAATGTGTGCTTTATTTGTAATTTAAGCTTTTTGGCAGCGCTGCTTTAATTTCCTTGAGTTTAAGGTTGCAGCCTACAGGGAAACGCCAGTGGATGCTGAGGGCGGGAGGTCGCAGGGGCCAGCAGGGGGCGTCCCAGCACCGCGCTCGTTCTCCCCGGCTGTGACACTCCGTCTGTCTGCAGTGTAAGGTGATAAATATCCCCGACATCCACGTGAATCAGATACTAAAGCAAGGTTCAAAACGTTAGGCTATTGAAGCTAGTTACTGTGGGAGAGTAAACCTTATATGTGCTGGCAGTGATCTGAGCAAATGCAGAATTCCTGCTGTAACAGTGCATTTATTGTTTAAAGAAAACTTGCTCACTGGTTTCCATTGGTTATGAGTTCTATGTTCCCAAACGTGTAGATGTTTGGTAAATGCTTAGGAGAATGACAGGATCACGTTCTATCAAAGTGATCAATAGACAAGATATAAAATGGTGTTTGGTGTCTTGCTGAGCAGTTGGATATTACAAGCAGGATTATGCAGAGAAATCTTTAGAAATCCTTTATTCTTTCTTTGTATTGTCTGTCTAGACAGTCTGATCTGTGCTTAGGCTCCGAGAAAGGAGGAGAGGATTTGCAGTTGCTTTTAGCCATTATGCAGCATAACTCAGGATAACAGGGAGGATGTCATACCCAGAGAATTGAATGACCTCAGGATGAGGGTGCCTGAAATGGTAGGAGATTAATTAGTATACAATCATGTAGGGAAGATAGGAAATATTGTTTGCTGGTAGCTGGAAACTCACCTTCTGGGAAGTAAAAAACAGAAATCACCAATGCATTGTGGCTGGGAAATGAGTACACACTGACCCAAAATTGTCATGGGGCAAATTAGAAGAGAATTAACATCTGTACAAGGCCAGCACTAGAATAGTGTGTGCTGTTCTTAGTCAAGAAAGAAGAAACCAAGCTAAAAAGAGATCCCCAGATTAACCAGAGGAAAGGAGAGAGTTTGTCCTCAGGAGAGGACCAGGAATATGAGGCATCTTGTGTTGCAGTCATTACTTTCTCTTCTTTGTGCTACAGTACAGGGAAAGGATCTGTCTTCAGAAGACTTTAGTGAGAACATATTAATGAGCTTTGGGATTCTCAGATAAAGAAAGAGGCTGATTATTATGAAGAAAAAAAGATAATAAAATAGTTGGGGTTTAATTTGGCCCAGGGCAGGACAAATGTCACAGCTGTCTCCTAATATTAGGAAATCCAAAGCAACTCTTTGGGGAGGATTGTGACTCCCCTGCATGCAAAGAGCAGTAAGTTAAATAAAGGAGACAAGCACAGCAATGGTTCATCACTCTTTCTAATCATTATAGTTCACCCCTTTCCTTGCCTGGACAGAGAACCCCTTCTGTTGCTCAGACCCATCACAATGACTGCTGCTCCCTCAGAGCCTTGAGAAAGCCAGTGCTCAGCAAGCCTGACTCTGGCTGCTGCTACTTAGAGGTAGTTGCTGTAGCCAGGGACAGCCCTGAATGTCTATAAACTGTCACCTTTGATAATACGTACCCCAAACATTTCCACTTCCTCTAGATGGCATCTCTAACTTGAACTGAGTTACATCCTAAATGCTTGCTTTGTTCCTGTGAGCTCCTCTGAGATGGCTGTTGCAGAAGAGAAGTTCTGTGCTGTGCCAAAAGCTATGTGCTCTCAAGACATGCCCACTGGTGAACGGATGCATCTATGAAGGAGTAGTGTTGCAGGGTCTGTGTTGGAGCAGTGATTTTTGGGCATTTTGTTGCTTTGTGTCCCAAGGCTCTGTGTGAATGACAGCTTTCCCCTTGCAGTGGGTGGATCCCGCTCACTTGGACGAGAGCTGTGCTTTTTGCTTTGCTTTAGGGAGCAGACAAGCATTTCCTTCTGCCCCAGTTCATAACTCTGAAACCTCTCTGGTATTAAAAATTCCTTTCATGAAGACAGAGGGGCCATTTATTTCCAAGTGTGTTACTGCTGGAACTTCCATGCTTGTGTGGCTGTGGGTCACATCAGAACCAGGTAACGCCTGCGTGGAGTTTGCATGCTGATGTGCAATATTGGCACTCCTGGAAGGCCAAATGCCACAGCTGCTCTGGTCGTACTTGTGAGGTTCAGTCTATAGCAAGCCTCCCTGTGGAACGTGGAGACTGAAACTTGGGAGCAAAGAACCACAACGACTTGGGCATTGTGCAAATAACTTGTTAGCTCAGTGATTTTTTTTTTTTAAGCAGAGCCATCTTGTTGTGATACCTGCTCCATATTTATCTGTAGTGCAGAATGCTGTGGCAATCATGACATTCATTTCTCAACGTGAATCAAATGAATAGAAATTGTTAAATGCTAGAGTACAATATAGCATATAAAACCCAACAGACATCAGGAAAGTTGCACTGATTGGACTCTTAGATGCCGTTTTCCTCTTGCTTGGGAAACAGAATTGTAGTCAGCTTGCAATCTCCTCAACATTGTTCATGGAGGAAGCAGACAAAAAATACCAATGAAATAGAAGGGCTGCAATTTAGTTAATTTTATGCTAAACACAATCAACATTCAAACTGTAAGTTACCAAGAGAAAATGTATTGATAGAGAAGCCAAAATATTCTCAGTGAGTAAATGGTGAAATATTAAAACAAAATCTCGAAGAGACTCCTGAAAAGTGTGTAACTTCAGGGCAGAGAAGATGCAAAGGTGAAGTTTGACACTACTGAAGTCAGCAGGGGGTCAATCAGGTCATGAATTAATCCCTGACACCAGAGGCCATGAAAGGGTATGGTAGGAACCAGTGCAGCACTGGTGCAATGGGAGACCTTGTAACAGTAAAAACAAAGAGAAAAAAAAGCCAAAACATTTTGGAAGAGTCATTAGAAAAGTGATAGGTTATAAAAAATGGTTGCTAAGGATCTTTCTGTATCAGGACCAATGTATGAACACTTTCTCTGCCATCAGTTTTTAAATTTGCAGTGTTTCTTACACTGTAACCACCAACTGTGTTCAAAGACATCCAGAGTTTGGTTGTGAACTCCTTCTGAGGGTCGTGCTGACCATTAATATTTAGAAAGGATGGCGGTTTGCAGAGGGAAGCCAAAAGCTATACCCTTTCTAGAAGGCTTCCAACAGTTAATCTGTTATGCCTCCAGCATCCCGTTTAGGTTGGTTTAATGCCTGACCTACACTGCAATTGAGGTTAGTGCTTTGCTTTTCCTTCCAGTTCTCCATATGCTGTTCTGTTTGCAAGATTTGCTTGGCATAACTGTCTGGTGTGGTTCGATGGTGTTTTGTTAGGATTCCTGTGTGTTCAGAAGCTAATAAAGGAACTGTCATCTCAATGGCCTGCCTTAAAATGTGGCCCTACTGGCTTGGGATAAGAAACGCAGAGATTCCTTGTCCAAGCCTCTTCTGTGGAATTTGTGATGCTATTTCAATTCCTTTGGTTTCCAGTAACCAAAAAACCATTGGGGTCAAGCAGAAGTCAAGGTATAAAAATTAATCACTGTAAGCTTCCTTACTTATAAGCTGGGCCATGTGTTAAAGGAATGAGCAGTTCTTATATCTCTCGATGATTGTTTGTATGCATCATTCAAGTGTACGTGTGTTTGAGTTCCAGCCTGTATTGATTGAATTGGTCTATGAAAATAAACAGGATAAATAAATCAGATGAAAGTAAAAGCATTGATGTGGTTGTAGAATGGTTTGGGATTAAATTCAGTGCTGTGACCTTGAGCAGGATGTAATTTCAAAAGTGCCTTAATTATGATGATGACATAAAATAAGGCTGAGGAAGCTGGAAGGGCAGAAGGATAGCAGGCAGAGGGACAAAACAAACTCACTTGGAATGACTTGGTTTTACCAGGACTACAGGCTGATAAATGGCTTATGTGGTTTATGGTAGGGAAGTGCAAGGCTGGGAACCAGAGGCAGTCAGACTCTGGTTGGAGTGAGAGCAGTGTGTGATGCAGATCAGAGCACGGCAACAAGGGCACACACAGCATTGGGGGAATAGTTTGTAAGGTGAATTGCTGTCTTGGCACTTCTTTTCTGACAGAGATCTGCTGTACAGCTGTGTTTGCTGCACAGCTGAAGGGGCTTCTGTTCAGCACTGCCAGTGCATAAGCTCCCTATAAATGAGATGAGTTTGAAATGATCTTTCTCCTTGAGGATTTCCAGATGCAATTGTGCCTTGTTCTAGGTGCAAACTAAAGTGAAGGGGAGTTGGAGGGATTGTGGCCGTGTCGACACAAAGTAGGGTGACAGTGTCAGATCTGGTCTGCTGCTGTAAAGATGGCCAGGAGCCCTTTCATGCTGGTTTCTCTAGGCAAAAGTCTTCCAAGACCTACGAGATGGGAGCCTGCTTATTGCAGACAAAGAGAGGAGATCCTGCTTTTGATGGAAGAGTGAACTGCAGCTGAGCTGCCTACTTTTTCTCACTTGTGGCTAAATGGCTTTTGGAACTCACTTTAAGGCAGAAATAATAATAGGAGGAGGGCTCTCTGCATTGAAATCTATTGATGCCCTCCCGAGTTTCTTTGTTAGATAACATATTAACCCCTCCTGTTCAAAAGTGCTGTCTCAAAGTTGGCCCATATCTTTTACATTGTTTTGAAAGAATATATTTAAAAATACAATTTTTGTTTTATCTATTACTGACCCTATTTAATTTACCTCCAGGAAGAGATTCCCAATAGTTGATGTTTTTTCTAGCATTGTAACACTGCATCAATAGTACGAAGACTTGTCCTTTTCTTTGCTGCTGTATTAGGTGGAAATCTATTATTGTCTGTAAGCTGTGGCTGAATTGGTTGTTTGCAGTGGTTGTGAAGGCAGTGAGGAGCTACAGGGAAACCTGAACTGGGAAAGGCAGAAACCAAGGCACGTCGTGAGTAATCCCAATGCTTATGTCACACCTGAGCCATGAATGAAAAATGGGAAAAGACTGCTTGGGAAAATAAGAGAAGCATTTGGATCTTTTCCTTTTCTTGAGTCTCTTTGGGTTTTGTGGCTTCTGTTTGACTGCTGTGCTGTTCCATGTCCCTGCTGGGGATGCTGGAAGCAGGCATGATGAGATCTGATGTGGATTCAACCCCCATCCAGCAGAGCACCTCTTCCTGTGATTGTTTATAGTATGGTAATGACAATGATGAAAGGAAGGTGACTTCTATGTACTTTGCCCCTTGTTTCTGTTATCCATTGGCCCTCCGCAGCACACGGGCAGCGTTAGAGTCTGCATCCTTGGAGTTCCTTTGTCGGTTTGAGCTGTTGTCACACACTTAGCTAATACCCTCTAGTAATTTTCTTATTCACATGCACACTTAATGTCCTTAGTCATTAGACTGAAAAATGTTAACCTTGTCATAGTTAGTGACTGGAAGCAGAAAAGTCCATTTAATTCTCAGGGGAATGAATTCTAATTTTCTGCTTGTCAGAAAGTGACATTTTACATATTTTTCTCTCTCTTTTTTTTTTCTTCTTCATTTTAGTGCTAAGTTTAAATGTGTGTGTCACAGGAATAGACTTTTTGTCTCTGCTAAACACCCCAAAAGGCCTGGCAGGGATCCAATGCACGAGCCCCTTGAGCAGTAGCTACTGCTTGAGCTCATTTCATGTGCTGAGGAGAATGGGAGGTGAGAGTGAAAAGTTAGAAATAAGGGGTTATTGCAGAGGGCATATCAACATTGCATGTCAGAATGCATATTTTTTCCTCTGGAAAGTATGGATGAAAAGCAGCTCATCTGGAATAAAAGATCCAAGGAAGAAACAAATTATGTTAATCAAGCAGGCTCGTACTAAAATTAGTCATTAAGATGTGACACCTTCTATGTGATGTCACACGCTGCTACAGCCCTTTGAGAAGTGTGCTGGTTTGGAGGCAGCTTGTCTGCAGTTATTGAGTTCACTGTTCTGTGAAAGGGAATAACTTGCGTCTTGAAAAATAGATGGCATTTATGGCAAAGAGAAATAATCCTCCCACAGATTACAGCTGTTCTTTGCATTGTTGTGCTGGTGGTCTTATCTCATCAGTGGATATTTTCTGTGTTGTTTTTTTGGTTGTTGGGTTGTTTGTTTTTTTGTTTTTTGATGCATTTCCATAAAGCAGTTCTGAGGAGAACATTGTGTGCTGGGAGCTGGATGTATTTTGAGAAAGAGACACCACTACAAAGAACTCAGAGTCTAAATTGAAAAGATGGATGAAGTGAAAATGAGGGATGGTTATTTTGCTTCTTACAGATGGGAACTGAAGCAGGAGAGTGTGACTGTTGTGGCCGAATTCACCCTGGGAGTCCACAGAACTGCATCCTGATCTTTGAAGTCCCATTTCAGTGTCTTTATCATGCATTGCCTTTCTGTTCCCTTGCTGCTCAATCTAGATTAAGTACGCACATGTGTGGTGTGATAAACATGTTCCGCATATGTTTAGCCAAATTCTGACCTTAGGGACATTAAACAAACCCTCACTGATAGAGTGCTGTCATGAGTGGACTCATCCCAAGGAATACAAAACAGCACTGGCATTCAGTTGCTGAAACATCCTCTTGTAGGCTTGAGGTGGAACTGGTGTTTTAACCAACTGGAGCCTCTCTGTGAGGTCAGGAGAAGGCGTGCCAGGCCAGTGGGTAATGAGCTGCAGGGCTGATTGTCTGACTCCTCTATTATCTGCACACCAGATATTGATTAATGGTTTGCATGTAAAACATTAATTAACGGATGCCATAGGTTCTGGGGAAATAGTCTGTACTTGTCTCCTACTTCATATTAAAAAAAAAAGGGAAAATAGCCACCACGGAGCCCTTCCTCAAAACAGCATGAGATTTTGGCTCGCTGGATACGATGATCCTTTCTCATGTTTGGATGCTTTTGTTATACCATGAGTACTGTCTGCATGTGCATTATTCAGCTCCAAAACAACTATAACGATACTGCCAAATGCACAATGAAAGGAGTATAAAAAGCATTCTGAACAGTTTTAGTATTTATGTGTTTTTGAGTCTTCTGTGTTTCAGGAAATCTCAACAGATGGTTTGCTGAAGCAGAACCAGTAAGGCAATAGGTGCAGTGCTGAGCAGTCTGACCATAATGCCTGTCCCTATCGACAGTGACTGATTAGCAGTGACTCCAAGGGTATGAATGAAAGGAGAAATAATAGCAGATTTAGGGAATCTTTTTTTCCTTCTTGAGTCTTAAGTGTCTAATACTGCATAAATACATCAGGGACGTCTTAACTGTGATTTGCTGAGTATGATGAAGATTGTTTCTTCTGAAGTTAAATAGCACTGACCCCAGGTGAAGGAGTTAGTCCTAAGCTCTCTGTTGCTTATAGCTAGGCAATAAAAACGCTTATTTTCTTAGTGCTGTGCCTTAAACAAATAGAAGAGCAAACAGATATGGTGAAATATTTTGCTTTGAACCATGGTGAGAGCTGTTGAAATTGGTCCTTTCCTATTTGCATACAAGTAACTTAGATGATTAATGGCATTGCTTCCAGGAGAACAAACATCAGCAGTGCTCCCTGCAAGCCAAGTAGTTGTCTGGTTGGCAGTGCCGTGTGTTACCTTTATCCTGGCACTGTGCTGTGGTCAGAGCCAGCTCCTGGCCATCTGAAGAGCAGGAGGTGCTACCATCTCCTGGTGTGCTGTGCTGCAGGGAAAGAGCCGGAGGTGCTGGAGCTCTCCCTCCTTGCAGTCCCTGACCTGGCAGCACAACTGCTGCACAGTCTGTGCACTGTGACAGAGGCACACAGCCAGCACGATGCTCGGGGCTTGGGCTTCAGCAAGAAAAGACGTTTTGTTTCCTCTGACTATGTGTCACCAGAGAACTGACTACAGCAGGGGAAGATGTAAGGGGCAGACAGTGCCCCTCTGCTCAGGTGAATGGATAAGCAGTGTCCCTTGCTGCTTTCTTTCCAGTCTGTGAGCCCTGGGGCAGTGGCACTGCTCGATAACTGTACCTTGGCTGTGAACATGTGGGGTTTGTTCCTTCAGCAAGCGTTCTGCTGAGATGGAGACTGCTCCGCACATCATAGCACAAGGAATGGCTGTGCATTTTATTTAAACAAAGGATATGACTGTGTTCTGGCAATAGGAGCATAATGGCTGCTTGGTTTTTCCAGACAAGGACTGTGGCTCGCGGGGTTTTTTTGGGGGCTCTTTGTTTTGTTTTTGTTTTTGCTCCAGCTTTTAAGGATGAGAATGTTGTGTCTGACGCATGTCAGCAAGCAGAGGAGATTTACTAGCATGGCTGGGTTCGTCTTGCTCCCCTGTGATGAATAAAAAGCATTAACCGTCTCTCACTTCGGGAGGAGAAGGGGGGGCTGTTTTCAGCCTGTGAGAAGTGAGAAGGCTTTGTCAGGTTTGGGTCAGGCAGGGCTGCGTGCCGTGCAGACAGCTGTGTGCACACAGCAGCCTCAGGAGCCACAGACAGCAGTGTGTGTGTGAGTGTGTGCAGGGTGTGGGGTGAAGGCTGCCGTGTCTTGTTTTGGTGTGAGGCTGTTTGCTACGACAACGATCCCTCTGGAAAGCAGTCTCAGAAAGATGGATCGAATAGAGAACTGAAAGAGAAATGGCCATTTCCACACTCCCTGTGTTGGAACGATGTATGATGCTGTTGCCTGAGCTGTTACAAGCATTGCTTGTCAAGATGCCTGCCCGGCTGTGATCCTGGTCTGGTGCCTATGAGGGCTGATCCTGTGGTCAGCTGCACCCAGTGGAGCTGGTGTCAGAGGAGCCACGTAACTACAGAACTGAAAAGGACTGGGGGGGAAAGAAAGGATCCTCTCTGTTCTGTTGATTTCTACATGGTTGGGTCGATTTTTACACTTAGAAGTTCTCAGATTTATTTCAATTACAGCTTCTTTAGTGAATCACATGGAGCATGGAGGGGGAAAATATGAAGGAAATTGCCAAATTCAAAGTTGGGTCAAACTTTGGTAGCATTCACACCTGAGATGGGGAGATGTCATTTCTATTCATAAAAACGTACTGTACTGACTCAGCACTTCACAATTTCAGGCAGAGTTCCATATAGTTGTGTATCTGCAGGTACATGTCACAAAAATATACAGAACCTTATCATATGAAACAGTAAAATAGAGACCTGGCCAGCTGGCTCACAATAAAATCCATAAAAATATATATCCAGTATTATAATTTCCTAACTTACTGATGCAGCCTCTTCTCTCCATTCCAAATCAGTTAAGTGACACTGGAAAATTCTTAATGTTGTAGTTTGATTCATTATTGCATTAAGTATGCAATGGCTGTGGGTTTAAAGATCCTTTGATGCAAAGGGAATTGAGACCGAGCTCTAGGAACTTGAGCTGGGTGAACTCAGCTGTTCCTTGTGCCAGATCTCAACTGTGGAAAAACTTGGAGAGTTTTCTCAGTTTGTTAACAGGAAATGTAGAATTTAGGTAATTTCTACTGAAAAGAAACGAAAAGATAATTTAATGTATTGTTCTATCATGTACCAAGCATAATGTAACATATAACCTCTATTAGGTATTTCTGAAGAGGTGGAAGTATGCTTATTTTAAGCTCATTTTTTGAGATGCTCTCATTTCTTATGGAAGAAATAATGCACCAAGAAGTAACAACCAGGCTTTGATCTACAATTTCCTGTGCTGTTGCTAAACATGGTCAATTTTTTGTACTCGCAGAACATTTACTTACTTACACTAAGGCTGTGTTGTGTTACTTTTGAGATCAGTGTACTGATTTAAGAATAAATAGAGCACCAAAGGCTGGAGAAATCTTACCCTGGGGATCACAAGTGATGATGCTGTTTGCTAACCTGCATTACAACCTTTGCAAGTGGCAGTGTCACAGAGAATAGTTTGCCTCATGCATCCAGTAAGAGCTTTGTGTGTTTATTTCCAAGTCGTCTGACCAAAACAAGTCCTCTTCTGGAGTTCTGTTTCACTGGTGTAATGTGAATCAGATGTTAAGAATTCCTCTGTTAGTTCTGGTTTAGTTTTGAATACTGCTTTCTGGCTGCTCCTTCCCATGTCCAATAGGAGCAGATCAGAGGGGTAACATTTTTTTACACCGAACCCGATCAGTTTCACAGCACTGTGTTATCATTTTTCAGTACAGTTCAGTTGATTACACTGTAGTCCCATGAAATGGTCTGACAAGCTTTCAACCAGTTAGATAACAATTTGATGGGATCTGAAAACCACAGGAGCCAGGAAGGAGGTAATAGTCTGCGAGCAGGCCTTATCTGTCTTGCTGCAATGACACTTAGGGCTTCGCATTGAGGAACCTAATGCAGGGAGTGACCTGAACATGGGAACAGAGGTTTTGGTCTGGTTGACAGTGACTAGTGTTTGTTGCTTTGCAGAACGTGGAAGAAACCACAAAGAATCATAGAATCATAGGGGTTGGAAGGGACCTCAAGAGACCATCGAGTCCAACCCCCAGTCCTTCTCTGGAGGAAATGATATGTGTGAGTGGGGATCCTTAGATCTCCAAAAAGGAAAAAAATAAAATAAAAAATCCACATCCTTGGTTTTGCAAGGCAAGCAATCTCAGAATGAAATGCATGCTGACAGAACAGCCAGCAGCAGGAACTGGGACAGTGACTTCTGTGCAAACTTAGGACTGGAGTGGTTGTCCATGAGGAAGGTCAGGTCAGGGCATGGGGCCTGGCTCAAATGTCCCATGTAGAAGAGCAATCAGAGTTATTCTCTTCAGTGGCCACCCTTTGCAGCAGCAAAATCAATTGGCTGTCCACATGCTGTGCTTGCTTTTCATTTGGCTTCTCTAGGCATGGTGACTGCAATTTGATTAGTGCTGCTTACACAGAATTGCTATTTCACCATCATCTAATAAAAAATCTTCACCCTCTAATGCAAAATGCATTTTAAATAAATAAGAATCTTTCAAATTTGAGCTCCCTGTAAAATATCTTGTATTTAATTAAATTTTAAATAGCAAGAGCCAGTTGTGCACCAGCTCTAACAATGCAGAGAAGAATGCACTGTGAAGGAAATGGCACTTGTTTTTTTTTTTTTGTCTCCCATAGATGCAGTTGATGAAGGAAGCAAGTGCTTACGAGATGTCATAGTTCAACTTAAATCCAATCGTAACTGGAGTCCCTACTATTATTTCAACACACAGAGGATGTGTGGCTGATCTCTTTTCATGTATTGCTGTGATTGTGTACAAAATACACAAGTATTTTTGCACAATGGAATTCTGAACGTGTACTCTGTAGTCTCTCTTTAAAAACAGTTTGTTAGCAAGGAACTAGTTCAACTGAAAACGGCAGTCAGGAGACAAGATGGCTCCAGCTCTCTGCAAAATGTCAGCCAGATACGAGGAGGAGTTGTTTCACTTTGCTAACGTGAGCCTTAGGCCACCAAAAGCGTGATGAATGTCTGCATTAAATGAAGCTTACACTGACGCGTAGAAGGCATATAAATATCATCCTGTTTTCAAATTTTGCTTAAAAATAGTCCATGTAACATTTTGTGTATGTTTAGAAACATCTCTTCCTGCTCTGACTTGCATAGCAGTGCAGGCTGAAGGCATTTGTATAGAATTACATCTCTCTCGACTTTTGCTGCATTTTTGAAGTGATTTAATTTTGTGATGAAGCCTTTCCCCAGTATGTGCACTGATTTTACTAACGCTGTCCCGACCTTGGAAACTGTGTGATATTTCACAGTATGCAGTGACATTTAGTGTGCAACTTGGCTCAAAAAAATAGGTTAATTTCCACAAATGAGATGCCAGGTTTGAAACCATACAAGATGATTTAATAATCCTGTGTCAGGAAGTTGGGTTCATGACTGGGCAGTACGCTGTCAGTTGCAAATCTAAAACTACTTCACACATTTTTTCAGGTACAAATTGCACGTGCTGAGAAAAGAAATAGGTTTCTAGTTTTGTGTATTCTTGAATACCAAAATCCTAAATGTATGGATCAGCAGTTCACAGACTTACCCCATTAGAAGGTAAAATTTATTGGCAATAATCTTTGCACATCCACCAAATTATCAAAGTATTTCTGGAAGTAAAAGTATGTTAAATGATGGAAAGTATAGAAAAAAACAACAACTTAATTGTTAGTACAGAGTTAATGTTCAGTCATCGGGAATAAGATTCAGAAATGCCCAACAATAGGTGGTGAACAAGGGGAATATTTGGGTTTTCAGAATCAGTCAGTGACTCACATGTACTTGGTTTTCATATTTACCAGATATTAGATGCCAGCTCTGGACCTTTAATGTCACATTTTAAAGCAGTGGTTGTGAAGCTCCCCTTTCATTTAGCTGGAATTCATGTAATTTTGTTGCTACCAAACTACATATTAATGCTACAATACCTGTTTATCTAAATCAAACAGGAACAAAAGGACCTATACATGACCTTAAAACAAGCTGAAGAACCATGTTATAAATACACATATAGACACACACTTATGTAAATATAGAAACCTAGCAATGAAAAGAAAGCATTTAAAATTGAAAAATGGTGTAAAATATAATTATCTTGCTTTTTCATCAAACAGTTTACATGTTATACTTAGTAGATAAAGTGCAATTTAGTTTAAATTTCCAGTGTCTGGTTCCAAGTAATTCTTTATTCTGTTTTTTAAGTCTGAAGTTAGTTCAGCTATGTATTCTCATTCCTCAGTAATCTTTCCAAAGGATATGATTCACTTCTCCATTATTTGTAAAGAATATGGAAAAAGTAAAACATAGTTATTTTGTGGGCACTTGGAGCTGGATGTAAAAAAAGTAGGTGGGCTGTTGATCACTGTGAGTCATTTCTTGGGAAGGAGGAAAGAACAAACGCTGACCTGCTGCTATGGAAGCCAAGGACTTAGTGCTGACTCAAGTACAAATTGGTTGCTGCAGAAAACAATGGAGGTCTTGCAGCAGGATTCAAGAGGAGAGTCTTTCCTCTCGTGGTGTCTGTTATTTGTTTCAAAAGTCTTGTATTTTAGATATTAAATGTTAGCTAACTAGAACTAGAATCTGCAAACAATTGCTACAACTAAATGAGGCTCCTTCTGAGTTTGCAGAAGTCCTGGAAAGTTTGTGGCAGGTACTGAAGTGTGAGGCTGAGCCCTCTGACACTGAGATAGCTGCAAGAGCTCCCAGTGCAATCCCTCACTGTTAAGGGGTACACGTTTAATGTAAAATGTAGTTTGCAACACTGAAACACGTGAGAGAACAAATCCTACAGATTTCAGAAATAATCCATTGCACATAACCAGGTATTTATGTGCTCTGCTGCTAACACATTCCTCTAATCTCCATTTGCTTTGCTAACATCATAGCCATAAGCATTGAACAGCTTCCAAGGGAACACCAAACTTCTTGGTTTCCTCATTGCTTACAGGAGGAACCAATTCATATAGTGAGACAGGAGTGACCCAGTGCTCACTCCATCCATTGTGCTATGTGGTTGTTACCTGCTACGTTTGGTAAACAGGATACAGGTGAGATTCCACAAGCTGCCAGATCTAGGTGCTGTGACAAAGCTTTCAACCAAAGAGTATTTGATAAACTGAGGAGTGCCTGGTAGATTATTCAAGAAGCTGCTGTGTTGTTCATGTGTTTATTTTTATTTCTACGCAAATATTTCTGAAAATAGGCTTGCCATAAGAGGTGATTTGATAACACATTGTCTTTTTTATACAAAACGTGTTAAATGATGTATGAAGATGGATGCATTTAGAAATTTTCAGTGCAAGAAAATACTTGTAGGAGGCTGACTTAGCTTCGCTCTCTTTTTTTTTTTTTTTAAATGAAGTTCCTTAGACTTCAGCAGTCTGTTTCTGAGTTCCTACCAGTCTCGCTTGATATAAACACTGGTATAAAAAATCTGCAGCAACATAAATACTTCATAACATATTTTTACTTTGAAACTTATGCTTAGAAACTTACATTCTGAACAACAAAAAACACTTGATACCAAAACTGCTTTTAGTAAGTGACTTCATTTTGCTGAATGGCCTTTGTAAGCATTGCTTAAACCAGTCAGGCAGCTCTGAAGCAGTACTCACAGCCCAAATGCTATCGGTTCCAAAACATCTGCAGCAAGCAAAATGCTGCACCGTGATGTTCACACATTGCCACAGTGATTGTGGATGCTTATATAGGGGTTTCACTATGTTAACTTTGGAATGTGAGTTCTGCATGCCTAGCTGTCATTTCTCACTGTCAGTCCGAGGGCTCACGGGGCCAATTCAGGTCCTTGAAGAATGCACCTTTGCAGCTCTGGATTTGAAAACAGTGTTCAAGTTGGAGCTCTGGAACAGCTGATCTCCAGCCAATAAAGCCCTGGGTAGTCTTTGGAACTGGAGGAGATGGGTTCACCTAGAATAGAAGTAACACATAGCACTCAATGATTTTTGATGGTAATTTCTGTCATGAAACATCCTCCTTTGTGCTCTGGTGTGGATGGAAATGAGAACGTATAAAAATAGTGGGTTTCAGTGCAATCTAATGAATTAATATCCTGAACGCACATTGATATTCATGGCAGGAAATAAGAACTTCAGAGGACTGCCTAGTTGCATGCAAGTTCACAATGTAAGAAGTTACTGGGGTGATTTAGGTTCCATTCTATAGCAAGGCACTGGGGAAGAGAGAAGTTAAATGGCCAAATTCCAGTGAAGTAACTAACTTCCATTTATCATTCCTTAAGAAGGTCGTTTAGTGCCTCAACTGGTATGTATAACAGGAAATCAAAACTCAGAATGATCATTTAGTAGTATATATTAGCATACATTTTCTTCATATATACAGTTTTGTTCAGTATATTTCTAAGTGCTTTAAGTTATTAGAAGGATTTAAGCTTTAGCTTTAACAGAACTCTGCAAGCTAGTTGCCTTCTCTAAACAGGAAAAGCAGCACTTAATACTTGCTGCAGTGTATTTGGTATCAGTTCTGCCATGGAATAACAGTTCTGTGGCCAAATGCTAAAGATGTTACTGAGCAAGAAGTACTCATCCATTCCACTTTCTACTTTAAAAAAAGATGGGTAAGCGTCAGGTTAATCTGCAACTAATCTTGCTAAAAAGGAAACAAAGCAGAAGCCAGCAGCCTCTGTTCAGTGACTGCTGCGCTTACTTTGGCTGAATCATCTCAGTTGGGCACTTCACATCCTTGTAGCATCTGGGGACTTAGTAGTGAAACACGCAGTAAGAGAACAATGTTTCAGTTCTCTTGCCAGAGTTACTCCACTTTGTTCTTTGGCCAAGGCTAGAAATGTTTATGATATTTAGGTGAAGCAGTTCCTCTGAGAAGATAATTTTTATGGCCAGAAGTGCCACCCACTGAGCAGGATAATAAAGGAAATCATTTCCTACTTATGATCTGGAGGAAGGGACTATGAATAAGCAATTATGAATCCCGCCTGGTGAGAAGAACAGATATGAAGTCTGTTACCATAAAGGTGAATGTACAGAACGACATACTGCTCTGCAAAAGCATTTAAGAAAATGTAAGAAGTGACCTGAATCACAGATAACCCTTGTCTTCCTTGTCAAATAAAAGATTCGGAGGCGAGATTGAACTCTGATCCCTGTTTCAGTCTTTGTCAGGCTACACACACTACTTCAGCAGCTGATGGCTGCGTGCGTGGTTTGTAACACACACATACCCTCAGGGTGCAGCAAAGGCAAAGCTGACCAACTGGAATGGGATGCTTGGGACAAAGCTGTGGAACAAGTAGCTCTAGTGGGAGAAGTGCTGCCATTTCATTTCTGTCACACTCAGCACTTGCTCTTACACTCTGATGCAGTTTAGCCTCAGTAGAAGTCCTTATCTCACAAGCTCTGGAATGCCTTGAAAGTTAGGTCAACAACTAGGGATTTCCAATCTCTTGTGTCTCCTTAATCTTCTCAAAGTGAACTCGCCTTGCTTTTTGTTGGCACACTCTGCCTCTCCTTTTCTGACTGTGTTCCTCTCCTGTTCTTAGTGATCTAGCTCTATGGTTGTTCTGTTTGGTGGTGATTTGGACTCTGTATATTTATAAATCAAACACACTGACCCATTAGCACTGACTTCTCCCAGCCAATCCAATTTGTGCCACTAAAGAGGACAGAGGCATTGTCTCTGCCAAAAATAATACTTACATAAAGCTAGAAATAAATGGTCTCATCTTAAGCAATAGTTAGAAGTGAGAGATGAGGCTGTGCTGAGCCTTGAAGTATGGCGTGTGCGAGTATATTTGAACAATGACTGGTCAGCAGTTGTAAATGGGTCTGCAGGCATTCTTCTATAATAAACCATGCAGCTGACTGTTCTGTTACTAGATGTCACAGAGAATGGGGAGGTGCTTTAGAGGAAGATGATTATATACAGTGAAAGCTCTGTGAACTAACAACCATATCCAAAGGGCAATTCCTTGTTTTGAACGAGTGCTTTTAAAGCGTTGCTTGGGTCGCGAATACAATTTACTCTGAACTTCAGCTAAAGGCCTGTCTCTACAAGTCAACTGATTTTAGGGCTTGGGTGGTTTCTTCACACAGGTATTGCTGTACTGCAATCTTAAAATCTAATTTCTAACCTTAATATATTGTTCCACAGGTGTCACAGGTCGAATGCGGAGATGCTCTGGGAGCTGCATCTTGGGCTTTGTTTCTTCTTTCTTTTCATCTTCAATCAACTCAAAGAAAAACGTCAGCATTAGAAAAATGGGCTCTGCTATCTATCCCATTCCCCTGATCATTGCATCTGCTCTCCCTGCTCTTTCCACCTAAAACAGGAGCACATATCATAGTGTTTTGGAAATTGTTGTCATGTACTCTTCTTTTTTTCTTCTTTTATTCAGAAAGTGATATAAATCTGAGTTTCAGGTGAAAGGCAAGATGCTGCTGAGTGACTCAACTCTCTTAATTGCATCAGTAGTCCAGAAATACATCTCACATACCTTGTATGACCACAGGACAAGGATTAAGTTTGCCAAAAAGAGCGCACTGAGTTTGTCAGCTTCTCAGCTGTCCGTCTAACAGCACTGTGCAGATGTGGTGTTAGTGACAGACAGTGGTTGTCACGGATGGATGTTGAGGTTTAGAGGATGAAGTGTTTCAGAGGTGCTGACATGGATGCCTAGAGGAATGTTCAGAACATCCTGGAACGGATGCAGTACTTCCAGCTGCACGGAAGGTCAATGTCTGGCTGCATTCATGGGCTGCCCTGATCCTGAAATATCGTGATGCCAAACATAGCATTGCACAATACTGTATTCTCATATCTAAACATCAGTGAGAATAGACACCTCTCCAAATATTTTAGTTCACTGTAAATTTCTCCACTGAAATTTTAATTAGCCAGAACCTTTTCCCCTTGGTTTTTGAAGTACCATATGGACAGACAAAGGGGAAACGTTTTCCTGTCAGCGTGCATCTCGTACTTGTTAGCACTGCTGGGAGCCGTGTTTCTCAGGAGAAATACATCAGGGTGTGCGTGGCATATCAATTACCACTCGCTGTGTTTTATTCAGAGGAAAGCAGGAACCTCGAGCCCGTCTTTAAAGGTATTGCATTTGCAAGCTGTGAACCTGGCTCAGCAAGGCACGCTCGTGGTGCCGTGCCCGGACAGCCCTGTGTGGCATCCCGTTTCACACCTCGTTCCGTTTTACCTCCTCAAGAGCTGTTTTCAAGAATCCCCATTTTTGAGACCACCTTCTTGCGGTTTCCAGCTCGCTTTCGACGCGTCGCTTCCTGAAATGTGCGAGAAGACGTTGTGAGCCATATTCTAAAATATAAACCAACAAACCCAGCGACGAGTGATGAAAAGCACAGCGCTGAGCGTGAGCCCACGGCCCTCAGAGCAGCACATTCTGACTCAGAGGTCACAGGAACTGCTTCCACGGGAGATAACGGCCCCGTCTGTGACACCTGGAAACGCGAGCACCAACGTGCTGCTCCCATCCCCCGCCCGATGGCCTCGGTACCCTCGTGCGAGTGAAATGGAAGCACGAGAGCACAGCTCGGTGCAAAGGGGGCACAGAGGGAAGCAGGAAAGGGGCTGGGGGCCGCTACCAGCAGCTGTCCTCAGCCACCGCGCTGCGCACTGCCATGTTCCCGCCAGGCGCGGCCGCGCGCTGCGGCCGTTGCGGGGCGGCCGTGAGAGGAGCGCGTGGCCGTGACCGCAGCGCGGGAGCGAGCGCTGCTCCGTTCTGGATGTGAACCGTTCCGGCGGTGAAAACGGCCGAGTGCCGCTTCTGGGCTCCGTTGGGTTGAAATGATTCCCCTCTCCCCTCCGTGGGAGCTGGTTTGTGCTAACGCTGCAAAGCGTTTTTCACGCCGTTGGAAGCTTTGTGTCATTCTAAGTGGATGCAGGAACGTTTCGACCTCAGCTGGGTGGTTTATAGGAAGTGAGTTTGAACGCTTAGTTGCTATTTGTTTCTTCAGCATCGAACGAAGTATCTAAAGGTCTTGGCACACGAGAGGGCTGTAAATGTCTTCAGCTGTCATTTAGGTACACCAAGAACTTCTGTTTGAATTAGAGGGAAGGAAGTCACTCCGTAGTCCTGGAACAGCTGATACAGCTCTCTAAAAATCAGTAAACTATCGACAAATGCAATATTTCACTTATGTGCCATTTCTTGATTCTCTGTTTGATCATTACACTGGCAATTAGATCAGCTGGGTCTGCTATCACACCCATGAGTGCTTACTCATCGTCCTATTTAATTAACCCCTGCTGCTTAGTCACAGTTATCTCTGAAGACCTCTTGTAACAGTCTGGATGTTTTCTGTGAGAGTAAATAATCCATTAATGAAAGCAATCAAATTTGTATATATATATAATTTTGTATCTGGGCTTAATCTGCAGTAGCATTTGTTAGAGGGAATGAAACTTTAATTTAGTGAAAATAGGACCTAATCACATTCAGTGTTTTTCTTTTGGTACTTAACCAATAGTTGTTCAGACGAGGGGATGCAAAAAGGAGAGCTGTCAGCTTTATGTATGAGGTTCTTCTGAGCACAGGACAATATTAGAAAGCTTGCAGTGTGGGGAAGAATAATGCAATAGGATTTTAATGGACCTCTAGATGTATGAAAAGTTTTAAGGCTGCATTTCCACTGAGATTCAAAGGTCATTTACAGAAAGTCCACGTCTCATAGTTACAAACAACAGCATTTGTCAGCATGTGGCAAATGTTGAAGTAAATAATAGGTAGCTATGTGTTTAAGATGCGTGTTTAAATACTATCAAGTCTAGCAAGGAAACAAGATTTGTCCAACTCTCTTCTCTACGAATGCTGCCAGCAGCATGAGATGGGGCAGAAGAGGGCTCAGTGGATGCACTGGATGTTATGCTAGGTCAGAGTGTTTACAACACAAGCCTTGGAATGTTGTGTTGGTACAGGTGGAGATGATATTGCTCTCTGAAATAGATTAGAGGACTGAAGTGACATAAATGAACTCAACAGTAAGGGAAAATCAGATCGTGGATCTACTCTGTTTCATGGATCTACTCCATTTCACAGAACAGCTCCACAAACAGCTGTGCTTCTGCAATCAAAACAATGAACAGAATGGAGATGGGAGAGGGTGATGCCTGAGCCGAGATGAGCAACCAAGGGTAGGTGGACCTCTTACACCTGAATTATCACACAAGACTTTGTATAAGGCAATGGTGGATTTGCTTACATCGTTACTGGTCTTCAAAAGGAGTTTTTTTCTGTGAATTTCATATGTCTACACTGATATGAAAATGTTAAAGGTATTTTTATTGGTTATTCACAGACAAATGCCTGAATTAGCATACAATAGCTCTGCTAATCTTTGAAACTGCTTGGAAGGAGCAAACCTGTTCTCTCTATGGCTCTACATAGGGTTTTGCAAGTGTTATTTATGAGCACCTCAACTTCCATGGAATGAGCTGAGAGCAATTATAGATCATACTTAACACTCAGTCTAAAGATGCAATTATAAAGTACCTTATGTTTGACAGTACTCTAAACCAGCTCTTCTGTGGTTTTCAGTTCCAGTTACAAGGCCAGATGTAGATCTGGGGCCTAATTCCAGCATTACATTATCAACCACTGAGTTTTTATTGCGCTTGATATTCTTGCCAGTAAAGATAAGAATCCTCTGCTTTTCATCAGACTCAGAGTGGAAAACAAAGGAAACGTTATTTTTTTGTTGTTGTAAAGGGTATTTTGAGTGTTTTTATATTTTCTACTCGCAGACTACAGACTATTTTATTCCTATATGTACATGCAAGGTAAGTGTGGGCACAGGTGGCTTGGGGATCAGCAGCACGTAACATGGCTAGCAGGGCAGGCCCTGAGAAACCAGTCTGCTTGGGTTCCCTTTGAGGAGGTCTTAGCAATGTAAGGACTGTCTCAGTTTTTGGTAGACTCAGACATTCAGCAACATGAAAGTGCTCAGAGATTCTTCCAACCCTGTCCTCCTTCTGTGCTATTCCAACGCTGTACTTTATCATAAACTGCAGTAACTGTCACCATGAAAGAAACAATACAGATGATAAAGTAAGACTTTCTTTCCCCTTTGTGATCTGAAAGCTTATGAGTTGAGGAGTACTTGCCACAGAAAGAGGCTTTGAGAAGAGTGCTTGTTTTCTGAACACTTATGAAATAAACTGAAAACTGCAAAGATGGAGTAAACCAGAGAGGTTTCTTGGGAAGAGGTGGGCGTTACTGATGTAATTCTCTCTGCATGGACAGCTATGGCATAGTGGGCTCTGGAACTTCTGTCTCATTGTATCCTGCTGGAATCAAAGTTTACAACTGTTTTTCTATCTGAGAAATTCAGACAGTGCAATATAATAACATGTTCAATGAGAAACGCGTGTTAGGGGTTTGAGGAATTGTCTCAGGGCTGTGCTGCTAACTTGTATGTGACCAGTGAGTCCCATGCAATCCTGATGTGGTATGACTACTGCTGGAGTATACGAATCCATACACAAATCTATTCTTATGCACTTGTATTGAAAATGGTTACCAGTAATGTTGATTAGTACTGGTAGTTCTGCTCTTTTTGCTCCATGTTGCTTTTTACAATGCTGTGGAGCCGAATAGAAGGGATTAGCAAAAGACTAGCTATTTTTACAATGTTTCTGAATAACAGCTCAGATGTGGGCTGCATGAGTGGTAGACTGCTTTGTTAGGGTCACTGTGATTGCTTTTAACTGAACTAAGTCCCACTGAGACTATGGACTCTGGCTTCATCCAAAAACAAATCTGAACCAACCAAACAAAAGAGCCCCAAACAGCAATGAAACAATGATTAAAAACAAAACGAAAAAGAACCCTGCTGAAGTCTATCAAATCAAGGAATATGTTAATTAGAGTTCCTGGATTACCATGTATTAGAGGAATCTGTGGTGTGCTTAGAATGACAGTATTTTGTAGCCAAATTTAGAATGGTCATGATCTGATTGTAGCTGTAATTATTCTGTGGCTTTTTGAACGGTGGCTGACGTTTCTGTTACCTTAATTTAAAAATGTTTTCCCTCCATAAAATGTCACAGCTACAGCTTTTTGCAGATCTCTGTGCTTGAGAGGTATGGTCAGTCTTAACTGAATTTAGATACTTGTCAATAATTTCTGGAGTTAGATTTGGTTTTGAGATGTGTTGCTTTTTGCTCAAACAACGGATCTGCATGGGATATCTTCTTCCCTTATCCCGGATGGATGCATGTATGTTTGTGCTGTAGTTGATGGAGTTTGGTATAAGTGCTCCCCAAACAAAGTTATTTCTAATGGTGTCATGTAGAGTTTCTCATTGTCAAGTTGGAGGACTTTTCTGCACCGAAATTCTTTGTTTGGAGGCACTACCTCTGAGCACTGCTGCACAGCTCCAGTTGCAGAGGACTTGCAGAATGCTGCCTGGTTACAATTTCTAAGATCGGAGAATGTGACCACCATTTCTACCCTTCCCTGAGTAAACAGTTCTTGTAAATGCACAAGTGCAACACGTGCTGGAATTCTCCCCAGATATGTGCTGGAGTATGTCAACGTAATGTCAATTACAGATGAAGCAAAGAAGACATAATTCTGAATTTTGTTGCACTTTATAAACTGAAATCAAACGTTTCCTGGTCTTTGAAAGTATTTCTTTCTCTCAATAGAGTGTATGTTTCAAATCAGAAGAGTTGCCTTTTTTCATTTTGCATGGAAGGCAGGGGGTCTGGGACATTTTAATAGCTTTCATATTCAACTCTGCAAATATATTATTGCAGCACAATAGTTTCTTTGCATGAGAATTGCTTAAATGATTCAAAATGGATTGAAAAATATATTTCAAGTTTTAATTTTATGCACAGAACATTAATGAGCAGTGCCCCTTAGAGACATACTGTCAGTTTAACATATTCACAATAATCTCAACACAGATGTTATTCCATTTAAATCCTTTTAGAGAGAAGAAACTAGCAATTTTTCCTTGGAGAACAGAAGAAAGAATATTATTGTTGAAATTACATTTTGATCCCAGAATGCTATGTAAAATATCATTGCTAGGATGAATAAGTAGCACATTATTTCTGATGATATGCATGTAAAACTTTTCTGAGCCTGCTGTAAGTTCTACAAACAAGTGTAAATTTTGTTAGTCCCATGCAATTCTGTTTCCCTTGAGGATGACTGTAGGCGATGATGGCTATGAGCATCTCATTGTGTTCCAGTTTAAGAAGATATTTGTTTTTAGCTCAGAATTCTCTATTTGCAGCTCTAACGTGGAGAAGTTATCTCTACTAGCGATGTTTTACCACTCTTTCTCTGTGCACATACATTACAATTCTTGCTCAAAAGAAAGTGTATATTTAGAATAACTTTTTGTTGGTGTTGGAAGCATTTGAAATGCACTCTGTGTTCTGCAATATGCCGATGTTTTGTTTTTCTGCTTAACGCGCTCACGCTGTACTCTGTTCTTGTATATTCTGAAATATTTTTTGGGGGGGAAGTGACTCATTGTAATGGTTCTGCTGTTTCCCCAGGTTGTCAAAGTGCATCTAGGACTGCAAAAATACAAGAATAATTCTTACTTTTGGTAGTGGAATGCATAATGTGTCACCAGTTGTTTTTTTAAGGACAGGAGTGTGGAATTGGGAGGATGGTGGTGGTGGAGAGGTGGGAGTACAGTTTATCTGTTACAGAACCAGAAGTAAATGTACCAGTTTTGGCCAACGCAGTGCTCCAACCCCTTCCTTGGGACGGGACTCCAGCTCCCACAGCCATTCTGTGGGGTCTGTCAGCAGTAATAATGATTGCAGTTTGGAGCACATTAAGATCAGTGTTTCAAGGCCAAAACCTGTTCTATGAGCCTCAATGCAGAACACTGCATAGGAGAATGACTTGCTAAAACTCTAAGGCAGTGCAGTGGAATTTTCTTTATGCAGCAGTATTTATTCTGCATAAGGAGATATCTTGTGAAATAGCTGCTCCTTTCTCCTCTCTGTTGTTAAGAACGCTAAAGGAGAAACAACAGTTAATCTGATGATGTAAACCAGCTGCAGAACTGTAAGCTAACAGGAGCATCTCATCACATTTCTGAGAGGAACCGCTGAGTTTAAATAGAATATGTTTTATTTAAAGTTAAAAATGAACAAAAATCCAATTCAAATTTAAAGATCATTCACATAACACTACCACTAAATTTTTTAAACCACTAATGCATTTTTTATCGATTGAAGTTGTAAATGTAAAATTTTGACACGCATTTAAATATTAATAGAAACCCATTCTAGAAGTATTCTAGAATTCTTCTGTGATTTTTTAAAGAACAAAGAACACAGTAATTTCTACTCTCACAGCCGATAGATTGCAATGTGTATTGATGATATTAAAACTAAGCTTCATTTGCTTCGGGCTCACGATATAATAGCAGTGGATAAATTTGCTTCTATTCGTTACATTGCTTTGGATCGTCTATGAATTGTTAACTGTATCCCTGGTAAGATGTGTACATCTTAGTCAGATGTAAAATAACTTGGTGACCATCATTGAAAAGATGATTATCTTTTCAAAAAATATTATTGATATTAATGTCTGGAAGGCTCTTAGATTAAGTCCCTGCCTGGAGAATGAATTCAGTTCCTCAACAGAATACAAAGGAAAAGGAATGCATTCTGCAGCTATCTGGGATGTTGTTATTATTATTTTTTTTTTAGTAGCTGTGGGAGGTCACAGGATTTAAAATATTTACACTGTCATACTTAGGAAATCCAGTGATCCTAGACATACTTAGCTGCATTCAGAAGACTCAGTAATTAGACATATTCTCTATAAGTTATGTTGCCATAGTGAAGAATGATTGTACAGTGACTGGTAGAGAAACTAATGCATAAATCAATTTATTATTGATTAGGGGAAAAAACAGGATGCTGGCACTGAATTTAGGGAAGGATTTTGCTGCCTAACACTAAGCAATGTTTTTCTTTATAAATTTGTAGAAGTCATTACTGCTACCAATAATTTTATTCAAGGTTTGTCAACTTTCTTTGGTCAGATTTGCTGCTCCTTATGTAAACTGAACCTGGAACATAACCTGAATGGGTTATGTTATCCTGTTAGGACTATGAATCCTGAAGTAGGTGCTGTAACGAGGTTGATGTGACTGAAAGGCAGATGATGAAGGATTTTCATGTAACTGTAAGCTTTGGTTTGACAGATCTTTGAGTGACCCAGGTTATGAGATGCAATTTAACACGTGTACCCCAAATAAAGGAAAGTAGCTTTATTTTGAGTAACACATTAAATAGAACCCACTCATGCAGGATTTCACATTAAAGTAATTGTGGAGGAGGGGGAATTACAAGAACAGAAAGAAAGTTTACTCTTCCTCTTCATAGTGAAAGCAAATGTGTTTTTCTCCAGAATCTGCCAAGCCTGTGTTTTAATGATTTAACAGATGGAGTTGGCACATGTGAACCTGGAAGATGCATCTGTCTGATTTTTCCAGTCTGAGGATTTTTTAACTGCATTAATAGCACACACAGACGATGGTAAAATATCACCTCCCCAGGCTGCTTTGCTCTCCTAACACATAATGTCTTTTAAGAAAAAAAAGTGAGAGGAGACTGGGGTGAGGAAAAGGCCAGAGAAATGAGGTTTTGAAAAGTTTAATATCTTCTGTCTTCACTATTGTAGGCTTTTAAACCTCTCACTTTGATGAATTTTGTGTGTGTATGGTGTGGAAACAGAAATTCCACTTGGTCACCCTTATCTCTGATATCAGTTCGGTTAATTACTTGCTCTAAATAAGTAAGCAACTTTTAAAAGGATACTAATAACCATTAGTGTTTTGTCCTTTGTAATTTATGTGGCCGTGATTTAGTGTTATGCTTTGTATCTAATTTTGTTTTCTTTTCTGTTTGTTTCTGCGAAGGTATAACTTCACATTTAGCAGACTCATTTAACCACTTGTACTGCTCATTCAAGCAGGGACTCAGATACAAAAGTGTTGTAACTCTTTGAACAGGGGCCCTAATATGAATTTCTTTATTTTAGGGCATACTTGTTAACACACTCACCCGGCCTTTCAGCTGAAATGGAAGGCTACTTGTGTAAAAAAACCTGGAGACTGTGGGTTAAATACTTCAGTTGCATGTAGGAGCTGACTAAAATTGCCAATCTGCCATAGTACTTCTGCAGACATCTCAGTGAGAAAATCTCACTTCTAAGGAAACTATTGTCCAAGGACCTGATCAGTCACAGTGTTCAGATAGCACTTAGTAAGCTGTCCAGGTGATTACACCACTACTGGAGACAGTGTGTCCAAAGGAAGGCAAGAAAGATGGTGATGTGTCCAGAGGACAAGAATATGAGAGAAGGCCTCATGGCAGAGGTGCTGGAGTCAAGGGAATGGCATGGAGCTGTGTCGGGGTGTCAGTCTGGTTGTTAGGAAGAGATTCTTTGACCTGTTGAATTTTGAGGAGTATTTGGACAAGGCTCTCAGACACAGGGTTGGATTTTGGGCGGTCCTTTGAGAAGCCGGGGATTAGACTCTATGGTCCTTGTGGATCCCTCTCAATACAGGATATTCTAGGATACTGTAGGATATGGAGGAGATCACTGGTCTGTTTCTAAGTAGAAGTACTGCGGTGAAATGTAGTCATTGCTTTTTTATCACAGGAAAGTAATAATCTGTTGAACTGCCTGTTTCTGCCCATTCCAAATATTCCAAGTGTTTAACGCTGTGAGCACCTCAAAATGTCAGTCACTGTTTTTAGAGAAATGTGCAGAACAGGACGAAAGCCTTTTGAATTCAGTTGTGTTTGGCTCAAATGAAAGATGCAATAATAAGTTACATTATCTTACCATATGGTTTATGCATCTGCAAACCACAGTAAATCAAACACAAAGGAAACCTGTGTCTTTTCTAGCCCCAGTTCAAAGCAGGTAGCTTGTTTCTTGCTAGGGCTGAAATTTTAAGCACTGACATTGCACTTCTTGCAGAGACAGTACTTGCTGAAATGACAGTGACTTTCACTAAAAGCTTTAGATGAAATTGAGAAATGACAGATTCTGGTTTCTAGGGCAGTAAAGTCAGAAGATTTGGCCTTATTGAAACCATTCATCAAGCAATTCTGGTGAACAGTAATAAGACTTCTGAATTCTCAGGCAAGTTATTGTCAGTATGAAAGGTAGTAAGGAAAATTTTCCTGTCTAAAGACATACTTGATGATTTTTTAGAACTTTGAAAAAGTTGGAAATAAAAAAGTAAAGAACTGTCAAAAACAAATGTCTGATTTGTCTTTACTGTACATTTTTCACAGCAAATATTTTGGTTGTGGAGTTATGAATGCAACGTACAACTTTTTTTGCCTAAAGTGAGAATAATTAATCTATGATGGATTTAACGGTGTTGTAATTCTTATGTCATTTATTTTTTGTGCATATATAGGGATTTCTTTTGGCAAAAGCTGAATGATTCAGCAATTTTCATGCCTTCATTTGAAGACCACGGAAGTTAGTGAATTGATTGATGCCCATAAGAATGGAATGAAATTCTCTTGTAGTTAGAAAAAATATAACTTTTAAAAAATCTTCTAGCAGGAGACTCCTCAATGTGTCTTTCTTGGGATTCACACTGTAAATAGCACAGCATAGCAGAGACCTTGTAGTCCATATTCAAAAGAGGAACTATTTGATTATGAGCACAGGTTGAACACGTGAACTTAGAATTTTCTGAACCTTAAATGCACGTGTTTAATACAAAAGGAAGGAAAGTCTACATTGTTTTAGGAACTTTTGTCCTAAAGTAAAGAGAATGGCATGTCATAGTTACGTCGTCATTATAATTTTGACATTTACTATGGATTTCAATCGAATTCAAAGCCTAGATAATCTAGTTGCCAGCAAGTAATTCAGAACAGAGTTACTGTTTAAAACTGGTAGATCTTTGCAATTAAAATGTAAAGCGCTTGAAATGGTCATTTGCAGCTTTCCTCCATATTCTTGCTAGTAGTGTGCTTCAGCAGCCCTGCTGTATTGTCACCACCTGATGGTCCAAAGACCAACTACTACATGATGGGTAAAATAACACACTGGACTACTTGCACATCCAACTTTAACTAATTTTTTTGAAAAGTAGAACAGTGATTTTCACTGGTGAAATATGCAAACTCAGCAATTGTTACTGACTTTCCACCTCCAACTTTGTTTTTTTGATCACATGCTGTTTATGCCATTCAGTAAATGATATAGTGGGTGCTGTCCTGAATAGATAATGTGGTATGTGTCTCTTCGTTTATTTTTGTGATTCAGAGTGCCGAGAAACTAGAAGCACTGGAGTCTCAGAAAGAAGACAGTGCCAATTTTCTGCAAGTACAGGACACTGAAAATATCATTGCATTAACCATAGCAAATATCACAAGAACTGTTTGTTTTAGTACCCTCGTGTATTTTAACAAATGGCTTCACAGTTTTAAGGTTTGATTAATCAGTTCATTGTGTTCTTTCTTCAGAAGAACACGTGTTACTGATATCCCTCGGCATGGGAGACATACAGGTTCTAGCTGAAATGATGAAGCATTCTTTAAATTAGCTAAACAAAAATATGCATTTACACTACTCTTCTCTGCTACTATTCCAACAAAATTTCCTTTGAAAGAGTGATGTGGCTCTTTTTTTGTTGTTGGCTGTGGTGACTGCACTTTATCTGGATGAGATTCTTAGTGTTTGTGAGGTGTGGCACACAGGGTATCAGCAGCAATCTGGTATCATTTCTCTTGCACTTCTCTCTACTTCCAAAGCTTTTCATGTTGCAGCCCAAGTCAACCAGTAAGTAGAAAATATTGGTAAAATATATCTAAAAGCAAACAAAATCCAACACAGCACTCGCTATTCTGACTATATAATAAATTCTTTCCTTCCTGCTTGTGTTTTTCTTTTCTTTTGTGTTGCACATTCAGGATTTTTTATGAGCTTTTATTTCCTTCTTCCATTATTTTTCTTCTGGACAATGATAAGTAGCATAGTTCGGATTTAATTTTTCTTTGGTGACAGATTGAGAGAGAGAGAGAGAGAGAGATGAAATTTGTTTTCCTTTAAAGTAATTCTCGTTTGATGTCCATTCTGTACCGAACTAGCTGAAAGCCCTCTGGTTGCTGAGCAGTTGCAGGGCTGGTTACTGAATGTTCACCTTGTCTTAGACTCCAGGTGTTTTGATCTCCTAGCACAATGTTTCTGTTATGATGTTAAGGACATAATGTGTGTCATGTTGTGGGGCAGACTTTTCTCTTATTCTTCGTGTGAATTCCAGAAATAAATGGAGTTAAAAATTGCATTGAACACTGCCTAATAACTCCAGCTTAGTGTTATGTTTTGAGCTTATAAACATGGTAAGAGAACACTGTTGTGCTCAGTGCCATTAACTTTTAGAAACTAAATGGAAGTTTGCGTCGAAAGTAACAGAAATCCAAAAAATCCTGAGACTATTTCAGTACTGGCAATTGTAATTATTGTTGGCTTTTACTGCCAAAAATCTTTGCACGTTTTTTCTCTCCCAGTTTACTTGTGCAAATTGTAAGAGACTGAGAGTCTGTGAAGCTGCTATAGCAGGGCTTGGACTGGATCACCTCCAGAGGTCCCTTCCAACCCTTGTGATTCTGTATCAGTGTATATGTGCATATGGTGGTGGTGGTTGTTGTTGAGAAACTGTTTGTACTCAAGCATGGATTTAGATTTTTTTAGTAATCTGTTTATTATTTTTTTTCCAGGGAATAGAACAGTTTGTGCGGAAAAAGAAAAGGTTACTGTGATTTTATTATCCATCAGTTATTTAACAAACCAATTAGAATGATGACTTGGCAAAACCAAGCTTAAAGTGAATTAGATTATGCCCCATATATAGCCCACATGTTTTGCTGGCTTTTTAAATAGCTTAAATCAGCTATAAATTAATTTTGATCCAAGAATGAGAATGTAAAAAGTAATGAAAATTGTTCAAACAGGAAATATCAGAAAGGAAAAATAGTTCTAGATGAATTTTCTTATTTTCAGTTTTGATTTCATGATAGAATTAATCTTAGTCTATCAAATGGCAATTTCGGATTGTAATCCTGAAAGAAAAGGAATCACACCAGTACAAAGTATCAATATTTGTAAAGGTATATTAAATTGCAGACATTATGAGCTATGCCAGCTCATGTAAGATGCTAGTGGAGAAACACGAGGGTCAGGCTGACCCAAGCTATGAAGTCTCTCATCAATAAACTAAATAAGATTTGTCTTTTACTGTAATCAACAAACAAAAGAGAAGATTCAGCCAACAGAAGCTGTAGTAATAAAGTATAATTGAAGTAAGACAAATGAACAACTCGTTCATAATGACAGTGTTGGCTGCCATCTCTGTAGGACTAAACTCTCTGAGAGGAGACAAATACACTCTGCAGCACGAAGTGTGACTGAGTGCCTTTAAGGAACAGAAAGTGCTAAATGACCTTTCATCACTTTAATCACTTGACTGGGTAGAAATATTTTTAATGAAGGTCAGACGACTGGAGAAATATCATAGCTGATGGTGTAAGTGGCAGATTCCTGACTGTTACGTACCCTGTCTGATAAGGTTTTTTTTTTTTTTTAAAGTGTTCTCTGCAATGAGTGTCCTTTTTAGGATATTTATTTGAAATAGATGTTAATAGTTTAGCCCAGTAACAGTACCCTGATAAATGATGTGATATTAGATGGTGATGACTGGTGAATCTTTAAAGCAGTGGTTGGTGTAAAAATAAAAAGTTAATAGTTTTACGACACTCGATATATTTCACTTGCGATATTGAAATTATGCTAATTGTTTTATTTTGCTAAATTTGTTGAGCTCTGAGGACCTTCATTCTCTCCTCTTTGGCTCTAAGATTTGAAAATAAGTCCATTTAAGTGAGACATCATTGTTTTTTTTCTATTTTTGTGGCTATATTGCTTCTTTTTAAATACAGAAAAGCAGGAAATTGTCCACGACTTTCAAGAAGATGATAACCAAGAGTAAAAGATGAATCACAAATTAAAAATTCACGAGTAATAAATCCAAAGCAAGATGTAATTTAGCTTTCATAGATAGCTGACCTGATTTTGTGCGGCTTCACAACTAGAAACACTGCTGAGAAGTAGTGCTGAGAGCACACTGCTGGTAAACCCTTTAACTCTGCCTCGTCTGACCATACTGGCTAGGGTCAATATTGGTAACTTCTGAATTTTCCTGTACTCTGATACAGATGAGCTTGTACTTTACTTATAGGATCCACTGTTGATATTCTGGAGTTTCAGTTCACATTTACCTCTGCTCATTTCACAAGATTACATGTATGCATACTCTCAGCCTCCTTTTGCTGTAAATTGAGATTTTGTTATTGTTTTCTAATTGCTCCAATGAAAGCAGTCTGCAGATGCATTAATATTAAATATCAGAAGACAGTTCTGTGAGTAGAGCATGCCTGCATCTGGCGAGCCTTGTTGAGAGACTTGCAGGGAACTAGGTTTATGCTGGCTTTATAAAACAAAACAGCCCGCCTTGTTTTGAACAGAGACAAATGAAACATTTGCATCCTTGGTAATTTGGATGCTGGCAAAGTGGCCTTGTTTCTCAGTCCTTTGACTTCAGACACTGTCATATAGTTTTCAGTCAGAAGAATGTGTACAAAAGAAAAAGGAAAGCAAAGTATGTTTATTATTTCTTCACATGTTCAGCAGGAAATCAGTGATTTGTTATTCAGAGACATCACATTGTTATGCTACAAGATGCAATACCATGAAGTGATAGATCTTGAAAAATGAAAATGTGTCTCTGTGGGACAGTCACTCTCAGGGTGTTCATCTATCAGTTTGTATTGTGCCTTTCCAAGCCAAACCAGAGCAGCAGAAATCCCAACATCTGTGATACGTGCTCTTCCTTTTTACAGATGAAATATAAACAGTAGGAGGCCTGTTCCTAAGATGAAATGTATCAGCTTTGTCATAGCGTCCTTAATATTTTGTGTTTTCTCAGCACAGACTATTGCTGTGTGACACTGGGATTTGAACTTCAGAGAAGCTTGTGCAAATGTTGCCCTTCAGTTTTTGACATGTAAATTAATTCCTTTTGCCTCACTTCTTATCCGGTGAGTTTTCCTATGAACTGGAGATTTCAGCAGATGCAGGCATACAATAGAATTCAACTGGAGAAGTTTTCATCTGGTTCTGCACCAAAGGCATGTATACATGTGATTTTTACAGACTCAGCACAAAACCATAAGGCCTTGAAGTTTACATACCTGGACCTCTTGTTTGCACAAAGCTCAGCAGGATTTAGAAAAGTCTTTTTATTCTGAGTTTGTCATCTCATTTGGAAGTTTAATGACACTCATGAAACTGCCACGATTATTATAATT
Source organism: Odontophorus gujanensis (assembly GCA_013399175.1). Lineage (NCBI taxonomy): Eukaryota > Metazoa > Chordata > Aves > Galliformes > Odontophoridae > Odontophorus > Odontophorus gujanensis. Next base: position 581,153 of record VXAB01000561.1, read on the forward strand.
CAGTGCATTTCCTTAGCAGCAGGTGAATCACAGGAAGGCAGCAGAAAGAATTGTGGTTTGGGAAACTTTTGCTTATTATGCCAAGAGATCTTCCTGTGTTCCTCCCATGACAGCTTGCTTGCCAGTTTGCATTCCTGAGCCTCAAGTATCACCATAAGTGAGACATCTCTTGGACCCTGACCTATTTATTCTGTTTCTGCTTGAAATGGTTTGGTGAGGAGGCTAGGTCTACATCTGACTATAGTCTACAAGGATAAAAAAGCTAGAAGAAAACATGTTTTGTAGATTTTCACCTGGGGGGAAATGTTTCCATGCAAACTGGAAGCTTCCTGGTCTAACAGAGTTTGTTCAGATCTCGGGGTGCTGCAAAAGGTGAGCATGAAAAGAGTACAAGAGAAAACATTTAGAATTCACTTTTAATGAATCTGCTTGATGGTGAGGGATAGAGTGAAGCTGAAAGTTCTTAATGCAAATTAAAATCGAGTTCTTAAATTGTGTTGGGCTTTTCTGTTGTTTTCTCTTTCACTGGCTTTGCTGGTGCTGCTTTCCATTTCATTGTTAACTTTGAACTTCTCTACACATGCACTCTTCATGAACAAATGTAAGCTCTTTTTTTACTAAAACACTTTCAGTAGCATTTTTAAACTGACTTTTGCTTGTGTTGCTGTAATGTACAGCAACCTTCTATCAGTGGATTGGGATTTTATTTTTCTAGATGCCTGCTGAACACAAAACGTGTACCAGCTCATGTTCTAAGGAATTTACAGCAGCTGTAGGCATAACAGACTGGTTGTATTTGGATATAGCCTGTGGAACCATTCTATCACATCAAATATAGAACTATAGAAATGAAATCATGTCAGTTCCTAGATTCCCACTTGATTAGAAACTGTGCTGTGGACAAGTCAAAACTGTACACTTCCTATTTAGATACCAAACTGGTATCAGTGTACTGTAGAGTCTTTGTGACTTTTTTGTATACTTGATATTTTTCTCAGATTTCAACTTCTTGAATTTCTTGTGACTGTACAGTAGTTCTAACTTCCCTCCTAAGTAAGTTTCTAGCAAATCTGGCTACTGAAAAAAGCTTGAAATTCCAAGTAAACAGAGAAACATTACTTTGTCTATGGAGATCTCCAGATTCAGAAAGTTTGTGGACATTGTGCAGAACGTATCTATATCAGCATGAGTGCTTGAATGGGCATGTAAACGGAGCAGAGGCCTTGACCTATCTGTCTGCTCAAGAGTGAGTTTAACCTCATCTGGTCGTTATCCCAGAGGGTAGAAACAGCTGCTGTTATGCCATAAAATGGAAAGCAACTTCAGAGACTCGGAGAGACGCTCTTCTCCATCTTCTAAACAGAAAAGGACAGAAGAGGGAATAGCAGATAGCTGCAAATCACAGCCTATGATTAATATCTCCTGAGCTGCTTAAATAATTTTACAGTTTTGACTAAATGCAGACTCCCAGTGCTTCATCGATGAGAACAGCGTGTATTTTATTTTTATGCCCAGATCTCACTGAAAGTCAGTACCACCTGGCGTAGATGCTGTCTTGAAGCTTTTCTTGTTCATTCATTCATTCAAGGCTTGATTTTGCTGCTGCTACTGCAGTGGCCCTTTCCCAGGATTCTCAGTCTGTAAACTGATTCTATCAAATCTCATCATGAACTGCAGAAAGTGGTGCTTTCAGAAGGAATGGGATGGCTTTTCCTGAGAGAATGGCCCTCAGTGGGATCTTGGAAGAAGCAGAACCTAGAGGTTTCCTCTCTCTCTTTTTTATTTTTCCCCTCCCTTTTCCTTTCTTGTTCTGTAGCATCAAAAACAGTATTTGGGAGAGAGTGATTTTACGTACCCTTCTGATTCTCCAGGGCAGAGCTGGTGTTGTTCTGAAAACAGTTGTGGTTGGTGTTGCATTACAGGTTTGGCTTCATCTACAAAAATGATCTTTTCCTGAGGTAGCAGCTGGGACTAGGGAGTAAACACACCATGTGCTTCTTCTAATTGAGCTATTTTGCTTTTTTGACTTGTTAGATGATTTTTTTCCAAGAGCCCTTTTACCATATGATTACTTCCTATTCTCCATGGCCAATAGAATGTGTTCAGCTGGGTGTCATCTTCTTTATCATATGTAACAGCTGTGTCACTGGAATGAGCTGACGGTGTTTTGATAACATACATGGCCTTTCAGATCTCACCTGAAGGCTCAGCAAATAAATGACATTAGTAATTTTATCTGATCCAATGTTAACAGTTCAACAGGGAGTGGTATGTCTGCTGAATTATGAGTTCATGCTGCTGTGTTGCAGCCATTTTCCAAACAACCATGTGAACAGTGGTGGGTCTTAAGTTCTGCCTTCAGTCACAGCCCAACTGCCATCAAGGAATAAAAGAGAAATGAGTGAAATGTCAAGGCTAAATTAAGAAGAGAAAGGCCTGTGGACAAATAACGTTACTGTTCTGGCTACCTGATGAGGAAAGACAGAAGCACACCTTCATGCACACATCAGCTTGAAGACTTGCTTTTTTCATCTGTGCAGTGTTTCTAAGTGAATTTTCAGTTCTCCTAGGAAACCATTATTAGGCTAATTGAAATGCTGCTTGTATGTTTAAAAGCAGTAAAATGCTTATGGTACATGCTTAAAGCCTTTTCAGAAATGATATGAAATTCTTACTGGGAAATCAGGTACCGTACACATATTAACACTCCAACCAGTGTGTGATCTAAATTGTAGATATTTCCACATCCAACAGACTTTCTTTGTGTTTTAAACAGAACATTTTAATGATTTTATGATGTTGCCTGGCAGGATGAGGGTATAAGTGGGACTCAGTCCCAGAGCAGTGACATTTTTGTGGGAAGATTTTAGCAATGGGAATTCTATTCTCCTTTTTCGAAAGCAAATGGCTCACAGAATAGTTGCTTTCACTGCTAGTATATTCTAGTCAATTGAGATACTGTTTTGTCTTCTCTTTGAATGAGAACATGGAACTAATAATCTATTAAATCTCTATGCAGCTCCCTCTCTTGTTGAATGTTTTAATCATTCACACCAAGCAGCCAAATTGCCAAATTCTCTAGTGCATATGTATGCTGTATTGAAAGATAATGGATGCATATGTTGCAACTAAATTTGGCCCACAGTCAGGGAACTTGACTGAAGGGGCTGATTCTTCTAAGCAATAATTGAAAAATATTGCTAACAATAGCCTGATATAAACTTGTCCTCATTGTACAGGATCTTAAAGGCTCAACTCCAGTGTGTTTTAAGTGCAGAGCCTCTCACTGATTTCAGTGAACAGTGGATGAAGCTTGAATTGGTTTCTTTGTCTTTTTACCCCATCCTTTTTTTTTTTTTTTTGTCAGTTGCATTCAGATATCCAATAATTCTTATACAACAATTATAAGTTCATTTCTGTTCTTACTCTATCCCACTCCAAATTGTAATTTCTCATCTGTAACTCTTTAAAAGAACAGTAAAACATTTCAAGCAGTTGTACAAATTATCACTGCCCCTATATACTGCTCTCTGTGACATATTGAAAATTAAAAACACTCCTTTATGTTCCCTTCTGCTTCCTTTGTGTGTCTCACTTTTGCTACAGGAATGTATAGCCTTGTTCATTGGAGATGGACTTATAGAAGGGCATGAGGTGGCAGGACCAGGGGAAATGGCTTTAAACTGGAAGAGGGGAGATTTAGCTTAAACATTAGGAAGAAATTTTTTTACTGCGAGGGTGGTGAGATACTGGAACAGGTTGTCCAGAGAGACTGTGGATGCTTCTTCCCTGGAGGAGATCCAGGCCAGGCTGGAAGTTAGTGCCCTCAGGGAGAAGTGTGTTGGCTACCAGAGTTACTGCACCTCTTGATTTTTTTTCTCACTGGAGTTTGGGTTTTCGAGTGTGTTTAATGGTTAGAGTGATGAAACACAGAAGCCTAGCTAGCCCACCCACGTTATTGTTGTTCTGTCCTTATCTCTAATAGGACTGAGCAATGGGTTGCCTTGCTGCTATTATCTATCCCGCTAATGATGTAAGATGTTCAAGTCCCCAGGCCAGGGCCTGAAATAGACAAGAGGAAGGTATGCAATATATATATATTTGGACATACTGTCATTTTTAAATGTCTAGGAAAACGTATGTGCTGAATTATTAAGTCTAGAATATTTCCAGTATTTGGAAACTGCTTATTCTGATAAATACTAAACCAGATTCTTGGCTGATGCTAGTCAATATAGTTCCTTGGGTACAGGACAATTCTCCCAGCAGAGGATCTGGCACTGCAGTTTCTGTCACATAATATCATCCAAAGTCCTCAGAAAAATGAAGACTTTTTTTTTTTTGGAGGCAGGTGAGTCTGCAAAACTCTGACTCTGGACTTAATCATAGCAGACTGTTGTCATTAGTGGAGTACTGTCAGGACCAAAATGGTCAGGACCCATTTTGAATTGTGTAAATGCTCAGCTGCACTGCAGAGAGAGAATGTGGGTTTGTTGCTGCTCTGATGAGCTGTACTGGAGGTAGCTGTGTAGCAAGATGGACTAGCGAACTTGAGCCTACTTTGAGAATTACTGCATTTATTCTCTTGGGAATTAGGAATATCTGCTTAATGACTTGAAAATAGAAGTGTGTTTTAGTGAAATTGGGTCTGTTTTCTCCTACAGATGGTGCTATTTTCACAGGAAAAGTCTTAAAAGTTTGAATGTCAAATATCTTCAGTGCAAATTCATTTTCAGTCCACAGGAAAGAAAAACAACAAAGAGTTGCAAGGGCTATTAAACAAGATATGAAACAGTATTGCTCTGGAAGTGGATGAAAATCAATAGGCACTTCCCAGTAAACTCCTCAAAACTGTTCCTCTTCATTTTGCACAATCTGAGCTACTGTGATTTAAACTGAGTTACACTGGTAAGGGTGTACACTTATGAGCAAGTGGAAAATATATCTTCCAGAACATAGATCCAAAAACATATATGTAGGTATGTTTTATCCATTCCTTCTTCCTCTGTTGATCATTTTTTAATTGCATTTGAACATGTTATAGGCAAAGCAGGAGAGTTATAGGTGGTACATGGAGTGTTCATTCACCAACCTGAGAACTAAACAGGTATTAATGTTCTCTTGAGAAACAGCTTTTATGTATTAAATATAGCAGACAGAGCTTCTATACTGACAACTTCAGGAGTGCTGTGGGTGCTTATTGCTTTTCACTCATCTAGTCCTACATTCCAGGACTTGGGTGATACTTTGCATGATAATTATTTCTCAGCAATGCATTCTTTCTTTGTTTCTTTTTTTTTCTGCTAACTAATCTTTTCAGTATGTTCCCCTTTAAAATAGATATCTACTGCTATTTCTGTGTTAGCCAGGTATGAAGTTATACACGAAGAAGTTCCCTGTAATAACAGGTTTCTGGCCTGTTTATGGTACTTAGTACTTTTAAATCTCTGCCTTCTCTCAAATGTATGGCAGAATTTTCAGTTTCTAGGAGTGCTACTCATGCAGAGGATCATTAGAGAAAGGGGAATTTGATGTCTCTATTAAAAAAGCCAAAAAAAAGTGCTTGTAGATTTAAAGTCGAAGTACATTTTAAAAAGGCAGCAACAGCCCATATTGTGTTTTCTGTCACTTTCTGAGAAGCCCCTTCTTGGTGTGTGTTGCAAACAGGCCTTGTTGCTGCTGATTCAGGCTCAGGCTGAATCAGAAAATTTTTCAGGAAACATTTCTGATACAGAACCTGAAATGTCAGCAAGGCAGCAGTTGATACTGGGAGGAGCTGCCCTTCTCTGACATCACACAGTGGGAGAGCAGAAAGGAAATCGCATTCCTCCTTATTCCAAACCAGCAAGGATTTTGTTTTGTTTTTTGACTAAGTGTGTATCATGTGCTGGCGAAGGCTGAATAGTGAAGACAGTCACTGCTGGAAGCACACTGCTGCCAACAGAGTGTGTGACCAAAACAATATCGTTCTCTTTTTTCCTTTTATTTCTCCTTTCAGAACAACTCCTAGATGTTCTGTATACTGGCATGCAGGAGGAAAAAGAGACAGATGGTGTGACAGTGGGAGAACAGTCTATTTTAGCACTAATAAAAATGGGACTTGAGATCCATGTACGGCTGAGAAATTAGAAACTTGGAACACTGGGGAAAAAGTGAGACAAGCAGTGACCTTTCAGAGTTACAAAGCTATGCACTGGTGGTTTTTCTTTTGCACTTGAAATTTACAGTTTTCTCTTCCTGCAAAATATGAATAAAACCAAAGGTAGTACTGATGTACAGTTTAAATTCTGTTTTAAATAATATTAAGCAAAATAAATTTGGTTACTAAAGATGGAAAAATTCCCATGTTCTAAGGACTTTTCTCACCTTCATCATTCTTACTACTGCCTGTCTTTGTTGTTTTCTTTTCTCAAACATCCCCCCCAAAAAAAAAACCAAAAATGAATGTTCTCATTTCTGTGAACTCTCTGATGGATCCATGCCAGTTCTCCTATCTTATGGATGTAGAAGCCACTGAGCTTGTGCAACTCTGAGGAGGTAATATCAGCTGGAAAAGATAACCTTCTGCCATCTCTGTGGACACTGTCACTGTGCAGCTGTGTTTGAAGTTTTCATCCTTTGTCATTAGTACCAGTTTTATTTTGAGGATATGAGTAAGACTGTGTTTAGTATATTCTCTTATGAACGTAAGCCAATAGGATTTCTTGCTTATTTGACCAAGAGGTCTCATCTCTGCCTTTGTATCAAGGTTCCTACAGACCTGCAGGTTTTGTCAGTCTGCAAAGCTGGTAGCCATTAGTGCTGGAGAGGATAAAGGTTGTCAAAATAAAATCACTTCTAGGTGGAAATTTCACAGGTTAGCGCAGGTAGGCTTCTCTTAACTAGTTTATGTGATGGAACTTGCTTTTAACTTTCCTGAAATTAGTACCTCTGGAAAGGAGGAAGAAGGGAATAGGTAAGACTAGATAAGACGGTAAGTAACCAATTCTGCAGACTGATACCAACAGTCTATCTTCTTTGTGGTAGAAAGGAAAAATATTTCTCCTCTTTAGAAGTATAAGTACATCTAATTCCATGTGAACATCATTTGACATCTTGCAAACTGCTTTAATATTTAAGATAGCTCTCACAAGTATATAGTACTTCCAGTGTTCAGAAGTGACAGGCCAGTTGATAAAATAAGGTATTTCCTGAGCTACTAAAGATGAAATTGCAAAATTATTTCATCTATTCTGTTTGCTTCCCATTCTGCCTCACTCAGAAAAGTCTGAGGGAAGAAAACCCATGGAATTCTACATCTTTCTCAAAAGTGGAATAGCTTAAAAAGAAATATCTGACTTTTATGGACAGTCCCATTAGGCTTGGCAAAATTTGAAATGTTGACAGAAACAGACTGAATTTTCCTGTAAGGATGATCTCTTGCATGCTTCTGCCATTCTTTGCCTTCCTGCAGAAATTCCTAATTCAAAGTTTCCTGCACTACTCTGTTAACTGAGTTGTAAGAGCAGATGCATTGTGTACTACTGTTCCTAAACTGTCTTGGTTATCCAGGGATAAAAATGAGGGTATGAAGGAAATGATGAGGAAGGAAGGAAGCAACAGAAGCCCAAGCGAATTCTCATGAATATCTACAAGAACTTTTTCCATTGACTTAATGGGAACTGAATTAGTTTGTTGGTGAGAGGCAATGTTCAGAAAATCTCCAGGCCTTGTGTTCTATCCCACATCTGTAGTGGATCTGCTGAATTTATTAGGAGTAAAAATCTAGCTTACAGCATATGGAAAATAGAGCGGGTGAAGGTTATGAGAAAACCCCAACTTACTGATGTGGGAGTGGAAAAGTCCTGCAAAATGAACTGCTTCAAATGTACTAAAAACATACCCCTGAAATCCCACAAAGCCTTCCTGCATTCACAGTCACTGACTTCATCAGTTTCACAGCATTACTTTTCAATCAGCAAACATCATAAAAACAGGAAGGCAGATTTATGGCTCTTTATTAGCCAGCACCATTACAGTATTTACTGTAGTGTGAAAAAGGAAATCAAGAAGAAGTGCTATAAATCTTAGTGACTGCACCCAGATGCATTTATTTACTTACTGGATACTTCACTGGTAGCTTAGCAGATGCCTGCTAGTTTGCACATATATTTTGAGCAGATCAACAGACTGCTCTAGAGGGGTGGGTGTTAAAATTCTGCTGGGGTCTGTTTTGGACAGTGCTAGGAAGAAGCTAGTGGAAGTGTTCAGCTTACATAGTTGAACTAGTTGTTGAAGGGTCATCAGCATGTTAATCAATCAGAGCTTCTTTAAATGGAGTATAATTATAAAGACGTAGACTTGCAATATCAGGAAAATAAAGATTTGGCTATTAAAATAATACAAATAAAAGCAAAATGTCTGTCTCATTAAACAGCTAACATCTTAATGTTCAAAGAGGAATCACAATTATCATAAAGCTTATCTAAATCCCCGGAGCTGTAATATTCCACTCACTCCATGGTGTGAGTGGAATCAAATACGGAGCTCTGTTTCTGGCAGGCCAGCCCCAAAAGTGTCACTGTACTGTTGTAGACAGAATTATAATATATTCAAAGAAAGTATTTCTGCTGACACTGGATGGTCTATTCCTCTCTGCAGTCAGAAGAAGGTGTTACCTGTGAATATGGTTGTTCTCAAGTGTGCATAAATGCACAAATGCCTTCTATATATAAGGCAGTTATAACTGTTTTAAGTAAATGCCTTTTTCTTTGAATGTATAATTCATAACAGCAAATGTTGCATTGGCTAGGCCTATACTTTATGACTTCATTGTTTATAAGAATCTAAATTGATCAATGGAAGTTGAGGTGAATACTTAAGCATTAAATGTCTTGAAAGATCAATTTCATTTTCCAACTTTCTCAATAAAAACACAGCTATTTTATTTTATTTTATTTTATTTTATTTTATTTTATTTTATTTTATTTTATTTTATTTATTTTATTTTATTTTATTCTATTTTATTCTATTTTATTCAGATTTGTGGTCAAATGCAAAATGCTGGATCTAAAATTCTGTTCAAAATCCAAACAAATTTTTCCTCAGGGAAAATCTTGAACCCATTCAACTCAATTGAAGTATTTCCATTGGTGTTTAGTGATCCAGGAAATAATTTCATCCCCAAACCAAACTGGGGCAACGTCTCTACAAACCACCTTCTTTGTTATCGCTATTGTTTACTGTTTTTTATTTTTCTACTTACTGTTGGTTTCTATTTCTAATGTTTTTTAGAATGAACTGCAAAATGCAGAGTATAAATTATAAATGAACAGTTTCAATGAGGCTGTTGATTGCAATGACTAAAATCTAATTAAACAGTTTAAGATCTAAGTGATATTATTACTAAAGGATCACATTAACAGAGCATTTGATCAGCTTCTTAATTTGTTTTATGTGAATTATACTTGTGAGATACTGTGATTCTGAGTCACAAAAGGACCAATTCTTTTTCTTTACTCTTTTTTTCTTTTTTTTTGAGGGAAAAATAATATACTGTGTTTAAAGTGAAATAATTTGATGGATAATTCTCAGGGAAGCAAAAGCATTATGTTGGCATTAGCCTTCTACTCCTCACTGCCTCTCACCCATAGGCATACCCAAGATTTGGGGATCAGCTCGTGGAACTCTCTTGATAAAGTCCTCTGTTCTTGCTGCTTCCTATGCTCTCCCTTTTTGTGGACATCCAGTGACTTTAATTTCATTGAAATACTTTTCAAAACTATTCCTTGCAGTGGATGGTCTCTGACAGGGAAAGCCACCTTTACTAATTCAATTTGTTTATTTTCAAATTTCCAAAACTGGAGAGAGAAGAAGAGAGAGAAGGGGGGGATATGAGAGGAACATTGGGAAGATGGAGACGTAGCATATTTAAAATGTAGAGGAAGCTTGATGATGTCAAACACTGCAGAGGAAAGAGAAAGTCATGAGGCAAAAAAAGGGACCCTGGGCAATGAAATAGAGGTGGTTGATTCTCTTGCACTGTGCTGTTACTTTGTGTACTCGACTCTCATAGGCAACAACCGAATCTTTACGCCTAACTCTGTCCTCACTTATGCTCATTCTCATATGGTTTGTTCTGCATCATTCCTTGAAAACAATCGAACGAGCCTAAATGTGCAGTATTTTTTGAATACATTCTTGTTTCTCTTGTTATGTCTAGAAGGATGGAAAATTACTTTTGCTCTTGAACTGGTTTAAAATCTTCCTCCCACGCTGAGGAGCTTGGAAGCGGGGTTGGAAGACAGTGTTTTCTGGCTGTGAGCATGAAAGTGAGATCCAAAGGGCAAGCATCTTTAAATATTTAACTACTAATAATCTGGTTCATAAAACTGACTGGGTGTTTATGGAAGATAGTACTGCTACTTTATGGTATTGATCCAACAGATGCAGTTAATCCTGTATTTTAGAATACAAAAAATATTCAAAAGCCATTCTGGACAGATGAAAAGAAGTATTCAACTAAGCAAAGTGCTCTTAAATATTGATGTTTCAGCAGCTTTGCTATGTCCTTAACATTTTTTTTTTCTTTATATTTTAAATTGAATCAATACTTTTTTTTTGAGGTTATGATCAAGGACCATGAAACATTTTACAAGTCTGTTTGCATGTGACATATTTTCTGTTTCCTGAAAGCTCTGTTTCTAGCAGATCACAGAACTGTTCAGGCTGGAAAAGATCTTCAAGATCATCAAGTCCAACGGCAACCTAACCATACTACCCTAACTCTAACAACTCACCACTAAATCATGTCCCTTCCTTTCCTTTGCTGAATGTCTCACAAATTCAGAGATGGACACCGCCTCTCTTTCAGTAGCCTATAGGAGGGAATTACTGTGTATGTACTGTGTGTAGACTGTAGGAGACACCCATATTAGGGTGTAGTTAGGAAAGATGTGCAATGTGGGAGAAGAAGGAAATAGACTTACCTTTGTTCATTGTTTATATAGACAGCCCCCAGTGCATACACTGTCATGATTTAAGAAAAAAAGTGGAAGGACAAAGGAATGTCTATAGCTTTCTCCACCCTTTCTGTATTCAGCACATTGACTAATGTTAGTGTGGAAGCGATGGGTAAAATAGCTATTTGTGCAGGAAAAAGAACATGCCCCAGTATGTGTCTAGTACAGCTTGAAACTTCTAATGTTTGTTTTTACAAAAGTATCAGTCAGCTACACAATCCCTGCCTGTTTTTCTGTCCTCCAAATGTCAGATACCACTTCCTTTTCATTATGTTCTTTGGCTTTTATGCAAGCACCTTCTGCTTGAGAATTTTCATGTATCACTCATACATCTGTAGGGCGAAACATTGCTTCTAGGCATTTATCACTCACTTGCTGTTGACACATAGTCATAAAGGTGACCTATTTCATATTAACAATCAATTTCCTTTCATTGTCACCACTGGGATATGTTCTACCCTTTCACTTCCCCTGTCAGAAATGCAGACTTAGGGGTCAGATTGAAGACTCTTTGAAGGAAAAAGGATGATTATGTGACTCTATGCGTCACTGAATTCTGTCACATTTATTTTAATACTGAAGAAAAATATCCAAACATAGTGTTCTAACAGAGAATAATAGAACACAGTTAGACTTAAATATCAAACTTTGTATGCAATCTTGGTAAAATTGTTTCCATAATGCAGGGAGTAGTATAAGGATCTCATAAATTTCAATGTGTAATAGCAGGTTATTGGAGTTCTTTGTGCAATTTCAGAGCTTTGTATCTTTTATATGATTTGAACTATGGTGTTGAAAAATTAATAGCAAAAAAAATAAATTGTGAAAAGAGACATTCTTCTGCATGTTACTGANCTTTATATTTTAAATTGAATCAATACTTTTTTTTTGAGGTTATGATCAAGGACCATGAAACATTTTACAAGTCTGTTTGCATGTGACATATTTTCTGTTTCCTGAAAGCTCTGTTTCTAGCAGATCACAGAACTGTTCAGGCTGGAAAAGATCTTCAAGATCATCAAGTCCAACGGCAACCTAACCATACTACCCTAACTCTAACAACTCACCACTAAATCATGTCCCTTCCTTTCCTTTGCTGAATGTCTCACAAATTCAGAGATGGACACCGCCTCTCTTTCAGTAGCCTATAGGAGGGAATTACTGTGTATGTACTGTGTGTAGACTGTAGGAGACACCCATATTAGGGNTGTCTAGAAGGATGGAAAATTACTTTTGCTCTTGAACTGGTTTAAAATCTTCCTCCCACGCTGAGGAGCTTGGAAGCGGGGTTGGAAGACAGTGTTTTCTGGCTGTGAGCATGAAAGTGAGATCCAAAGGGCAAGCATCTTTAAATATTTAACTACTAATAATCTGGTTCATAAAACTGACTGGGTGTTTATGGAAGATAGTACTGCTACTTTATGGTATTGATCCAACAGATGCAGTTAATCCTGTATTTTAGAATACAAAAAATATTCAAAAGCCATTCTGGACAGATGAAAAGAAGTATTCAACTAAGCAAAGTGCTCTTAAATATTGATGTTTCAGCAGCTTTGCTATGTCCTTAACATTTTTTTTTTCTTTATATTTTAAATTGAATCAATACTTTTTTTTTGAGGTTATGATCAAGGACCATGAAACATTTTACAAGTCTGTTTGCATGTGACATATTTTCTGTTTCCTGAAAGCTCTGTTTCTAGCAGATCACAGAACTGTTCAGGCTGGAAAAGATCTTCAAGATCATCAAGTCCAACGGCAACCTAACCATACTACCCTAACTCTAACAACTCACCACTAAATCATGTCCCTTCCTTTCCTTTGCTGAATGTCTCACAAATTCAGAGATGGACACCGCCTCTCTTTCAGTAGCCTATAGGAGGGAATTACTGTGTATGTACTGTGTGTAGACTGTAGGAGACACCCATATTAGGGTGTAGTTAGGAAAGATGTGCAATGTGGGAGAAGAAGGAAATAGACTTACCTTTGTTCATTGTTTATATAGACAGCCCCCAGTGCATACACTGTCATGATTTAAGAAAAAAAGTGGAAGGACAAAGGAATGTCTATAGCTTTCTCCACCCTTTCTGTATTCAGCACATTGACTAATGTTAGTGTGGAAGCGACGGGTAAAATAGCTATTTGTGCAGGAAAAAGAACATGCCCCAGTATGTGTCTAGTACAGCTTGAAACTTCTAATGTTTGTTTTTACAAAAGTATCAGTCAGCTACACAATCCCTGCCTGTTTTTCTGTCCTCCAAATGTCAGATACCACTTCCTTTTCATTATGTTCTTTGGCTTTTATGCAAGCACCTTCTGCTTGAGAATTTTCATGTATCACTCATACATCTGTAGGGCGAAACATTGCTTCTAGGCATTTATCACTCACTTGCTGTTGACACATAGTCATAAAGGTGACCTATTTCATATTAACAATCAATTTCCTTTCATTGTCACCACTGGGATATGTTCTACCCTTTCACTTCCCCTGTCAGAAATGCAGACTTAGGGGTCAGATTGAAGACTCTTTGAAGGAAAAAGGATGATTATGTGACTCTATGCGTCACTGAATTCTGTCACATTTATTTTAATACTGAAGAAAAATATCCAAACATAGTGTTCTAACAGAGAATAATAGAACACAGTTAGACTTAAATATCAAACTTTGTATGCAATCTTGGTAAAATTGTTTCCATAATGCAGGGAGTAGTATAAGGATCTCATAAATTTCAATGTGTAATAGCAGGTTATTGGAGTTCTTTGTGCAATTTCAGAGCTTTGTATCTTTTATATGATTTGAACTATGGTGTTGAAAAATTAATAGCAAAAAAAATAAATTGTGAAAAGAGACATTCTTCTGCATGTTACTGAAGTCTATGTAAAGGAAAAGAAATAGTATGCATAAACTTACCATGTTCTTGACATCTGTTTGAATTGTTGAGCAAAATGGTCTGTGTTCACATTTAGGAGATGCAATAATTCAACAAAAGGTGCAATCTGTCTTTGGAGAACCTGCAGGTTTGTCACTGAATTTCATTATCAATACGAGGCACTTTTGTGTGAAGGAAATGCCATGAAGAGGGTTGTTTTCAAGAGAGAACAAGATAGTGTTTGAAATAAAGATCATTCTGTCTCACAGAAATTCACAACAGCTGATCCGTGTTAGCTGCAGTATGTGCTGCATTGGAGCTTATTTCCATTTTGGAGTTTTAAATTCCTCCCCTGTGCCTTCCTCAATATTAATTCTCCTCAAAGCAGATGAGAGTAATGTAGAAAATCAGTCCACAATAGTGTTTACCTAATTTTTATTTATTTCTCTTCTTTATTCTGTTTCGATAAACATGCACAAGGTAGTTCAGACTATGCTTTCCTCACAGGTGAAACTGTGCCAATGTTATGTGCTCATATGGAGATGTGAGAGATCCCGTCGGGTCACTGACATCATTGATACAGCTCTTTTCTTCTAAAAGAAATGGAAACATAATTCTGTTGGTAAAACAGCAACAGGTTGCCTGGGAAAATCCTCATACACAGAAATTTCATGGCTTGGGAAAGAGATCCCATTCTTCACCTCTGCTCCTTGTGCAACACAGACAAACTCTGACATGGTTAGTTGTGTTGTATGCTGCCTCCATGATTTATTCCACAAAGATCCACTGGGTTTTTAGGGCTTAATGTGCCATTCAGTTTGAGCTGGGACAGCGAAAACTGGTTCTGAACAGAAATACTATGCTTAGGTTTGGCTGCCTTTGTTGGAAAATCAGAATGAGAAAATTTTGAAGCAACCTTCAACTGTTGTGAAGTAGAAAAACTTGCTTTGCCCTCTGCTTCTGACAGAGCTGAGAGACAGCAGCAAGTGTGTCCTGAAGTAGCTGGTTTTAGCTGTGACCTTGGGAAGATCTTATGAATCACTTTGTTTTCAGTTCCATGAGTTCATCTTAAAATTATGAAACAACAGTGTGGCATAGGACAGTACACTTGAGAAGGAGACAAAACAAAAGAAGAAAAAAGCCAATACCGCTGGAAGCAGCAAGGCAGCCACACAAGTGTTTCATTAGTAATGAGATGAGGAAGAAATACCTAACAATTTCAGCTTTCTGAAACCAAAAGAAAGGGAAACAAGCACTTCTAAACATACAAGGTATATTTAAGAGACTTTCTGGTCCATCTGCATCTATTCTGAGCTTCATAGTTCTAGTGCAGAAAAGGTAGAGGTCACATGGAGAACTGAGAGACTTCATACCATGCACCTACACTTATGTTTCTGTACATTCCTTTTTTCATTGACTAACAGTTTACTGTGTTTCTGGTCTAAAGGTCTGAGAACAAACACCACGGTATATGAACTAGTAGCTGTTATCTATAATTGAAATCAAAATATGGATAGGAGATAATTATTTCTTAAGAATCAAGCTTCCTGCAAAATGATTTTGAATATCCATTGAGATTTTGTTAGCACAAAACTGCCATTTTCTTGCACTGTTGGCCGAAGGCATAACAGAATTATCTTAATTTTTGGCTTGAATTTTAGCAGTGAGGGACTACATGTATGTGTGAGCTATCTGCTGTCTGGGCACAGCGTTCTGAAGCACTTGTCCTTCTGTCTGTGAGGTACTGAGTGTCTTCATGGGAGAGTTTGTAGAAATTGAAGAGGACTGTGACCTCTGTACAAAAAGGGGAAAGCAAACAAAGTTTACACCGTAGATGAACTCCATCATCTTTAGAAATGTAAAAATGAAACTTTTGATTTTGATACTTAATTTATAAATTTGAGGTTAGCAGGAGTATTCAATAGTAAATGAATAAAAATCCAGAATGCCCTCACAATTTGTTTTATCTGAAATCTTACTGTGGTTGTAAAATTAAGTAGTAGAGAGTGCCTACAACTTGCAGTACACCATATTTTACCACATCCACCTGACATAGTGAAAGCTGAAAACAGAAACAGATTTTTGGCTGCAATTCATTTTGGAAAATGTGTGAACCTGCCATAACATTAAAGGCAAAAGCATGGGTGAGACCTTGGGTAGAAGCCTCTGCTTTTGTGTTGGGATGTTCTTGGTATGTAGAGGGAAAGCTCACCTTGCTCATGGAGACAGCATCGCAGGAGCATAGCAGGAAGCAGAGGGCAAAAAAAGGTGAGAGGTAGATTTGGAGAGAGAATGAACAAAGTGTGTGCTGGTGTTTGTAAATGATGTGAATGATTACGTCCCTGATACATTTGAAACTGCACTTTGGCCAGTGTAAATGGAAATAGGAATGGTCAGTTTCCCCATAATGCGTAAGATGGGAGCTTCTTAGCAGCTGGTCAGAGATGTGTGTGAGTAAGGGAGACATAGATGAGCAAGTGTCTGAATGAATGAGAGTACAAATGTTACAAGTTTTGTGGTTTTCTTTGCAAATACCACATAGACCACAGTGTACTGCTCATGGCATTGCAATTCTGATGCTGTAAGATGGTATTGCATCTGGGGGAATGTTTAGGACTCATCTTTACGTGTAGCCTTTCTGAAGTCTCTGGTAAATTGAAGAACTAAATAGTTCTAAAAAAGGAGGTATAAACTGTGTACTATTAGAGAAAAACACACATGTTGTGTTACATACTAAAAAATATTTTTTTTTCTTTTTTCTTAAGCCTTCCACTTTACTATCTTAGGTGTCACTGCAAAGACACTAAATGCCACAGTATGCAATAGGCCAATGCTTTAAAGACTGTTAAAATTTGTAAAATCTTTGAGATCTGTGTTATGTGAAAGCAAGGACTTGAAGGGAAGGCATCTTCAGACCCAAATTTGATCAAATCTTGAAAAGTTTTATGTTTACTCCAGCAAAGCTTCTGCTGAGTTCAGAAGTTGGTGAGAAGTCAGTGTGTGCCTCAGTTTTGTCTCACCGTTTCCAGGTGCACCCAGAATCAAGTTTAAACACACAGAATCATTAAAGTCCAGAAGTTTATATAGCTGCAAATGGGGACACTTGCAAAATCTGTGAAGGTTTTCTTCTATTTATGTGTTCGTATACAAAAAGACATCTAATGTATTTTTGATGTGGAGAAGCCTATGGATATTTAACTCTTCTAATAGTTCCATTTATGGTATTTATTTACAGTTCCATAATTTGTACTGGGTTTCCATGTCCTGGTAGTGATGCAATGAAGTGTGAGTTGTACTGTTTTGTATTATGCCAGAATGAGACTAGATAAGGCAGATGAGACTAGATCAGAATCTAACTGCTGAGTACACATAATTACATAGACTTGCTTGTACACGTGTATTCAGGCACTCAGCTGTTGTGCACAGCAAAGATGACTCTCCTGAAAAAATATTGCTAGTTTAGCTGAATTGAACTCAATGCTTTATTGACACGATTCAGCCATAAATGGTTGCAAGGTATTTTCATTGTCTTTTTCATTCACTTGTGTCTTATTTTCCTTCAGGAATATCCCTGAAGTTTTGTGGGTGTGAATTTGCCATCTCAGCTGCCTTTGCACTTTCCTGATGCATTTTACTCTGAATTGGGTCACATGCAGTTTTGCAGTGGCACAACAGTTGTTTTATGTGAGAGCCATCCCTCCACAGCTTGCTTCCTCTGCATCTTCAGCCTGAAGACTATAAAAGAAAATGCTCTAAATTTCAGGATAGAGCATTCATATTACTTTTGCCAAAATCTGCAAAATTATTGTTAAGTTTTCCGATTCTGAAGAAGCTAAGCAGAAACTTAAGCTTTGAAGTCCAGATATGATTCATCAGTGATGTGTTATTTTCTGTGGCAGTAGAATAACTGGTGTTACAAGATGCTTTATCCTCAACTGATAGTCCTAGGGAGCAAACTTACTTTTCCTGTTGAAGCTTTAATGTTCGTTATAACATGATAGGATGGCACATCTGATGAAGCTACAAATAAACCAATTATAATGCTAAGGCTAGAAGTGTGCTATTATGTTGGGATAACTATGGACCATCTACTCCAAAACATTCCTGACAGTGGTCAGACCCATGTTACAACATTGCAAGAATAGAATACTGGAATTATATGCTTGAAAGCAATCATATTTCCTAATTCCATCCATGTAGTAGCTAGTTTATACCCACAAGCAAGAAATTTTGTCTGTGATTTTATCTCTTTTGACAGACTAATATATGAGCTTTTGAACTCCATTAGGTCTCACCCCATTTTTTTAAGTTGCTGAAGAGGCGTGAACACAGTTTGTGATCTGAGGAGAAGGTCAGTGGAAAATCAGAAATGTTGTGAACTACTGAAAGCAGCAGCAGCTTCTCTGAAGAGCTGAGTGCTGCTTTACTCGCTCAATGAAAGGAGCAGGCTGAAGAGTCAGATGATACGTTAGAAAAACCAAGACCCTTATTTTTCAGCACAATGTATTGCTGATTTCTCTCTGAACATTTAAGAAGCTATTACAATGTATTTGCAGCATAGTCTGCACATCTAAAACCCTGGTTGCTATCCAAGATCAGACTTCGCACTGTCAATTTGTTAAAAGGCAAGCTGATCTCCAGGCAGTGCAGAAACAAGGAATCCCCAAAATTTCATTCAGTAAGCCACTCTTGGAGAAACTCGGATGAACTGTCAAAAATTAAGATGTTCAGAGAAGTTGAGTAAAGTTTCAGACAGTTGCTAAATTATGACTGTTCATTTCCAGGCCTTTGGAGAACCATTGCAGATAAAGTTGTGCCTACTGCTAGAATTTTGATCAGTATCATACCTCTCAAACAGATAAGAGAAAATAACAGATATTATATGAGTGTAAGGAGGCATAAGCACAAGAAAAACTGAGCTCTAAAACATGAAATGATCATATGGTTGGACTAACAAAGGCTTTGAACAATCATGTTGACCTTAAATCTTTTACTGACACAAATGACAGAAATAACAGGCTGTCTTAGAGCAGCGTTTGATTATAGAAATGGAAGGCTGGCATTTTGGTTTCCACTTTCAGCTTGTGAAAATTTGAACAGCTGATGTTCTAGGCAAGAACTGGTATAGGAAATACCTACAGGCTTTTAGCCTTGCCTGCTTTTGAAGTTTAGAGCTGCTTAGTGATACACAGCCTGCAGTGCTAATGGGTGCAGATGCACTTACAGTACTGAATGCATGCATTTACATTGCATTTAGGTGTAAAGTGTTCAGCTCTTCTTTTTTCTTTTTATTGTTTTTAATAGTATGCTTTGAGTCTTCCTTTTCCTTGAATAAACAGTATTTTTTTTCACGTTCAACAATTAACTTCAAGTGATGTTTCAGAAATGGGCAGACTACCTGCTTTCTTGCTTACAGACAGTGAATGTTTTTTTTGAGGGATCAGATGTATAGAAGCTTTTACAGCATGCACTAAACAACTTATGACAGAATAACAAGCTGCCCTGTGCCTTCACAGCAGCTGGCAGAGTGAGTCATTGCTTCTGGCCCTGTAATGCAGACCTTGCGTGTCTGGGAAATAATGCCCAGCCAAGTGTGATTGCAAGCTATTATTAAGGGTTTATTTGTGCAATTGGTGTGGTTGAGGTCAAACATCTTTCTCTCTATTTTCATGTAGTGCTTTTAGGCAGCTTTCAATAATGATTCCATTATACCCCTACTGTGAAGATATTTTACCTCTTCTACAAATTGCATGTTAATTACTGAGTTGTTTTTCCCATCCGACTCTACTTTTGAGTAAGACAGTATGACATTGAGCCAGAAGTAACACTAACTACACAAAAACCAGGGATTTCTGTTCTTCGACTGTAGAAAGACTCTGCTCAGTGGGCACTGGCTTTTAGGTGGAACTAGTTAAGAGGAAAACTTAATCCTTTAGTCTCTGTTTAAATACCATAGTATTTAGTCTAGCTGGCCATCAGATGTATTTCAGTCCCAGAGGCAATCAATGGTAAAATGGGGATTTGGATCTTAGGTTTTTTAAACACTCAAAATGACAAGTGTGAAGCAGTATAATTCTCAGCTTATTGGGACTTACCCGTATAAGCACTCCCTTTGAAGCCAATATGATTATTAATGTGAGTACAATTTGTAGGATTAAGTCCTGAATTTCTGTTGAGTCTGAATTCCTACTGTTACAAAACTGCTGATAGGTGTTTTTCCTTAGAATAACTGGGTAGAATCATAGCAAGAATTTGGCAGATACTTTAGTTAAGTATGTTACTGTAGTAACCCTGCACAAGAACGCTGAATTCCAGTGCTTAAAATCATTACCTGTCGGTGAAAACTTGGCCAATCTTCTCATTTGGTCAGTGAACATTGATTAAGAGTAAGTTAATTTGTGAGAAATTTATAGCTTAGCGGAAAACAATCTTGGTCCTTCAGCTGTGTACTCTCAAAAGCAAACATTCAAATAATTAAAACAAACTCAACATTTTGCATTTCCAATGAGGAAGAAGACACAGAAGGCCTCTTACAGTGCTGGTAATTGTCTCATTTTTTCACATGTAGTTTTTCAGATAAGAGTTCTTGTAAAAATAGCAGGAATAATTTAATATCAGTGAAACTTTATTGCATTCAGCCCTGGTTTACACAATTTTAAGTTATAAAAGAATCAGATTCTCAGCATTTGCTGGGCAAAATTGGCATCAATGTCAATCCTTTTAGCCTCTCAGTAGCTATATGAAGTAAGATTTTCCATTTCATTAGTGAAATTAATGAAGGAGAGAAATCTAGATGCTTACTTCTATATATATCCATTGGTACTGATATGGATCACTCCAGCAGAATAGTTCTTAAAAGATTAAATTGTTTTAAAATGGTTCTTAGGGATATCCCAAAGATCAGAGAAGACGAAAGGAGTATATAATGGCTTCACTGTGGTGAAATTAAATTACTGCAATAACCAATGGAGATGCATGAGTCACAGCTGGTTTTGCAATGACTGAGGCTTCCAAAGTCTTGATCTGATGTTAACCCTTTCTAACTTTAGATTCTTACAATGCATTTTGGAATTCTGGAGGGAGTTAAATTTGTCAAGAAATCTTGTTTTCCTTTGCCATTAGTGTTTGCTCTCTTTTCTGCAATGGTAGCACTTCTTCCTGGCTTTGGGTGAGTTGTCTGTGTTTTATTCTGAAAGCCTGCTGTTTTGCTTCTGATTGTGTCTGATGTGCATGAGCTACCGTCTCCACCTCAGATCTTTTCTGACAGCGATTAATGTACTGCAAAGAGTGTGTCATGGTGAGGAATACCTATTATGTTAAGGTAATTCCTTATTGTGCTTTGTTGGAGATAAACTTGCACGTGGAAAATGGATGCTTTTGGTAGGAGTCTAAATGTGCACTTATGTGTTAGGATGTTTTCTGAAATAACAACTGAACTCTGATGAGTCAAGATAAAATGAAAATTTGACCTTCCATTACAAGAAGCTTTAGTAAGTTTAATAAAGGCTAAATTGTGCAACAGCATGAAGAAAATTATTTGAGATGAAGATTAAGGAAAGAAAGGCCAAAGAAAGTATTTGTATCCATAGAATTATCTTGTATTAATGCAACAATGTTAGTTGTTGCAAAAATCCTGGGCCCAAGTCCAGATTCATCATGCAGACTTGAAAAAGCCCACGTGCTTTAGAGTTACAAAAATAATACTGAATTATTTATTTACATAGCACCCATTAATTTGCAGGTTGCTTTGCATTCTAAAAGTAAAATCTAGTCCCTGGACTGGATGTACCATAATGAATTTTGGACACTAGGCTTCCACAGAAAAGAAAAACTATGAAATTCTGAGATTTAAAAAAAAATCTTATTACAAATCTATCCCATCCTCTGTATTTTAAATATTTCTGCAGTAAAAGAGTGCACTTCCTAGCATAAAGAGAATGCACTGAAGGATTGCACCAGTATCTCCTAAATACAGATAAAAAAACAACCCCAAACCCTGAACTAACATAGGGGAAGTATAGAACTCAGCCATCTGTTGCTGGATTCTTGAATCAGTGTCAAACTCTACGGCATATGAAAGAGTGGCGTACAGTACAGACTGCAGAATAGGGCAGATATATATTTTTGGTTACATCTGGATGCCTTTAATCTGCTATACAAACAAGGATTTGGGGGACAACAAATCTTAATCATAAGTGCTTAGAGTAACTACAAAATCAGAAAAAAATGGTTTACTCCTAAGGTTACATATTTTTCTATTTAAAAGGCCCCCTTTCTGAGGATGTGCACAGTTACCAGAGGATATATAATTTCTTTACTTTAACTCTTTTTTTTTTATTGTTGTTGCACATTTTCTTAACGAGTTTATACATAATGACCAATCCCCACCTATCTTTTCCTTGAATCACTAATTTGATTTGGGCTGTGACATCAACACAGGACCCATGGAGACATCTGTAATAAAAGGTTTTCTTCACTTTAAAATTTTATTTTGAGATGGTGAAGTGTTGTGTGCTTTTGTGTTCATCCTTTTTCTCTGTTGGCACAATTACTGGTCATAGTCCATGTGAGAAAGCCATCCAAACACCTGCAAACAAAGGAAATGCTTTCCATAGACTGCACGTGAGAGTTCTCAGAATACTGCCTTTACTGCCATTCAGCTGTCACAGCAGTGGGGTTTGAATTTACAGAAAACAAGGAGACATCTGGTTCTTACTTTGATTTTTTCCATGGGAAACACGATCGCAGTAATTTCACTATCAGATCTTCATATACTTTCCTGATAGAAAGTGAGTTTTGGTGAATTTCCCTGAAGCCACCATCACCTTTTCCAGAACATGGTTGGTTTTTGTGTCCTTTTCTGTTTTCTCACCGTGATTGTAATTAATTAAGTGATTAATTTGGAAACAATTTGTAAAGGACATGAAAAGCCTTTGGGTCTCAGTACATTTTCTGGGAGGTAAACTCAACTACGTGTTGAAGTAGCTGAGTGGATTGTCAGATGGAAGATGAGAATTTGAAAGCAAAAATAAAACATATTTTTAAGACCTTGTAGAAACACAGAAACATAGGAATGGCTGTACTGTGTCAGCTCAAATGTCCATCAATCCCACCACCACTCTCTGCCAATGGCAGTAATGGATGCCAAGGCAGTGGTACTTCGTTAGTGTGCCTCCTACATGGATAACTTCACCATGAATACTAGGATTTTCTGTATTACTTTCCATTGACAGCCTCCATTGAGGGCAAGGCCTGACTGCTTCAGCTGCATCAGCACTTTATGTGAACGCAGACAGGAGAAGACAGAGTATCATTCCTCTTTGTTAATGGAGATGGGTTGCAAGAGAATTGAGCTGATTCTCATGAAACAAGCAGGAATTCTGTTTGTGAAAGGCTGAGCTGAAACCAGATCTTCATTCTTAGTCTAACATTTATGCTGCAAAGAAATTTTTCCCTTCCTCGTGGGACTCTGGTTTTGCCAAATAAAAAATGAGTCAGGAACCTCAGGAATTGGTCCAGTGGAATTAGAGGGACTGACATTCGATGATCAAACTGACCTTTAACAGTTTTTCATGTTACTAACTTGATTGCTCTCCAGGCCCCAAAACACCCCTTGCACCCCTCTACTCTGAATCATTATTTATTCTCTTTTTGAAAGTGTTCTTTTCTTTGCTGATATCTTATGCTTTGTGCTGGTATGGAAATAATGATGGTAAAAATTATATGATTCAGGGATAAAACATTGTGTCCATCAAACCGGGTTCTGAATGGTTAGTAGGAAGACTGAGTACCTCTTTGTTGTGATGCCCTTGGCAATTAGAATGCTGAGAGAATGACAGACTTTGAATGATTTGTATTGTCTAATTCTGCATTCCTCTGGACAACAGAAATCTCATAGAAGAAATTACTCAGTTTTCAACATTTGTTTTAAACACATTGGCATTGACATCAATAGGGAACACTGTTGTTTGTGTCCCTGGTATTTGTACATAAGAATTCAACAAGATCCTACTGTTATTTTAGGAGTGGCATGGTTCTGGATTACAGATACATCAGACTATGTAAAAATCACTATTTGATCAACCTTCTTTTCTAAATAATATGTTAGCACTAATTAATATTCCTTACTATCAGGTACAAATTTCTGTATGCACATAATGGAAACATGTCATTGTATTTAAACATTGGTCAGAAATTTACTTTTTAAATAGATATAATCAATTTTCTTTGCCTGTAATACAAAATCTACTCCTGGCATTGCACATGCTTAAATTCACAAACATGAATAACTATGTTGACTTCAATTCACAGCAATAAATTTATGTGCATTTATAATTATTGCCAGGTTAACATTGCATGTTGTAAAAGAAAGGAAATTTTTCCCAGAGTAGAGTGAGTATTCAAAACCTAGTGGAGCTTGCTTTATTTCATGTACCATTCATGCAATCTGTTGGGTCAGGAAAATGGAAAACAGAAAATCTACACTTCTAAAATAATGGAAATTAGTCAGTCTCCTCTTGCTTGTGTTTTTAAAACTATACTTGTATTTGCAAAAGACAAACACAGTAATTGATTATATGTGCAAAAGTGAGGATGAATTGTTGGATTAATGATTAATGATCCCTTTCTGTGGTTTGTCTTGTAGTTTATCACAATCTGCCCTGCTAGTGTGTGAATTCAGCGCTCATGCTCTGCTAGGAGAGCTCTTTCTTTCACAAACCTCAAAGAGTTCAAACATTATATGGCACTTCTTGCCTTTGAGAAGGGTATGACCTACTGGTGTTTGTTATGGAAAGCCTAGTCTCCTTCTGGCAAGACAACATTTCTTCATCAGTGGAAGGAACTGTACCAGGATTTGTAGCATGGATTCAAAAGCAAAGTTAATCCTTCCATCCTGATCCTCTGGTCCCATAATGAATTTTGTTTTTACTGCTTCTTGAGATTTTCATATGTTTATGATCACATTCGTATTTGCATCAAGTTTGACTCCTCCTATTTTCTTATGTTGTAGCACTCATGGTTGGTTATCTCTCAAGTTCACTGCCCCCTTATCACTATAATACAACATTTCCAGCATAACTACATTGTAGCAGTGGCAGTTTTTGTAATTCATTCTTCCCCCCTGAAGCACAGGCATGTGACCCACACTCATCTTTTATTTCCTTGTTACAGCAGAAAATCAGTCAGTACCAGAAGGTCATATGTGCACAAATAGGAAGGCTGTAACACATCTTTAATACAGATAAAGTGGTTGCTTCTTATATCCTATGTGAGCACAGCCAGATCCACAACTTAAAGGTCACATTCTGTTTTGTTAAGTCTAATGGATATTTGCAACACAGAAGAAAGAATTCTGTAAGCAGAAGTAAATCAAAATCTGGGATGGTTCACTTGCAAAATCTCTTGGTTTCCTTCACTGACCAGACAGAGCCAAGTACATGCAGCAGGTCTCATAAGGCGTAGTTTGTGCATTATGTCCTGTAACATTAAGTGAAATTTATACATTTTAATTATGTCTGTGGTATGTTTTAAAACGGTGTGGTTTCATTAAGTAATCTATTTATGAAATCCACAAGGCTTCTTAAGGCCCTAAGCAGCGGGATGATAATGATTAATGAAGGCAGGCAGCGTGTGGTTGTGAACCCCAACATAGCTCACTGCTAAGAGCAGCACATTTATTCTTCAGATTGCAGGGGGAGCAAGGAGAAATGATCTGCTAAAACACTATATTTGGATTCTAGATATCCCACTGTACTTAAGGTAAAAGCTTATATAGGAGGATTGTGTTTGAATTGATTCATAAGGTACGGTAAATTGAGAAATATGTCTTCCTATGAATAGTGAAATCTGTATTATGTGATCAACATGTAGAGGTAAAATGAGACATTTCTATCTTTTCTTCTGCCGTATAGCTCTGAAGCTTTGTATAGGAGCTATACCATTACTGTTTCTGTTGTACGAGATCTGGAGACCTTAAACGGCCCCTGCCACCAGGAGCTGTGAAATGTAGAATGGAAGCAGGTCCTGAAGAATTTGCTTTCTAAATAGTGCACGAGGATGAAGCAGTGTTCCAAGAATTATATAGAGGACTGATGGCAGGCAGAAGATTGGAATACAACAGTGTTGACGAGTTCTATCCACATAGTTTTTCTACAGCACTTTGGTCTTTGTTGGTTGGTGCTGCAGATTCTTTATTCTGCAGGGACGATGTGTATTAACAGAAGCCTTGTCTCCTTTAGCAGCCTGGCAGTACCCAAGAGTACTCAACAGTGCAAAGTCTTTGCAAAGCTGAAACACAGCTGTTCTTCATACATAGATATGCAGTTGTTAGACAGGAATGTTCCACCCAGCCAGGAGATGAGAGGTTTGTGCCAGGGAATGACTCAGAATGCTCGGCCCTGGAGTTATGTGTCTCCAGTGGGCAGAAACTTCTTAAGTAGAGGTGTTCTCTTTGTTGGCTGTGTGCTTTGGTAGATATGATGGTTTCCCATGTCCTTTTAACATACAGACAGAAAGCTGTACTTTATCTAATCCCTTCTGCATTCATTGCACTAGTATTTGTGCTGAGCTGAGTGGTTCTCACTATAAAATTACAGAAGATGTCTGCTCTTAGCCTAGTTGCATAACTACGAAAGACTCCTTATTATCAGCATGCAGAGTGATGGGGAAAAAACCCACCTCTAAAGCTAGTTTCCAAGGCTTACTGGTAGAAAGCTACCTCTGATCCTGTATAGCACCGCTGTTTCACATACTGAGCTAGGTGAGTGGTAGCCATGCTATTTCAACCTAGATTGCTCAGCTACGAATATGGTGAGATGATTGGGCTGGTTACAAAATGAGCTCTGTTATTTACGAAGATATATGAAGACAAAGATAGCAAGAAGAGTTAAATAACCAGAATATATAAGCTCATAGGACTTCATATCAGCCATGCCAAGTTCAGGCTCTACATGCTTGGTTGCTCTTATTTGAGGTAGTCCTGAGCAAATGTCATGATTGATGTGTATGTAATTATTTAATATTAATGATATACTTAGTAGCTCTTCAGTGGAAGGTCTTGTATTGGTACTTTTTTCTTAAAAAAAAAAAAAAAAAACACAAAAAAAAACAAAAAAAAAAACCTTCTGGAGATAATGGTAGTTCTGCTACCTTTGTGCAAATATAAGTGAAATCTTCTTTGAGCGTGGAGCTGACATCTCTGGATGCCAAAACAATTATTGTTTTGTGTGAGAAATGAAAGAGTGCCAAAAACTCTTTCTTTTCTCTTTGCTCCTCTATTATTAAAGCTCATTGAAAACTTAAAAAAGTAGACTGTAGTGCCAAGAAGAATAATTGTTAATCTTTGATTAAAAAATTGCAACAAATCAGTGTCACACGACAAGAGTAAAAACTATCCCCTCATCAAAATGATACCTTTTGGGAGCAACACTTTGCTGAGGAACTCCTCTAAGTATATGGAACTGAATTTTGTTCCTCCGAACAATTCAGTTTAGTTTGCACATCACATCCACTCATCTGAAGAAACCCACAGGCAGCACAAAACACCAGCATGCTCAGTTGTAGGTACAATGAAGAAAGCAATTCTGTCTCACAACATTTACAGCCTCAAAAACAATGTGATGTTTTATTACAGAATATTTCATCCATCTGTTGCAATGAACCCTCTTCCTCTCTTCCCCCCCCCCTCTCTTTTTTGTTCTGTTTGTTTTCCTAGCTGCTTGGTTGTAGTGTCTGCATTTTGATTCCTGCATTTTCATAGCTGAGTACTTGAGCATCCATTTTTTGGTGATTATAATTCCTTTCTTTGCATGTCCTCAACAAAGCAAAGATACAAGGATAGAGCTTTCTGTTACTTGCCCACTGAGCTCCAAATAATTTGTTTGTGCTGCTGCATTCATGCCAGAAAAATACTTCTGTCAATCTATGGACCTCCCAGAGAATCTGCTCTAGCCCCAGTGGTGGTGTCATCAGGTCCATGCCTTGCTCTCCAAGCAGTTTGCTCTCCAGGCACTCGGTGAGGGACAAGAGGATATATGCTTTGCCAGCCAGCAAGGAAAGAATTACATTAAAATAGTGGTGATTCAGTACCCAGATTAATGTGAAGCATTTTTAATATATTTTTTAAAGAGATTGCCATTAGAAAATGAATACTGTTCTGAGCAAAATCTTCCAGGCCATCAGTTCTTTCTCCCCATGTTTCTTTCCTCAAACTCCTACTCCTTATTTTGTTAGAAAAGTAGAAGTTAACTGTTAGACCATTGTGTTCTCCAAAATGAGTCAGTTCTGCCGTATCCAACAGAGTTCAGTTTGAGTTTAGCTTCTGAATGAGCTGAAGTACAATTAAAATGGGGAAAGCGGCGCAGTGCTTAGTACTGTGTCTGCTAATTGTTCCAGTACTTTCATTTATTGTGACAGCTCTCCATGATGAATTATCGCTCTGGTGGGCTCCCCTCCACTTTTAGCAGCTTTTTCTTGGATTAATTTCTGTATGTTGCTGCACATTGGTGTGCTGAACATATCCCGCAGTTTGCAACTATTAAGTCTGGTCCCGATACTGCTACTGTTAAAATTAATAGTTGATCTTCTGCCTCTTGTAATCACAGGAGCTGACATGGCTCTGTTGCTGGTGTCAATTTCCCAACTTTCCCCTCTTCTCTCATTCCTAATGTATTGCATTGTTAAATTCTTGTAACTGATTGTTACAGTCTGAGTAAATTTCAAAGCTGCAGAATGTGGAGCTGGACAACTAGAGACATGGAGAAAAAAATAAGGAATATTTATCTTCATATTCTTAATGTATTACTTATAGAAGAAATTTGTTGTCATTCTTTAAAAGATAGGATTTACAAATTATGTAAAATCAATAAAATCTACTAGGACATGGACATTGCAAGTTACATGTGCTGCATTTAGTGCTTTGTGCAAGGCACTATGCCATCAGCAACTGACAGAGGAATGCAAAGCTGCTTGGCACTGGGAGCAGAGGATAGTTTGGGGCTGAAAGAAGCAAGAACACTAAGAATTGAAAGACCAAAACACTTTCCTCCCTTACATTCAGGAGAACAGGACTAAGTGAAGCTGAGTTTGGAACTGTATACAGTGACACAGTTTGTACCATCATTAGTAAACCACCAGTCGGTGTGAATGATCCCCACCCACGCCTGATTAGCAGAGGAAATGTATCTATTTGTCCTCTTTGTACAGAAATTTAGGGTCATATCTGGATGCTTAAAGAAACAGATAAACAGCTAGCTGCATTTTGAAATGTACTTTGAAGTCAGTATGAGTCATGCATAGACAGAGGTATTTTTGATACCATGGCTAAATACTTACCTGAATCTTCAGGAAAACAAGTGTATATCTGCAGATCTGGCTCGCAGCTGCTTAGCTCAACAGTAGAAATTCAGAATTCTTGATTTAAAGATTGTGGGTTATGATGATATTTGAGATAAGGAATGCTGTGCTTAGCCATGTTTTCCTCTTATATTTCATTTTGCAGAGGGAAACAGCAAAATACTGAAGATGTTGGAAAGTGTTCCACACCTCAGTTTTAGTTCCTATGAAAAAACAAAACAAAACAAAACAAACATATTGCTTCCATATATTTTTAGTTTTTTCCAGATCTATCCTTTGCTTCTGATTATTTCTTTCTAGTGTCTGTTTGTTTGTTGTTTGTTTCCATTCTTATTTTTCTGATCTGCAATTTTCTTCTCTTTTTTATTTTCCATCAACATCTTACCTGAACTCTTATTGTTCACTTTTGTTCCCCATTCTATGTCTTATCTTTATGTTATGGATCTTCTGTTTCAGTTACTGCTGCATTTCTTTTCTCTGTTCTTATGGAATGCGAAGTCACCAAACTTCAGTAGTTAAAAGCTGGGCAGGAATTGAAAAACATATTTCCAGAAATAAAGCATACCAAAGTTCAGAACATTCAAACATGAGAGGAAAGAGGGAGCTAGTTTTACATCTCCACTGCAATCTGCTAACATTTTTGAGTGGGAATGAGGGCCGGTTGTGCTGTGCCCCTTTGTAGTAAAAAATTACTGCCTTTGTGATCTAATTAAATTTTATAAGTAAAGCAGACAAAGCATGGAATGGGGAGTTGAGAGATTAAGGAAGGGGAAATGCAAATTAGATTTCTTAAGCTTATCCAGGAAATCATAAATGGGGTCTTCTGAATCCCTTTCCGATATTTCTTTCCTTCCTATTTAGATCTGAAATTTTGTGTCAAACTTTTCTCCTTCCAGTCTCTTATAAGCTAAAGAATCGGATAATCATACACCCATCGTTAAAAACAGACCCTTCATCAAATTTATGCCCAAACTTGCTTTAATTCTAGTATATCGCTTGGCATTTCTTGTGGAAAGAGTGGTAACCTTGAATAAAACTATGAGAAGTAGGAGTCCCTTGTCCTATGAGTAAGGCTGCTGTAGAGTCAAAGAATTGATCACAAATTTTGGGAATAAACATTACACCAAACCCTGGTGCGTCTCTGCTGACGTTTGTGCTTAAAATTTAGTCTCCATTAACGATTCATTGGATAAAGCCATCTGCCCACGTACGTTCCTGAATCAAATAATTATTCCTACACAGATTACAAATTTAAAATCAGAGAAGCAGGCATTTTGTCAATGGTTAAATGACTTATCTGACAGTAGACCATTCTTTCAAGAATAAAGTGCTCAAAAGAGAAGTGAGTGGGCTCAAAGAGAGGCTGAGGGTGCACATGATGCCAAGAACTACACATGGTTCTCACATAAGTATGTCCTTAACAGTTACTCTTCATATTTGCTTGATTGATAGGTCATGAACTTCCAATGCTAAAGGAATAGAGATAATGAAACAAAGGGAGTTTTAGAATTGGAAAGGAAGTCAGGGCATTTTTTCAATTCATTTTTTGAATGTACAGAGCTGTATTTCTCTTTGTAGTTCAAATTCTTGAGCTTGCCAGATTTGTGAATAAGAATCCTTTGTCCTTGTCCAATAAATATCTCCATTCTACATAGGAAAAGCAGGAATGGAAAACATTGATGCAGCTAAATATTCACTGTGTCCTTCTATTGGTAACAGAAAGCCTGGGCTAACATAAAGGCATGATATTTGGAGTTTTGATGACACAATCCAGTTCCAAATGGAAATGGCACAATTCAGAATATGTACATTAGGTCCATTTAAACACAACTCTGAAGAAACAAGAGCACATTCCTTTTGTGCAAGAATTAGAATGCTGAAGAAATGGATAGCTGTGCTGTATTCTGTTTACTAACCCACATAAATGTTCATATTTTTAAGAGGGCACATCAGTAAATGCTGGTTTCATCAGATGGCAAGAAGTCTTTATGAAAATATCGATCTCCTACAGATGTTCAGAAGGGAGAGGAGGCTTAAAAAAAAAAACAAAGCACATAAACAATTATTACAACAAGCTTTTTCTACACATGACTGACCAGATACAAGTTTTTCAGACTAATAATACCAAAGTTTATTTTATGCTGCCTTAAGACCACTTTGAATCCTCAATTGTAAGCATCAAGAAGGCATCTGCAAACTATGGGATGCCATTTCCTTGCAGAAGTTTTCTAGCTACTGCCTTTTACTCTGCTAATTCTATCTTCCTTGAGTGAAGCTATTGACACTGCCCCCCCCTCCCCCAGTGATACCACTTTCTGTCACAAAAGACTTCTGAAGGCTTGAACTCCTTCAAAGTGCTGCTGGGAGGAACAACAATGACTAAGTAGCTCCCCGTGGACGCTAGGCAAACGGCATACAGTCCTCAAACCGGAAGTCTAGATTGAAAAATTCATGCTTAGTGTTTTCCCTCATTGCGCTCAGGTCAGGTGTTTCAGATGGCTCTGTTAGTATTTCTCCTGCATTTTTACTTTTCTTTATTTTTTCCTTATTCTGTTGGAGATAAGGGGCACAACTCCTTCGCAAGTATAGTTGAGTGGATACTAGGCCAGTTGAACTGCGTGTTATTTTCTCTTATACATTTACTCTTCCTTTACAGTATGAATCTTCAAATCTCTCCATCACTGACATGATCTATATTGAAATAGCATCAGAGAAAACTTTTATTCTCACATAGAAAGGCAGTAGGACAGAGTGTTTCTGTCCTCGTCTTAGCCTGAACCAGAGAACATATGTGATTTGCCCAGAGCAGAGGAATGAACTCACATCTTAAATAAACCTTACTCATGGTCTGTCTTATCCTCTCTAAGATTATCTCTGCTGAGATAGAAAAGATATTGAATTTGGTCATTGTACATAGATCTACTTTATACTGTTCCACTAATCTGTTGTGAAATTGCAGGTTGCAATGCTGAGAAAGAATCAAAGGATTGATCATTAAAGTAATTTCAACTTCAGCCACCTAAGCTGTAAAATACTGTGCTCAAACTGTGTGTCACTCAGTTCAGCTGAAAACTGCTGTATCTCAAAACACAGTCTGGGCTAATTAGAGGAGCAGTCATTCACTGTCCACGTGGTGGCATTCTTGGCAGATATGTGAGACCATTGCTTGCATGGGAGAGTGTCCTTGCTTGGTGTCTTCCAAAAGCTTGGGTTTTATGAAGGAACTTGAGGTTGTGCAAAGGTCCTTCTGGAAGAGTGATATTTTGTCTGGATGCAAAGCTTCCTTATTACATCAGAACTGCTATAGCTGCTACAGGCTTTTTGGGTCAGCTGTATTTTTCTCTCTCCATGAAATAGCTCAACAGACCTCTGACTGTGGTAATATCCTTAAGGTTATAACTATTATTGAAGGGAAGCACAAGAACATAGTTCTCCTGCATGTGGCTTTAATTATGGATTCTCATGAATCTTTTTCATACTCACACTTAATTATTTTGTACTGAAATCTCCTTCACTCTATAAGGATTATGTTCAAGTGTGTTGTTTAAATACTGTAGAGGAACTAACTTGACAGATTAAGGGATACTGATACTACTGCTTACCATTTCATTTCTAATTCATCATGACAAACTACACAGAATTGATGGAATAACTAAGGCCTATTCCTCATGAAAGCATCTATAAATTAAAAGCAATGGAGTTTGGGCTGTTTTTCATCATGCTAGGTCCAATGGCTGAGTTTTCATCCCAAACAAAACAATATCATCATTTTATAAGATGTTTTTTGAAAACATGGGGTTTCTTTATTATTGTTTTTTCATTCAATAATAGCATTCATTAAAAGTAAATAAATATTTATACAAGCATGCACTGTAAAATGAAATAATTTAGAGTCTGAAGCTCTACAGGGAAATATCTCTCCTTCTTTGTGATGATGTTTTTCTGAACTGTTTGATAAATATTAACCACTGAGGAAGTTAAGAACCTAAAAGTACTTCTGAATCCTGAAAGGAGATCCATTTCCTTTTTATAGTTGCAATCTTATTCATTGTGAACTACACTTGAGCATTGAAGAGCACAATCTATCCATCTAGAAAGCAGAGGTAAACTAAGCCCTAAGTCAAAATATTAAACAAAAGGAATTGTACAAAAATTGTTTTTCTTTGTTGACTGGCTTTATATGTGCTCTTTTTTCAGTTTTGATTTGAGCTGTGGTTATGATTTTGCTTAGAACTGGGCCAGAACCGCAACTTTGGATATAAATACCCCCAACTCTTGGTCCAGATCTCAATTTTTCATCTTGAGCTCATCTCTGATTCAAAAGAACCCCAAAATCTGTCAAAACCACTAAACTTATGTTGTTGGAATACCAAGCCACAACTCAGCCCAACCTCATCCTCAGTCTGGTCATGGGTTCAGCTGAATGTGATCCAAAGTTGAATTGTAGCATTTACAAACTTCAGAAAATCTATGCAGAATTCAACATTTGCAAGAAAACTGACTTGAGAGAAATTTGTGAGGTCTTCATTTTTTTTCCTGTGGACACTTCATGCAGTTCTACAAACCTGTTGTGACAACCACACTCCTTCAAAGGAACTGGTAGGCTGGAGAACTCTTGAGCTTGAGAGTAATACTGTAAATAATGATGCAAATGTTTCAGTTTCCTCTCATGTTTTTTTCCATTTTTTAGTGGAATTGCTCTTGTTCTGCTCTGCATTCTGTACAATTAAAATGAAAGCCTTTGAAGTGTCTGAATTTGCATAGTTTATAATTTTTCCAGAGACTTCGTCATAGCTGCTTATGCAAGTGATAGCATTAAATCGGAGCAACAAAATGAATTCCAGGAAGGGAGTAATCTTCATTAAGCTTGTTTATTTGCAGGAGTTCCGTTAAATTAAGAATCCTTATCATGATACCTCAGTATAGATGAAACCAGCATGGCTGTTTGCCCAAAACATTGTTTCCCTGCCTGACACACTGGGGTCCTAGACTATGCTCATATGTTTGGCGAACCCAGGAGATAATTAGTTCAAGACTGATGTTTAACCTGTCGTACAAGAACAGCCTCTGTAGTCTCTGTATACTAAGAAATGGAGGTGCAAAAACAGACTTGGTTTAAAACAGGTCAAGAGAAACTTACGGCAGAGTTTGAAAACTGGTGTATATCTGAATTGCCTAACTGTGAGACACTTTTCTTTTGTGGCTCTGGCTGGTGTCCACTTTGGTTCAAGCTGGCAATCCAGCATGAGGGAAGAATGCTTGCTTGTGAGCTATCACGAGCCTTGCCTTGTGTTCTGCCAGGTCCTTTACACCTCTAACCTCTGTTCATTTTCAAATGGGACTGTGTGAATGTACAGGCTGCTACACGTGGATCTATGTAAGTCTGAAGTGCTTCAGGATGGGACGTGCAAGCTGGTATTCTTAAACAAGACACACAGAAGTTTATCTTAGCTCAGTAAGATGCCTTAATTCATTACAGGGCAAAGGTTCATCATTCAAATGCATCTGAATATTTTAGTCAAATCTATTTCTAGCTGGAGAATCAGATACAGTAAATTAAATTGCATTCTGTTGAATTCAGTGGCAGAATTCCCAACTACTTTTAGGAAAGGCAAGATTTTACTCACATATTAGTGAATCACTTAGTAAACACATAGACTATATTATAGAATTTTCATTTTCTATGTATTAATGGACTGATTGGAATAATGTGGGACTCCCAGGCAAGATAATTTGTATTTCAGTTTTCCAGTGCATTGACAGTATGCATCAGAAGTTTTCTCCATGCTACTTCTGCAGCCAAAATGTCTGTTGTCTCCAGTGGCAGCACTGTGTTGCACACAGAGAACATTCTGACCTGAGGTTTTCCTCTGCTGTTAATCTGATAATTCCAAACATGAAGACTAAGAGAGTGACTTTAAATATCTGGGTATATCTAGGTTTTCTCTGATGATTCCAGTGTGGCAGTTATAAAACTTGATAACCATATGCCATTTTCACATATTTCATCAAGCACTAAAGCATACTTAATTGTAACTTTCTCTTCAGCTGTCAATACCAAAAATAAAATTAAATCTAATTTTTATACATAATTTTCAAACAGAAGACTTATTTTGTTCATTAACTTTTATGTTAAGCATTACCTAGAACATTTGTAAATTGTGAAAAGCTTCATGCACTGATCTGCTTAGGAAATGAGTGCATCCTAATGAAAGTTTTGCAAATGTTAAGAGTTTCTCATTTTGAACTCTTAACTAGTAGCGATGATGCAGTTCTAGCCATTATCCCACAATCTGCTCTGTGTAAGTCCTCTTGCATTTAGGAAATACTACTAATGCTATGAAAAAGAGGGGAAAGACTTCAGATGCTGTGGACATCTGAGGCTGGAGAATGAGTATTCATAAAATTAGAAGGAAAAAAAAGGCTTAATCAATTCTTAATTAAACAAATGGCAGAATTCCAGTGTAATACCTTGAAAAGGAGCTCATAAAACATGAAACCAAATTTATTTTCCCACTAAATGTATTTAATGATGGCTGTAAGTCACAGGAGAAGCTTCTTCTCCAAATGATTTAGAGAGACATTTACACTTTTCTGAAATACCAAAGAAAATTGATTTGACATGTTTAGTTTCTGCTGCACTGCAACAGTTATTCAGAAATATTCACTCCTCTGCAGAGGGTAATTGTTGTGGTCAGTTGGACACATTATCAGCAGCAGATATGTAGCCTTCAAGAAGAGAGCTCCACTTAAAAGATGTTTGTGCTCTCAATTAACCCAGTGGCATCTGGTTGCAGCAAGGATGCTCTGCTACATAGTAACAAGAAAAATGAGATATTAATGAAGATCTGGACATAAATGAATATGCATCTGCTTATATTTGCACTCCTGGTATGGCCCATCATGATGCTGTTTAGTACTAAAACCAAAAATACAGTGTAATGAAGATTTTAATGAAAAGAACTCATCTCTTTTTTTCTGAATTTTACAATTCAAGAATAATGGAGAGAGCTGTCTCAAATGTGAACTCTCAAATGCCTATACTCCTATTGTAGGAGTTGTCTGTATGTGTGTTTGTGTAGACACCAATTGTAAGCATATAACGGCTTTTACAGCGACAGACTCATTTAAGGTGGCTCAAACAGTGGTAACAAAATGCTTGATTATGAATGTTGGGAAAACTGTGATGACAGATCAAAGGATCAGCTTTGTAGCGTTCCATTCCCGATGTATTTAGTTTAGACTGATTGTAAATAAAGTTCTAGTCAAGTTCTAAATGAGCAAGGCAAGGTCTTCTAGGGGAACAGAAATACTGCTGTAACATCCTTCTGAAGGGCCTTATTACATGTGTGAATTGTGGAGAGATTTGCAAGCTTTGATTTTCAGCGAAAATTGCCTAAAGCAATATTAATTGAATATGCATCTTTCTGATAAACATACTGTACTTCTGAAACTGTTGTCATCAACATGACAACAAATGAGTATAGAAAAGTAAAATTACTGAGCAAAAGGCAGATTTGCTGATGTGAATTTATACTGAGAAGTATGGAGTTTGCTATTCCATTTTGTAAACAGCTGCACCCTTGTGGCTGCATCAGATGGACGCTGTTTACATGCAGTGGTTGTTGTGTTCTGCATTTGTGTTACAATGAAAGATGGAGGAAGATGAAAAGTGATGGAAACAAAATGAATATGTAAAAAGGAGGAATGCGAGCCAAAGAAGAGCAGTAAGTTAGGAAATGACACCCGGTCATCCTGATGCTAGGTTCCCTGCACTTCAAGATATGCATATGTTCTGCAAACAGAGCCCCATCCACCACACACAGGTTGTGTTCTAGAAAGAAATGAATGCTTCAGTATGAAATCAGAGTACTCCTTCTTGAAATACCCTGTTTTGCAAACTATACAACAACTTTCATATAGAGAAACTCAGTGTCAGATTAAACCACAATACAGACTGTGGTTGAGCAGGGCCCCTGTAACTACAAACTTCAGACTCATGTGTAATCTTTTAGGAAATATGTAATTATTTGGAAATAAGGGTAGAGAAATCCAAACCAATACACTGCGGTTGAATGATGACTTTACCTAGTAACACTATGGCAACTAATGTGAATTAGAAAGATCTATTTCTCCCTGTTCCTTTTGCCTTTGTACAGATGTGTATGCTGTAAATGTTATTTATAGGATTCATTTAAATTCCACATACTTTCCCAGCACATATTCCACCTTCTTTTTCAGCACTTGTAAAATCAATATTCTCAAACAGTTTCTTCTTGGACTCCTCCTACCTTTCTTTAAATCTGCCTTAGAGGGCTCCCTGTGTTTCCATGGAGGTACTTTTTAAGCATTTAGAGACAAACTCAAGTACTAAACTTCATTTTTAAGGAAAACTGGTGCTGTTGCATACTGTAAAGAGCCTAATAACACTTGGCTTCTGCTGGTGTAGTGTTTAAATGAAAATTGTCAATATTCAAAACACCTGGTGTGCTTCCTTCTGGTTTTTTTGATCCATGTATGTTATGTGGATATACAACATAATCTAACTAAAATATTCTGTGGTAAGAACTTCAGATTTTCTTTTAATATGCCTTTCCTTTTAAAAGGCATTCCAAAACACCCAAATAATAGAATTATTAGTAGTAATTAAGCAGCTAAGCACACATTCATGGCTGCAGACTTCCATTTCCACATTTGAAATGAGTAGAAGTTTGAAAATTAGAGGCTGTTCCACAAAAATCTCACCTATTTTCTAACAGCACTAAAAACAAGGCAGGATGAAGCTGTGAAGAACTACCATGCAAAATACCAGAATTCCACAAAGGGCTAATTTTGGCCTCTGCTAAAACAGGCCACATTTGCTAGATGCAAATGATCATGGCAGAATTCATTTTGCAACTGAGACTGTTCTAAGACTATAGCTATTTTTATTTACATTCATAGCTTTGCAAAAAAACATGTATTTTATATTAGCATTTTGCAGGTGATACTATCTCAAAATAACCAAGGCCCTCTAAAAGTAACTAAAATGATAAAATGATTAGCTTCTCCCTTTCTAGAAATTCTGCTATTAAAATCCAATCCACATTGTAGATAAAAATCTTCCCTTCTTCCTGGCAACATCTATTCATAAACAAAAAGAGGCCAAATCTTAAGAAATGAGTTAATCCTTTGAATGTGCCCCAGGTGAGTTTAATCAGTGTCTTGCTTGCTGCCCTGAATCAGGGTTTCTCTTGTCCCTTTTCACAGTAGTTGGAAAAAACCTCAGTCAAAGACATCACAACTTTTACTGATGAATGTCTGGCTGTTGAAGAGCGAAGGTTTTCTGGTATTAAATGTGAACTGAACTTGTTTAAAATACGCTTAAAATCTGCATTCAAAGGATATGAGAAAAAAAGACCTTAAAGCTGGAGAAGCAATGAGGAAAAACGATGACATGGATGCTAGTTGTAAGTGACATTTGGGGGTTTCTCTGCAGAGGGATTCATCTAAATACAGTGTATTGGATTCTTAA
Organism: Odontophorus gujanensis; assembly: GCA_013399175.1. Classification (NCBI taxonomy): domain Eukaryota; kingdom Metazoa; phylum Chordata; class Aves; order Galliformes; family Odontophoridae; genus Odontophorus; species Odontophorus gujanensis. Next base: position 619,888 of record VXAB01000561.1, read on the forward strand.
CTGATTTTCCTTTGCTGAGGTATAGTGAAATTGTGCCTATGGACATTTCAGTTTTTGTCTCTTCAGTGGGGATATTCCCACATAATGGAGAAATGGTTACAAAACTGAATTTGACTCCTAACAAAACCAAGAATTCTCTTTTATGATTTACCAAAATAGTGGCTTGAAAATTACCTCAGTTCACTATAGAACGATGAGCTATATTCGCAGTTGTTTCCTAAGTGTGGGTCTGGTTCGAACAGTTCTGAAATTAGGGCTTGTCAAACCCCTTTGTGATTGACTTCATCTTTCACAGAAGAGTCTCATGGATTTACAGTTGAGATATTGATGTTTTTCTTCATTTTTTAAAAATAATTTTTAGTTGACACTCTTAGTTTTAAATTCCACACAGTTTCTTTTCTGATGCCACCCCCAAAGAGAAAGAAGTAAATAGTGGGATTTTTACAACCGTTTCTAACATAACACTGGGAGAACTTCAGAGAACAAAGAAATGATTATGCTTGGCTTCATTCTTTTTCATTTCAAATTTATTCATATTTGCCAAAAGTTTTCAGCTGTGGCGCTGGAGATGAAATGGCAAATTTCTGGCAAACATCACTGAGCCATGTTTTCATAAAGAATCAAATTTAGCTTCTGATTAACAGGAGAATAGTTCTATCAGCACAATCATTTATGCTTACAGTTCTTGGAATCATTGTCATTTGCACATGGAAACATAGCATTTGCATATGCAAATCATGCATTAGAGTGTATTGTACTTCCAAAACAATACACAAGGTACAACATCCACAGTGGTCTGAAAACCACACACATAAAACTAGAACTGACTAAAAGTATGAGATAATTATTGTAAAAACTCTGATGGAATCAAGAACATTCTTATCAGTGGGGTTAGCCATAAATCCCTATATGCTCTTCCACTGAACCCAGTACATCACTCAAACACTTCTGCCTTGAAGGTGAAAGAACTGTCACTGAACTGACAGCCTGGCTGGGCATCCAAATATTTTACAGCAGCACCACTGATTGTATTAATTCAAATAATTAAATGTTTTGGATTTATTGAAATTTAAACAAATTATTGCATTAATGAGAACAGGAAAGAGGAAAGCAGAGAACAGGAGGAGCTGTGGATATCAGCACTGATGTTAGTTACTCCACAGGAAACATTGCCCCACACTCTCAAAAGTATACAGAGATTGTATGTGGAATGCCTTTTTAAAGGAGGCTTTGACCTATTGAATGAGTGAGACCTCCTTGCTGAGTTTAAACAGGCAACAGAAATGCAGGCATGAGACAGATAACAGTTATGAAATAGACTCTCAAAGCACAAGAACTAGGGTGTGCTGGGTGACTGAGATTAAGCTTGGTATGGAGGGAAGAATGGAGAGAAGGGAAACTCCTGTAGAAGGCAGTACAAGGTTCAGAGATGGTATTGGGTAAGCTGGTCTACAGCCAGTTTAACTTGAATTATTCTGCCAGACACTGGTCTACTAAGGATTAGATGCATAAGGCACTAACTGGTCTTCGTTCTCTCAACAACTTCTGGATCTACACAGTAAATTCCACCCAGGCAGATTTTAATACAGCTATAGATAGAGAAAAGCGGCGTTCTAGATAGATCTCTTTCAGTCTTTTCCAGTCCCAAGCAGACTGTAAGAGTCCTCAGACTTCCTCTTCTTTATGTACCATCTCAGCCCACAAAACACTTCCCAGCAGCATGCACCACCCTTAAGATCAACACTGAAAGAGCAAAAGCCACAATTATGGTGTGCTTCAGGAAGGAGAGGGGATCAAGAGCACTGCTAATGTGAATGAAATCTACATGAAAGAGCCTCCATCACTGCACTGCTTTCATGGATTAAAGGAACAATTGAGCAGAAGAATGAGGAGGCCATGCCAAGAGGAAGGGAAAATATGGAGGAGGGAAGCTGGGTTTTTCTGGTTAAACCATTCTAGTCACGTTCTTGGCACACAGGCAGAAAAGCACAGCTGCTTTACATCTGCTGCAGAGCACTGGAACTGAACAGGCACTAATATAAGTATTCTCAGTCTGTTCAGATGAGTTCTTTGTTTGCTCTGGTATGAGTAGAATACTTTTTGTAATTAGTAGCATGGAAAACTATTTTCTACTGCAACTGTCTGATTTGGCTTTCAAAGGTCAGGGACTTGCAAAGGCTAATTTTGTCAGTAGAATATCAGACCTGATGCCTGCCCTGGGAGACACAGTAACCATTGAATTACACAATTTGACTGCTTTATGCTTATATCCACAGAAAACATTGAAATTTTTCTTTCAGGTCGCATCCTTGTTCTATTTCACATAGTAAAGCTCCCTAAACATTTTAGAGCTTTGTGCCTCAAGTGAGGCCCACTTTCTTGGTTACCAATGCAGTACAAAGATAATAATAATAGTACAAAATTTCTTTCCTGCTCTGTAGTCTTTAATTTATATTTTGAATGTGTCTTTTCTAAGACCCTCAGTTTATAAATGTGAGAAAAGTGGATAAAAATGAAAATGGAAAAACCTTTTATTCTAGCTCAGTATCTCAATTTGATCCTGTTCAGTGTCCAGAAACAGCCAGGACGTAAAAGTACAAATAAATATTTAAATTGATATGTTTGACTTCAAACTAAGCCACTCACTGTCACTAGTGCTAGGGGAATTGTGTGTTTCAAAGTATTTTGATTATGTGAATTATATGAATCAGAACCTTTACAGACGAGGAAAATACCAAAGCGAAGAGAGACTTTGTATCATGAATTACACCCAGGAGAGACTTGGAGCACACCAGGAATGGGTGGAACTGGAGATTCCTTGCTCACTGCTGTCAGGAGCAACAGCTTAGGGTCTTCTGTTGCCTGCAGCTCCAGTTCTTTAGTAAGAGTTAAGGTTCTTTAACTTTGTATTACATGATAATACACCTGTGTGGGTGATGACAAGAACTGCAACTGTGATAATTATAGCTGCTGAGAACAGCAGCACATTCTTCAGCTTAGCTCCACTCTTGGAATGCGTGTTCGTGAGTGTCATGTGGCTGTCTGCACTGCTCAGATACAAGCACTGGTGGATGCCTGAGTCTTCCAGGCAACCATATAAAAAACCATGACATTTCCCAATGGTTTCATGAATATTTAAAGAAGGAAGGACATTTTTTTAATATGTTGTTTGGAGTAGTATAGCAGTATTTAGTTTTAAAATTTGGATCACATTTTGGTTTTTGTGTGTGTGTGTCTGCACATTTAACATGCAGGTATAACTGTAAAACAGGGAGTGCTGATCTATGGAACAGCGATCTGTGTTGGAGCTTTTATCCATGTCTAAGCCATATGCCTTGTGCAGCATGTTGAACAAACACCTTTTTTTATAATTCTTACATCTCAGGGGAAAAACTGCCAGGGCCATGGTGAATTGCTTGTTCAACTAAATGTTGGTGAAGGGACTGCTATGGATCAGGCTTGTGGAAGAGATTCAATGCTTCTGTCTAGGCAGAGGCAAGAAACAAGGGCTTCCTTTTCTTCTCGTCCCTTTGGAGCCCTTTGACAAAGCTGTGTAAGTCTGCTAATTAAATTGGAGTTTTGCATTTCGCCCATAGGAATTTCTTTCTTACAAAATGTAGGTCATTTTATTGACATGTATTTTTCAGCATCCTAATCTCCAGTGAGAGAGTTATGAAAAACAAGCTGTGCTATGTGCAGACAAAACTGAGTGCTACAAAGAAAAACTGAATGTTTTATTATATAAAGGTTTTAGAAAGCCAATAGCTACCAACCCCACATCAGGAGAAACAGGAATAAGGAGGAAAAACACAAGCCACAGTTCTGCTGTTGTTGACACATACTGCTGTTATATGCTGGATGACTTCCACTCAATCTGATGGAACATTAGAATTCAACAGTGGGTGCTTGCAACCAAACACAAGTTGTTCACATACTTATGCTGTCCAGAAGATCCTGTCCTGAATAGTATGTGAGCACCACCTTCCTTTTAAATTTGGAAGCAGTGTTCCAATGAGCAGAATTATCTGGACTGTTACAGTATTGACTGTCCAGTGGCCAACATGTTCAGAAGTTACTATTGTTTTGATATGCTTCCATTTGTCTATGCTCATTTTGCCACGCTTTCTCTAGGCATGATTTTCTGAAAACAAAAATTGGGCATTTTGTGGAAAGGAGGGACTCTCAACTCACCCCAAATTATATACTCAGAAATAAACTATGAGTCACTTAAAAAATTAATTCAGTATTTTTATAGGAAATAAAAAAAATCTGACAGTATTTGTATTATTTATTTTATACCAAATGTGTATTTGGATGTATTTCTCACTAAGTAGTACGGAGACATCTTGGGTGTCACTTTGTAAATTAATGACCGTCTGTTTTACATTGTCGTGAGAGAGCTGTGAGAAAGCACACAAGTGAAACTGCTCGCCATTAGGAATTAAACATCTATGGTGAGGTGTAACAGGGTACTTGGAAAGTTTCCTGTTGAGTCACCCTATTTCTGGGCACTGGAAGTTGAGTATCTCACAGCTCTTTTCCTTCCTCAGATACCAAAACACAAAACACCTGCAAGGTTGATTTTGTTTTAGAGATGTATTTCTAAGGTTTGTTTCTAAGGTTGTATATTAAGGTCCTACAATACCTTGAGGCCTATTTGGGGCTGTTGTTAAAACTACCAAGGGAAGCTGAAGAAAGAAAAACAAGACAGTGAGGGAAACCTTCTTTCTTCTGCATATGCTGCTGCTTTTTCACCTTCGCTTGGGATATTTTGTCTGCATCTGAATACATAATGTTTACCAGTATGAGGAAGAGATGTAATGTAATGTAATGACTAATCTTTTTCTTCTTGTACCTTTAAACCTGGCACTAGAATCTGATCTTTGTTTAGAATTTCCAGTGACATCACTGGCATCTCCAGACATGGATGACACACAGGAAAAATGCACCACTCATCTGCAGAAATCTTCCTGCTAATCAGCTTCTCAACCTAGACCTCATCTACACATAAATGCGCAAGTGCTCTCTCTCTCTCTCTCTCTCTCTCTCTCTCTCATACACACACACACACACGCATATACATAGGCCATTTCACAGTCTAATATTAGTCATTATGGAAAACCATACATGCAGTAACTTGACACTCTTAGTGCCTTTGTGGCAGCTCATAGCTAAAGAAATACCTGTGTGAAATACTGATGACACGACTTAGATTTTCAGCTGACAGAGTTGTGAGTGATCTTGACCTGGCAAATCCTGCAGAACTGTGAGGTAGCAAGCCCTACTAATGTGAAATGGAATGTTCCCATTGCAGGGTTCTCTAGAGTGTCTTTGGAAGTGTCAAATAGAAAAGGTGCTCAAATAGAAAAAGTACTCCCAAGATGCTGAGGAAGGGGGGAATGTCAAGTGAAATACAAGCTCCTCCTCTGCTGGGAAAGAAATAGTGTAGAATCTGATTCAAGAAATTTTCATGAACTTGCAGGTTTTGTTTATTCCTGTTTTGTGCCTGATTTGTATTTAGACTCCAGTCTAAACCACAGTCACTTAACTCTTTTTTTTTTTTTTTTTACAATTTGTTCTCAAATGCAAATTAAATAAACAAAGAAATGAAATAGACCCCCAACAAAATCCAGATGTATTCTAGTTTATGTATTTGATCTTCTCCTTCATTTTTAGTTTGTATATTTTGAATAAATTGGTGATAGAACTAGTACAGAGTAGTCTGCTGCATTCCATATGTTTTCATGCATTGCTCACATTTCCTGTCCGCCTTTTGTGCCATCTCTTCTTTGCTGCTTTAGATTAAACCACAATGCACAGCCATTTATGGTTGTCATATGTTGTCTATCAGGCTTAATTGTTCATCCTGCCTTTCATCATCTCATCATATTTCACAGATCGCGATTAACTATGATTCTTTTGAGGCACTCTTAAGGCTTGCCTTAACTTGCTACTTAGCCTTACACATCCATATGGTTCAGCTTGGTTTTCAAAGATCTCTGTTGTTTTGCTACTTAGCTTAACACAGCAGACCAGTAAGGATGGTGGCTGATCCAAAACGGACCTGGATGCGAGAGGAACCGAAGACCTGGACTTTCCAGTGTACCCAGCTGAAAATAAAGGATGAGGAGAGGAATGCTAAAATATACTTGTTCTGCTAAACTGACACTTTGGACTTCTACACGCAGCCTCTAAATTTCTCTTGCACCATAATCTCAATTCTCTATATAAGAGAAAGCTTTAAATTAAAGAAAGGAAGTAGTTATGTTTTCCAAGGCAATCTTGTTTGTCTCTTCATTGAGAATGCCAAACAGCTGACAAGCATGGTACTATTTGTCTATGTATGTTTATTAAAGTGGACATAATTAATGAAACCCATAGAGTCTTACCCCTAACCTTATTTAAAATGTCAGATGCATAGAAACAGGAACCTGGTTTACATTTAAAGGATGCTGAAGCTAGGGGATTGATCTCAAATCTATGTTTAAGTTGGAAGATTTTTTTGTGTGCCTATAATGTTCATTTAATTTTGGAATTTGTGTGCAGAAGGAATGCTAGGATGGAAGGAAAAGTGAATACAAGGCAACATTTTTTATTTTTTCATCTGGTAGGTGCCTTTGCCTCCTCTGAGGCTCCTGGGGCTGTACCTGAGTCAGCTCAGGATGCTTCACCTTCTTTACTAGCGCTTTTATATTTGTAGGACCTGATTTCCCCAACCTGCTAGGAAATATGACCTTTGTGAAATATTTGTATTTTTTTTTCAATGTGGGATAACCAAGGGACAAAAATGTTCAGTGACAAAGAGAAAAGGAGAATGTATGTTCTTAAATATTTCACTGATTTGTCATGGAAATCTGGAACACATCTGCCTCCACTGTTTGTTTCTCTGTTCTTTTGCTTTTAGTTATCCCCACCTCCTTTTAATGAAACATAAACTATGATTTCACAACATTTTATGATAGACCAAGCCATACACAACTGCCATGACATTTGCAGAACCCTTTTCTTGGCCTTCTCTTTCTTCCAGATGTCTTCTGTGCAAACATTTCAAAACTAAGTATTGATTAAAAACAGTTTAAAGAATAAATGCAAACAATCTCTGTGAACAGGCACATTAATGCAATTATGGAGGTCAAAGCAAGATTTGTTTGATTTACATTTTCTTCTTTCTGATTCAGGGAAGGTGATGAAATCATGTTTCATACTGAGTCTCATAGTCATATCTGCTGCTCTTGTGTGCATGAATATATGGTCTCTGCTGGCTGTGCTTTCACGGGCAGGCAGCAAGTGACACCTGGAAATCTCACTTCTCAATATGCAGCAAGACAATAAGAAAACAAATTGGAAGGCAAAACGTACATCTGAGTGAATGGGGAGCTGCTGATCTGTAGTGCTCCTGTCTGGCACTGCAGAAGTCTTTCAGCCAGAGATCACAACATCTTGGAAGGTTCTGTGTTGGATGACTGGAAGAACGAGTTACAGATAAGGGACATATGTAGACATCTGTAACAGGGGACATCCCAGGTCTAGGAATAACTGCAAACTGTTTGCAGAACAAAGTCAAGACTGACCTATACCAAGTCTTGCTAACAGAAAGGAATTTGCTCAGCAACACCTTCCATGGTATCTCTGTGTACAAGTAACTTCCTTCAGTTCTTTGCAAGGACCAGGATTTGTCTCATGGGAAAAACTTGCAAAATGTTTTTTTTTTGCAGTCCCTGCATGCTTGCGTCACTGCATGTGTAGGAAAGAACAAAACCTCCTGCTTTCAGATGCTAATGCAAAGGGAGCCTCGGTTATCAGTGACACCTACTGTTCTTTCAACAAAAGGATGAACTCAACTGCCCTTGAACACTGGCAAGCATAGCTGTAGAAATTTCTGAAGTCCAGCGTTGCCTACAGTACAAGATGAGAAGCATAGCTGAGGTGGTGTTGACTCCTCTAAAAGGTGCTGTATTTCAAATAATGCAGATGAAGCCCTTTCTTCTTCTACCCTTGGCAAAAATCAATTTCACCAGAGACCGCATGGGTATAGCTAAAAAGCAGAGAGCAAAATAAAACTCACCACAAACTTAGTTTTTCCACTCTTAAGCTAAACGTTCTCATGCTGTCTTTACCATCGCTTTTATTCTGTTCCTATGAGGCTACAAATCTAGTATTCAGATTTCACATTTGAGTCTCACTGACTCATTACTTAGTAAATTTCTGACTACAATAAGGAAGAAATAAAATTAAGACAAACAGTAATAATCATATGGAACAGTAAGGCAATGTTCAGTCATGGTATGTGTCAGCTTACTATCTGAGCACAGTGTATATCAAAACCTCTCCCCCCAGAAAAGTCCAAGTGAAGAAGGAAGATGCTGAGAGCAGCAGAGGAGTCATTCCTCTGTATAAATAACTCTTTCCAGAGTCTGACTCCTGTGAATCTCTATTATAAATATTTTTTCACTAAATAAATACGAGGAAAATGTTACCAAATGTGTGTTGAATGGAGACTAAGATGACAGGTTGGGAGGGGATACATGCTTTAGAAGCGGCCAGTATTTCCAAAGCTTTCAGTCTACAAACGTTTGTGCATACTTGATTTTGGTGTTGAAATAACCAAGTCAAAAGGGAAGGTGTATGTGTCAATTGGTATCTAATAGTTCTGGCATAAGGCAAGCCACGGTAGGACACAATTAACTTAAAACATAACTAAGTGGCGTATGGCACTCTTACAACCAGAGAAATGGTTTTATTTTCTGTTTTCTATTTTTTTATTTTTTTACCAAACTAATCAAAGGGCAAAGCAAAGTGAGCTTCCCAGGAAACTGTTACCTGATTTCTGATTTCTTGGGGACTGATCTGTCTATTTACTTGTCTTAAAAATAACACCTAGAACATGCATTCCTAGAATTAAAATGTGGTCAGTGTCACTGGCTCTGCTATGAACACGTTCACGTGTGAGTTTCTGGAACTGGGCTCCAAATTCTGGAATAAGATAGCTCTGGATCGTTGTCATTGCCCAGAAATGTTCTGTATGTGCAGAGTTAAAATGGTTTCAATCTGGCTCACTCCTACATGCAAATATCCACCTGTGCATTACTGTGAAGAACTTTCTCTGAATCATCTCTTTCGATGTGCCTAATATTGATTTAATTGTGGGTTTTGGCATTACTTGAAAGCCTGAAGTGTTTTTAATAGATAAAATATGTTGTGTCCGTTATTTGTGTCAGCACTCCCTGGGGAATGTCACTATTCAGAATGTTTTCTGAGAGGCACATACATACACAAACCCCTGCAGACATCAGTTCAAGCTCTGCACCCAGGGAATAATGACTAACAGACTTCAGACAATGAAGAATGCAATTTAAAATCCCAAACTGAATTATATATTAAAAAAAGCCTTCTTATTTTTCATGGATTTCTGTGACAAACAAACTGTCTTAGCTGTTTCCAAATATCTAATTATATCAATATTTATATAAATTAGACCCCACAAGCAGGGCATATTGGAAAGGAAGATGCAGACCTTACATCTCCAACTCTCATCTGAATTTCTGAATACTGATGATTGCATAGCATGATGACAGAAACTTTATAAATGATATCTCAGCTAATTTGAGTAACTTGAAAAACGTATTTCAAGTCACCAGAAATGTGCTCCTTTTAGGCTAACAACTCTGCGCTGGGGTGCATTAAGGAATTATTCCAGAGCATGATTCAGACCACTGATTTATGTTATACTGCGATTATTTTTACTCAGTGAAATGGTAAGAAAGAAAAAGCGTTGTGCATTTCTGTTGTTCCTGTCCTCTGACCACTGTGTCCCTTTGAGTTCACTTCTCTACCAAATGCAACATGTAACATTAGATTTTAATTTTAATATCATGCTTTTCCTTCTATAATGTACCACTCTGCTATGTATCAATTATGGACAACATCCACCGTCAGTCAGTTAAAAATCGTTGGCTCTGTTGGATGATAGATATCTCTACCTAAACAGCACAGAGGTGCTGCTCCTGTACCCTGCCTTTAACAGCAGGAATAGGGCATCTTTGGAAGACAGATAGGTTCATTTCCACAGGGGCTTCAATGGAGTTGTCTAACCAAACTCCACAGGTGCTCTAAGTCAGGCATTTCTTCTACGTAGAATGGTTAATCAAATTGATAGAGGACCACGACCACTCTTCTCTCACACAATGAAATGCTTCATTCCTGCAGCTCAGCCTCTTGAAGTGAGCTTGTTAGATCAGGGCTTCCTGCAAGTGGACCTTTATTTTACACAAAACAGATGCTTGCATAAAAAGGCAGCAGTAAACACCTGCAATGCACTGAAGGGCCTCGTGGCTGAAATGAAGCCTGGTTACATGTGATTAATCTCAGCTTTTCAACCTCTCACCAGCACTACCGCACTTTCTACTCCCCTCTATTTTTACAGGGGAAGAGCCTGACATTCCTTTTCTGCTTGGACAATGTTAGTTTTCCTTTCTCCCCAGTACAGGGTTCACTTTTTCCCCTACTGGTTCTGAATCCTTTTTCAGATATTGTTTATTTTCAATTGATTCAAATGCAGTTACAAGAGATTTTGGAGGGATACGAGAATGATCTGGGCTTCTGAAACAATAATGGCTGACTCAGATGGCTGAAAACAGTTAATGAAAAATAATAGAGATGGTTCCAGCGAAGAATTCTAATCCTTCAAAATAGGAGTGTGAGTGAAAAGGCTAATGACCCTAAATGAAGGGTCTTTTTTGTCTGCTTGAGCTGTCAGAGCTGTTAAATTAGAATCTGTTTTTTGGGATGAGTTCAGTAGTTTCATTTCTGGGATACAGAGGATGTTCCACACTCCTCATCTCTGTTTCTGTGCCACGTAGAGAGAAATCACTGCCTTTCCTCATGCATTAACTTTCTGTGTCTTCATGGGTATGTTGCATTTTGGCCTTTTACTTTTTTGTTACTTCAAACAAATACATTTTAAAGACATGGAGATTTTACGGAATCATTATTTATTTATGGTCTTCAAAGGTTTTATTATTTTGCAGCCTATAAATAAAGTCTGAAGCTAAAAGAAGCTATCTGGAAGTAACAATTTTGCAATAAAGCCCCAGCTGAACTATAGTTTTATGTTAGAAGTGTACAAATTATTCAGATGTTAACATTAAACTAGAACTCAGCATGATTGCCACCATAGCCATATAACTGCCATGGTCTAACAGGTGTAGTTTATTAAACTCTATGCTAATAATGTGGGAAGTGCAGAACCTTTTTCTCTCCCCCTGATTGTACCTACTGCTTGTGTTTAGCTTTATGCAGAGTGTGAGATGCCTTGCTCCTATCTCAGTGCCTCCTTACCTCATTATACACTCATCATCTGCCCTGGTTATGGTGTGTCATAAATTAAAGAAAATAATCTTGTACAGACATACAAAAGTTTTCAGGGCCTGATCTGGTAGCATGCTGTTAAACGGAGATCTGAGAAGTTCACATGCAGCTCTCAGTGTTTAACTCTGCTGGAGCAGGATCACTGCAGAATGTGATCTGACCCTATCACTTCCCACCCCTGCAGCAGAAAATACTGTCTGAAGGGTTTATTTACTGCAGCTACCCATGATAGCTGGTTTAAAATCAACATTCAGAGAACAAGCCATGGGGTTTCAATGCAGTGCAGAATTTACCAGAGAGGAGAATATTGCTCTTGGACAAGGGAAACAACTGTTCCATTTAGCAAAAAAAGTTGAGGTTTTGAAGTGTATCTATTTTCCAATAGGAAATGACAGCAAGAGCTTTTAAAATTCTCAGAGGCAGAGACAGACAGACACATGGCCCAGAGCAGACAACAGACTGCATCTTTTATCGAGGATGGGAGGACGTGAGGCTTAGCCACCGTGTCCTGTTATTTTAGTTTTTTAATTGCAGTTTCTTCAGCTATCTCCGTGTCACATGAAGAAACATTTTTGTCCAAACTGATGCATTTCTTCAAACACTTCTAGTTCTTGTAAAAGGTCTCATGGGGAAGTAGCTCTTCCTGATATTCAGCAAGCCAGAGAAGCTGCCATATATACACGCCTTGTCAAATAGATTTGGCAATGCAGATGGTTTTGGACATTTAGAAGACTAAAATAAATTGTGAGAAACAGAAATCACCCAATGCTGAATCAAGAATTTGTGAAAACTCTCACACCATTCTGCTCTTTGGAATGTTTTTCCACTTCTCTTCCAAGGGAACCTTGGACCTCTGTGTGAATTTAAGGCCATATCTGCTTTAGCTGTATTATTTCTGTACTGCTATTTTTTTCCTCTGTAGAGATACGTTCCTGCATTTGCTGAGTTTTCTGTAAGAATTTTCTTGCTTTAACCATCTTATCCTTCATTCATTCATTTTTCATTGTTGCTGTTTTTTAAACAGATTCCACCTGTCCCTTCAAATTCAACTGGTTCATTTTCAACACATCCTGCTTATTTTTTCAGCTTGACTTTTATACAAGTTATCTGACTTTAACTGATAACTCTTTTGGGGATACATATAAAACTCATCCTTTATTTATTTTTCTCCTCCCCTGCACAGCATCTAATTCTTGTGTTTGCCACTGGAATCCAAGAACAGGAAATAAAAAACAGCAAATCTACAAGACCACAGAAGTTCACAGAATCATAGAATGGGGTGTATCAGAACTGGGTACTGCTGATTTGGATAAAGCTCTGTGCCAAGTACTTCCTTTTGAGCTGCTTTATTTTTGCCATATCTCTGACACTGTCCCTTTGGGGTTGCATTTGGATTACTGTTCACTAATATGGATAAATCTAAGTTAAATCATGCTCCAAGAGCTTTTCTGTTTGCACCAGAAAGTCTATGCTGTTTTTTTTTCAGGACTATGACAGTAATTGCTGTTAAATAAAATGAATCAGTCACCTGCAATGGAAGCAAGCTGTTGGTTTTGGGTAAGAGAAGCCTCTAGAAAAGAACTGGCAGGATTGCTGCGAATGCTTGGCTATGCTGCCAGAAGCAAGTCACTGAGCTGGGAGTGTAGTTGGCCTTTGGATTCTTAGTCACCTAATCTTGAATTTAGTACAGTCTGTGTTTTTAAAAGAGACACTGTTCAAACTGGAGTTAAATCAGGGATCCCCTGAAGTATGAGTAGGTCTGGATGGCCACTTCTGGCCTGGTTGCTCACTTGGTATACCAAAACCAGGTAGCTACTTGTTAAAGAAGTTCAGCACATACTTGCCAATGCTGATGTAGATGGCATTTCTAGCCTTGGGATAAACAGATGGATGGGATTAATTTTGAATTCTCTTTTAGTCCTTTTTCTCTGTTGTGTCATTATGAATCTATGGCAAATTCTGGCCTAGAGCTTGGCTGAGAAGATGAGAGTTTGAGCAGATAAGAAGGGAAGACTAATGCAAGACTAGTCAATAGGGAAGAATTCCTACACTGGAATATCTGAACAATGTTTAATATAGGGTATCTCAAAAACATAGCTAAGGGGAGAGATAATCAGTACCGAGGATGAGCTGGTGGCTAGACAGATCAAAAATAAATTTAATCACAAGAAATGTTGCTGTGCACTGCTTTCCCATATTGAAAAGATGGAGATTTGTCAGCAGAATGCTTTAAGATACTTGGCAGGATTAATATTCTACGCTGAATAGATGAAGGTACTTGACAAAATATAGTTTGTCCTAAGCATTTTTTGACAGAATATATTTTATCCATATAAGGGCTTTAGCAGAACTGTCAGTGATGTCTCATGATAGATGGCAATATGAAGAGTTATAAGAGCCAGCCTATTAAAATAGGCCAGACGACTTAGTGCTATAGCAGCCTATTTGACTCCAAGTGGGTGGTTGGAAAGGGCTGAGGGAAGAGTGATCTTCTAATAGTAATTTAATCATATAACTTTTAGAAATAATGGGAATCTAGAGATGATGAAGGAAGAGATGAGAAAGAGAAAGCATTCTGGAGAAATTTCCTTACAGAGCAGATGATTCATTTTGGACTGTGCTGTCAAAAGGCCGCTATGGAAACTGCAGCTGTGGATGTATTAAATAGGCGTCAGGCAGGTGCTTACTGGAAAAAAGGTTATGGATGGAAACAAGCACCAGGAGGAGTGGGAGGAATCTGCAGCGCCAGTTTCCGGTTTTCAGTTACACCAGAATAATGTGTTATTCTGCATTTGCATTGCAGATGCACAACAGTTTTTGGTCTGAGCAGATGCTTGGCTGCCATGGACTTTCATGAACACATGTCCAAGGGGCCATTTCCACCCTTCTTGCTGACATTTTTTACAAGGAAGAGGCATATTAAATCCCAAGATGGAGGGAACAGTTTCAGGTTGGAAAAGATTGAGCAATGGTGGTGTAGCAGAAAGCAAAGTTTGGCCCACATTATTTTCCTGCAGCAGGACTGTTTTTCCCATTAGTTCATCTAGTACTAAAGAGCATCTCTGACGTATGGCAATAAATCAAAAGTTAAGCCCTATGGAGAAAGACATAAAGTGATGCGGAGATATTCTATATTTTGGGTAAGGAAAGAAGGAAATAAGTGGATGGCTTTGAGTATTTTTAGGAAGAGGAGCAGAGAGGGATCAGAAAGTTGCAGCCTCTTACTGATGTTTTGCACTGAGTGACTTCTGAATATGAGTCCAGCAGAGAAACGGGGGGAGAAACTTGCAGACATGCTGCTTCCCCAAACCTGCATTTTTCCCTCACTTCTTACACTTTCTTTTGGTTCTTTCTGTCCTAGCATATTGAATTCAGGTGTCACGTGGTAGCAGATGTTGCCACTGGTTTCTGTTTTTGCCAGAATGAAGTCAGAACTGAAAATGTGCAGAGAAGGAAAAGTTACTGCCTCTAAGGAGACTCAGAATATAAGTAACCTCTGGAGATATTCACTGAGGCTGTTACAGCTTTCTTTCCTGCATCTCAAATGTGTTTCCACTGACTCAGGGATCAGGTCTGGATGCCTCTGTGTCATAATCTGAAAGCAGTTTCCAGTGCAGTTTTTTTTTCCTCAGCAGCTCCATTATGACCAGAATTCTCTGTGCTGTCCCACTGCCCGGCCTGCACACCGACTGATGTGAAGACAGCTACAAAACGCAGCCGTAACAGCAAAAACCTCAAGGTTCTTCCATGAGCCAGACCTTCAGTGGTTCAAATCAGAGATCATTTCACTATATACTAGAGAAGCACCAGTTTTGCACTAGCTGAAGATTTGTCCCTGAAGTTTCTTTTTTACAAATGGCACAGGGAGAAGTTTGCTGGAGAGAGCTGAGAAAAACATCCTGTTTTCTTACGGGAGACTCAAATGTCAACCATCAATATTTTATCTCCTGAATCCTGAGGATACAATTTAGTATATAAAAAATGCATCTGTTCTTCAGTTCGGTTGCACCTCTTTGAAAGCATGTCCAAGTGACCAACTCTAATGCTTCCATAAAATTAGGTTTCAGTTCCATATGTTTCATTGTGCATTGCATGTTTCTATAGCACGGAGTTGCCACATAAAGCAGTCTGCAACCCTTTTGGTTTATCCTAAAGCATTTTAAATCCGTCTCCTCTAAGCTTGAAATTTTCTCATTCAAGTATCCAGTGCTGTTGAAACCCATATGCCAATAATTCCTAATGATGTGTGTGTCTAGCCAGAGTAATTCTCCTCATTCAATTTGCAATTTTCCAAGTAAATCCTTTCAGCATTTTGACTATAGCAGTTTATTTTGCATGCTGAGACATGTGACTCCCTTAAAACCATCCTGAATTTGAAGGCAAAGTGATTTCTTATAATGAAGGACAACCAAACTTAGTTTGCTTTGGAAACCAGGGACAGTATTATCTTTGCTTGCTTGTTCTCCTGCGCTTGAAACTAGCACACATTAATGCAAAGTCTTCTGTGCATTTGACACAAAGGACAAAAGCTGAGCCATTTCCCATTTGGCAGCATATTTTGCCTCATTTTGTTGAAAGAGCATATTGAGCCGAGGCTTACATCTTATGCTGTTTCCCATGCTCAAAAGCTAATATCTGCAGTAACCAGCAGAAACTCTACTGTTAAAGCTGGACTCTTGCTTTATAGAGGCAGCGTGCTCAGGGCACCATGAGTGAAAGAAAGAGGCCCTTTCTAGACCTTACAGGCCAACTTCAACCATCTATTGAGATCACAGTGTTGGGCTCAGGAAGGAAATTCTGCAGCTGCTGCAAAGAGGATTGTGACTGGGGTCTTTGGAAGAAGTTGAGGTGAAGATAACTAGATGAGAAATGGGAGTACTTATCAGAAAAATACAGAATGGAAGCACACAGGTTTTATCTTTAGAAACCACTGAGACTTACATGCTCATTTTGTCCTGAAAACAAGAATTTTTTTGATCCCTGCGTAACGACGATATATGTGAACTCAAGAGGATTTACTTTGGTCACTGTGAAAAAAGATTGTATAAGCCTCCCTCATTGCATTCATTTATTTTTTGTCTGTTCTTCAATACGCACTGAGGAAACAGCTACATTTAAGGATGTTTATTTTAAGTTGCTACTCTGGATTGAAAAGCTTTTCCATCTGTTTCTGCCCTGCACTGGATATAACATATTGCAGATGGCAGCATTTATCAGAATCCCACTGCAGACTATTTACTGCCTTTATTCCTTCAGAAATGGGCCACATTTACCACCACTATAACTTCAATGAAACAGATGGAATGGCACCACTGGTAAATCTTACCCATCACCACAGTTGAAGGAAACTTGTTAAGTGCTTCCTGAAGTATAACCATGCATTTTGGGCACAATGGATGTCTCTTGGTTGACTTGTTTAATGTAAACATATTGAATTATATTTAGATTTCATCATTATTGAAGATTATTGGTTTGTGTTATAAACCTCTTAACTCTGATTTTTCCACTGCATGAGTGACTCAGTGAACAGCTTTCTATCATACCATCTCAGACTGCAGCCACAAGTTTGGGTGTACGAGCTTTTTCAACAGGCAGCAATTGGGAAGGAGCTTCTGTTTTGACCAACAGTGAAAGAGCAGTGACAGTGGCTGGATTAAGGTGTTTTCCTTTCCTTAAGGCATTCTACAAAATGTAACACCTCAACCATGTTGTTGCTCCACACTCTCCCCTTCCTGATATTCTCAACAGTCTCCCAAGCTGTGCACGTAATCAGTCCCTCGGGATGCTGATGCTAAGTTCTGCCCCCAATTATGAAGCACTTTGCATCACTGGATGTTGTCAGAATCACAAATTCATTTTCAGTTTTCATCATCAGATCCATTTGGAAAGCCAGTTTTTCATTTCACCCTCAGGTTATTTTTTTCTGCAATATTTCATTCACAGAAAGATGCTGAAAGTGACAGGTCATGGGAGCACATCTTGGGTTCAAGTATGGAAGGAACTTTTCATGCTTTTAGACTTTCTGGAAAAAAAAGTAGGAGCAAATCTTTTCACATGTACCTTCAGCAAAAATATTACTTGCTTTGGAAAGTTTGAAGAAAATTTGTTGTTAGGAACTTGCATGAGTTAAGGAAGGAAGGAAGTAAAAGGAAATTGACCTTTCAAAGACTTTTTCCATCTTGCCCTATGTTATGGAAGGAGTGGTCAGGAGTAAAAGAGAATTCCACTTTAAAAATATTCACCATAAGAAACATACAGTACAGTTTATTCAGTGCTGCTGTAGAAAGCCCAGTTCCAGTCATGATGAAGATTTCAGTGAAATGACAAAGATGTAACTCTTCCTTATCCCTGCTTTTTCTCTTCCTTTCTTCATTTTCCTTATGCTTTGAAAGATATTTGTCAAAGGGTTTGTTTCTTAAAATGCCATTTGATATGAAGACCCTAGATGCCTAACTGGACTTCCTCCTTGCTATTTCAGTGAATGCTATTAATAATTGGGCAAGCTAGCAGATCCTGGATGCTGTTTTGTGTAAGTTTTGACTACGGATAACTTCTGTGATTCTGGCTGTGAACCACCGCAGTGGAAAAGATAATTTATTCTAAATAATGACTATCCAGGAATTAGCAGGGAAGAGGATACACTGTTCTCAAACTGAGCTTTGGACTATGGAAGACAGGAGCTTAAGCAATGGCAGTGTCACAATAGCTCCTGAGAGAGCCTTCTTGGTGCTTGAGCATAGCTGGGGCATCAAGATGGAAAAATACTTCAGAGATTTTGTAAGCTGCAGGAAAAGTTCCAACTATTTAGCAAAGTTAATGCTGAGATTTTCTGACTCATAACACTGCTCCAGTCTCACTGCTGAATCAATTAGCTCAGTGAGCACCCTTCCCATCAAAGTAACACCTTCCTTTCTTGCTCAGTTTTAAGACTTAATTCAATAACTTCAATAACAGAATTATATAAAGCTGTATTCTCTCTGTACTCCTGCCAAAAGTGGCTGCATGCTTTGCATCTCTCTGCTTGCACACTCACATGTTTAAATTCCCTTCAATCTGGAGTTCGGATCCTGTGCTGGCCATCAAAGACCTTATGATTAAACGTGCTCAGTTAATACCACCATAGAAGAAGTAGCACAGGGATGTTTGGTAACAGTAACCCTCAAGGTTAGACTGATGCTGCTGTGGAGATCGGTTTAACACAGCCAGAGGAGCTGAAATGGGCACTGCAGGAACTGCCCAACTGCAGCCTCAAAGCTGAAGAGGTCAGACTGAGGTAGCTGGGGTAGCTGGGGGCCTGCAGGCACACAGCCCCGAATCCCCACGGAATGTCCTCTACAACTTATTCTCAAAGCAGCACAGTGACAGTAACCCACGCTGCCTCCCTGTCTCCTGTATTTTGGTCCCCAAAACTGACTGCAGATCTCCTGAGTCTGTCCTTGATTCCAACAGTGTTCTCTCTGGGTCTATTCTATTAGTAATATTTTGGTTTGTAACTATTTTCTTTTTTAAGTTTTATTTTATGATTAATCAGTCAATTATGTAAAATCACCTTTTGCGATTAAAGTATAATTTAGGGAAAAACGTTGAACATATAATGCTCATTTTTCATTAAATTGCTTGACACTGAAGTGGATACTCAGGAAGGTGTTTTTACTGCTAGGTGAAAAACATCGATCACAGAATTAGAGCTTGGAGAGACTCAGTCTTGTCATTCAATATTTAGAAGGAAAAGAACTCCAATTTGCAATTTACATTTTTAATAAAGAGCTTTTGTGCTTTGGGAGGTGGATGCAGCTTGGAGCTGAACTTCAGTAATACAGAGTTGAAAGAGCTGTGGATATAAATGTTATTTAAACTATCACATAAAAAGGAAACTAAAATACGTACCTAAAAAGAGAAGGACAAATCAGTTACTGCCTGTGTAATTGTTTAGTTATCCATCAGCTTACTGCAAACTGCATGTGTGTACTTTTCAGAGTGCTTTGCTGTAGACAGGCACAGACCTTTGCTCCTGAGGAATTCGATGATTTGCCCCATGGGAATTGCTGGGCTTGTCGCAGTTCACTTAATGACACTGATGGGTCAATTCTCTGCCAGAGCCAACAACTCATCTTCATCATCTTCTCAACTTCACATCCACTAATGATCAGTCCTTATAATGAAGGCATTTTTCACCCTGCCAGGAGTCACAAGGAGAAAAATTGATTGACAGAGTTATCTGAATTGTAGTAATTAAATCAGGGCAGACAAATCCCTGCTCTCATTATATTTCAGACATGTCTGAACCATGAAAAACAGAGCTGAACCATTCTGATTTGCTGTCTGCAGTTTAAAATAAAGCATTAAATGCTGTATATGATAGATAGAGTTACAACAGGTAAATATGGAAGAATTAGAAAAGGATAATTAGAAATCAAAAGTGGGCAAAACATGGATGTTGGATATAACCTCCTTTAGTAAAATGTATGTATTAAATATCTGAAAAAAGCTATTAATTATGAGACTCAAAAGTATGCCAAATGCATCCAGACTCATTTTGAAGTGCCTTGCACCAAAAGAACATTTGTTTGTACTGGTGAGGCAAAAGAGATAGCAGGTAGAAACAGAGATGCAAAATGGTTTACACAGTACAGAATTGGCACTGCCACAGGGTTGGCACTTGCACAGTGGAACATAACTGTGCTGTTTTTGAGCTCTCCTGGAGATGAGAAGGCAGATTTGCATGGTAGAAGCCAGAACAGGATTTCAAATACTACTGGAATTCTTTTGTTGGTCAACGCCTGTTGTGCAGCACTTCACTTGAAGAAGGATTTGTCTGTGGATGCTCTCTGGGCAATGCTGCAATCTGCATTCAAGAGTTGTCCTTTAATTCTCTTTTTAAATATATTTTCCATCCATCAGTTTATTAAGCTGAGCCATTTTTCAGATACTCTAAAATATTGTAACTGCTTTAAATAGATGATGCTGCATGAACTTGAATTAATACTAACCACATAATTAAGCTGATTAGATCTAGTTAATATTGGGTATATAGGATGCATATTTACAGAGAGGCTGATTACAGTTTATATCACTGAAAAAATGGGTAAAGCAATCTGGATTCACCTGGGCCATTACTCAGCTAAAATAAATTGGCTGAAGTTCACTGAGCTCTGTGTAGAGCCTGCATTTACAGGGTATTTGGCATGCATCTAATACATTTGAAAACAACCTTAATAACTCAAAAATGCAAATGACAGCTGAATTAGAATTTAGGCAAGACTGCATTAATAAGGAAATCATTTTGGGAGAGAAGGCTCTGGGGAGACAAAGCCCATTTCCTTCACATGACTGCTTTCCTGACTCCTTCCAGGTTAGGTTCATGAATGCTACAAATCCTTGTCTGGAATTAGGTTACCAATCAGTATGGAAATGCTTTACCTCTGGTGCTGTATACACATCTTTGAGTTTATAGTACTGTTTACAGCTTTCTAGTCCTTCGTGGATACTGTCATCATCATGAGGAAAAAGACACGCTGTCATGTAAACTTGCAAACCATCAAATCATATCAAGGACAGACAGGTTTGTCCATATGGGATTCATAGACTGCATGGAACTCAGGGTCGAAACTCAAGAGATACTGTAAGTTAGAAAACAGCTGGTCAATACACAGCAAGTCTGAACAGTGAAGGCATGCACAATCAATTTTATTGGTTATAAAGACTGATCTTTAAAGGGTTAATAGGGTAACGTAAAGAAAATGAGTCAGATACTGTTGCCTTTGGGTTGGCCCGCATAGTATCACCAACCCAAAGTTGCACTTAGCATTGCTTTTAGGTCACCTGTGCAAAAAGGCTGGGGGAGCTCCTCAGGATATGCTGCATTTTGCAGTAGTTGCCTTGAGTGATTCCAAGGCCCAGGCACAACAGAGAGGGATTCTATAACGGGGACAGGGAAAGTGCAGTGAGGACATGGGGCTTTGTAAAATGAAGAAGGTGCTGAACAGATGTCCTTAAGAGTCAAACATGTTCACAACCCCTTCCTTTTTAAGTGGAAAAATAAGGCAGTTCAACTTTAATAACCTGTTGGAACACAGAGAGCTCCCACAGCCCAGGCAAACCTGATCTCTCTACTTCTGAAACAAAAGAATAGATAACGGTTTGCTTAGCTTCCAAATCAAGTCTAACCCTTTTCCTGTTCAAAAAGTTTGTAAGCAGACATTTTATTTTCCACTCTGAAGAGCTGATGTGAGCACATGTCATCCTCAATTTGTCATATTTTTATCCAGTCAGGAAATGAAATTCATAACATGTGGCTTTCATGGTCAATTGGCAAGACAGGGCAAGATACCTTGCACTGAAGTTAAAGAGTGAATAGAGTATGCAAAATAACTCTTCTCTATAAAATTATTATCTTGTGAGGTGGAGACATCAGGTCAGTTAAGGATGGGATGATCCATTGCTTCAGTTAGAAATCCAGCTGTTACAAACTGCGATAAGTAAAGATCTTGAGCCAACGTTATTTTAAGAGCAGATAACGCTCATCACACTCACAAAAGAAGGACCACCACAGTACATCTACTGATCTGGACACTATCGTTGGAAATTAAATATCAAAGTCTTTTTTTCCTCTGAATTCATTTTAGTTCCATCTTTGCATTGAAGATGTCAGTCCCAGATATGCACAAGCTTGTGAGCCTGATTAACTTGGTCTTTAGATGGCCCAGCAATCACAACTGCTAAACGGTGATCTGTTGGTGCCCATTTTGGAAACAGGACAAGAGGCAATTTGTTCTACACATGATCAAATTAGATGCATAATTCCAATAGCACGTCTGCAAAACAGTGACGTTTAAAAGGAACAAAAAGGAAAAGGAAACATGAAATTGTTTTTCATCATTTAGACTCACAATTTATGAAGTATGTCAGGTAGAGAGGGGCCATAAGATATTTTGCTTTGTTTCAAAGCAGTTCCTGAGTTCTGCTGTCTCCTGTTTTGTTTCCACTCAGCTGATGTACTTAGGGTAGATGATCTCCTCTACTCTACAGAACCTAATTCTTTTTCCTTACTGGCTTTCTCTGTTTCTTCCTTGCCTAGGTCAGGAGGTCATCTGCAGCTACTCCTCTGTCAGGACAGACAATTATTGAGACTGATGAATAACACAATTATGGGAGACAATAAAATCAAAAGAGATTTTTTGTTAACATTGGCACTGACTCACCATGTGAAGTAGAGTTCAGAGAGATATCTGCTAGAGATTTTGAGAGGAAAATGAACCACGCTTCAAATGACTTAGAAGCACTTTCCATAAATCCTTCTGTATGTTTTTCCAAACATTACAGCATAATGGAAGAATAAATGGCTCAGGAGCAAAGCTTCCACAACTCCTCAGTGTGGAAAGGGGGCAAATGAAATCCAGATTGCTCCAGATCCATCCTCATAGTTGCAACTTTTCTGTTTCCCTCTCCTCCCCCAGATACACACAGCCTGTTTCACTGTGTTATTTCAATATAAAGAGGAGGAGTAAGGGTACAATGCTGGGAGATGGAAAACAGCATGTGGCTTACTCACAGCCTTCTACATACCCCCTTTCAGAGAGGGATCTCTCATTTGATGAAGATCCTTTTTTCTGTTTAGTCATAAACAGATGAATCCTATAATAGCCTCTGTTTCCTCTGCTACAGGAGGTCTGTATGATTAATAAGATCTCCCTGTAGTGAATGCCAAGCCAAACAGATGAACGCAAGGCGCATCTGCTGTAGATTAAACATTTGGAAAAAACATTTTATAAATATTTTTTTCCACAACAACATATCCATATGGCAGTTAACTAGGGTATATATTTAAAACCCTGCATGTACAGTATATAGCCACGCATATGTATTTAATACACTTATTAAATAAGTACTTATGTTGTCACTCAACAGATATCTTTCTGATATGACTTTTAATCTACTTGAAATGTCAAATCAGACTGTTTGAAAGGACCACATTGCTTTCTCAAGCAAAACATGAGAAGACATTGCTTCTGAGTGGGTGGGTTAGTAGGAAGCAAACCTTTTATTTTATTAGTTCTCAGAAACAAGACTGTGGAAGATAATTACCTGGTTAGTAGAGGTAAAAAAAGATACACTGAATACGGTTAGAGAGATAAGATTGTCCTGGGTACAATGCAAACAGATCCTGAGAAGAAAGTTAAACTAATTTGAGATTTCGTAGCCAAAAAAACCTCAGCATTTAAATTTAACTTTCAAAATATTTCAAAATACTGGAAGTAATTCTGATTATAATTAATATTTTAGACTTTCTTATCCACTTGGTTAAAAGGATTTACAGAAAAAATAATAATAAAAAAAGAATCAGTTTTTTCTGCCCTTAATTGTATGACTTTTTGTTTTTTTTTTTCATTTTGTGTCTTCTGCCTTTGAGGACTGGACCATAATTCTGGATTGATGAGAGGCGAAATAGGGCAAGTTAACTCATGCTACAACCAAATTCAGCAAGTAAATATTTATCTGGAGAATATAATGACACTCTCACATAAATCACTCTTATGTTTTAGTATATTGTTCTTGTAAGACTGAGTGATATTACTGTAGGCTGATTTTATGATAGGTCAGGTCTGTTGGTTTGCTTGTCATGAAACCTAAGATCCTGATACGTGATTCAATTCTGAATTTTTTTCAAAACTTGTCTTAGCTGGCTTTCCAGACTAGCAGCCAGAAAGAGGAAAGAATAATTCAAGATTCCTTAGATGCTTTGATTTTTGTCTTGTTAAGCATCAAGACTTGGATTGCGCATGTGCATGGAAAACTGGGGCACTTATCTGAAGAGAAGGGCTCTCTGAATCTGACATTTGCTCCAGGAATGGCTAGTGCTTGTCAATTCATGTCTGTCTGGGCTCTAAGAATGCAAATTTCCAGACCTTACAGCATGATACTTGCAACCAGACATGACGTTTACCCACACGCTTTTACACAGATTGCAGAACAGGGGAAAATAATTGCCTAACTTCGCTTTTATCGCACACCGTTAGGTACTTAGCTGCCTCAGACAAGAAAGACAAAAGCTCCTCATGTTCAAGAGACTTTTAATATTCATGTTCGTTACAGTTTCAGATTTCGTTGCCAAAATGATTTGCTTTCTGATATTCTTGCCATAGTTTTCCATCCCCTCTCTGAGATTCTTGAGGGCAGACTGGAGCCTGGAGCTGGGCCGTACCCTCACATTTGAGCCAGTAGCCTTGGTGACTGGTATCTCATTCTGCTTTAAACTCTTTTCTTTATGACCTACTTGTCCTTGCTTTGATCCCGATCTGCAAAGTACAATTTTACTATTCAAGTCAAATAATTTTGTTGTTGTCTTGGAACAACTTACTGAACAAAATTTCCAGAAAACTCGTAGAAATAATGTAAAAAGTGATAGATTTGTTCAGAGCAATATTAAAGTGGTCCTTTCTGCATTTGGGTTGAAACCAAAATTCAGAATGTGAAGCCTATATGAACACACCTAATTTTCAAAAGTATCTGTCTTTACAGTCCCATAGTAAGTGCTCCTCAGATGTCAGTGATACTTACAGATTCATTTTTTACATGTGCCACAACCATATGTTAAATTAGTTCAATGTCATAGAGTGGTTTAACAAAGACTTATTTTAGGCTAGCATTGGCTTGTTCCAATAAATTCAACTGAAATAGACGTACTCTCATTTTAGATCTATTTAATGGTGTTCCTACAGCCCTTTGTACTGGTTTAGCAGAACTCATATGTAGCAGAACCTTCATTTAAGCCTTTAAGAATCCTGGGTTACAAAAACAGCAGCTAAGCTGGTAGTGTTGCCATTGGGCTGAACTACCTGTAGGTCTCCATGCTGGTGGATTTACCAGCTGCCCAAAGTATGCTGTGAAAGTCACAGACAACAAATAATACAAGCATCTCCTCTGGCTGAATGTTCTGGATATGAACCTCCCATAGATGAGGGCAGAGAGTCCATCCAAGAAGGAAGCTGGGATAATTTCCCAGATGCTCCCACTGCATCCTGTAATGATACTGAAAGATCATTGTGAAGAGAGAATATGCCCAGACAGTCCCTGTGGTAGCACTGGTAACAGTCATTGAGGGCACAGTAATCCTAAAAAGGCAGATTTGAGCATGCATGAGCCAGTCTGTGCAGGTTATGTGTCATCCAAGGGATTTTGCAAAGGCTCTTTAGAAGATGGTTTTTCTCTGCTCTCCTCTGCCAGACCTTTGCCAATGCCTCCCACAAACTTAAGCAATTGTAGGAGAACACAGAGTGAGGAGGCTCCTCGTTATGTCAAGGAAATGTTTCCTTGGGGTAAATAAAATTACTTGTTTTATTTTTTACTGAAGAATAACTAATTGAAGTGAAATAAAAAGAGGGTGAGATGGGTAGACAGAAAAGTTCAGGCTGTCTTGATATAATCTGTTATTTTCTATTGGTTCACCTCAGAGATAAAATGGAGTTAAGGAATTGGTTCTCTCACTCTGGCTATAGTCCTTTCTAGGAGGTATGGACTTATTGAACAGGGGCATTGGCCTTGTCCCTGCCCCTATCAATGACCTGCATGAGACTTGTCTGCTTGGATGCAACACCCTGTTCTGCCCCAGTTTCTGGGATTAAGGCTGTTCTTGCCTTCCTATGAGCCTTGTAGACCGTCAGAGAAAAGACTGGAGGACATGAAGGGACTTCATTCCTCCAACATTTTGTTATATTTTGCAAAATAAACAAACAAACAAAAACCATAAAAAAAGCCACGTCATTAGAAATAGAAACTTTTTTTGTTAGAGACAGTGGTTGAAGAAATCTTACTGACAAAAGAAAAAAAAGCTCCAAGTTTTCCATGATAGAAATTGTTTTCCTGATCATCTAGAGCTCAAATAACAGTCTTTGGTGTCTATGGCAGCACTTTGGTGTCTGTGGCTAAGGGCTTTTAGCATCCTGACTTTGGCTATGGACCCAATACAAACAATTTGCTGCTATATAAGGTGAGAAGTACATGCAGTGAATAGAAAACTGGTCAGGATTGGGAAGAATAATGACAAACTTTTATCTGAAAATGCCACTTTAAATTCCCTATAGAAGTTACTAATGGTTCTCAGCCAATATGTTTTTGTGACTTAGCTACATTTCCTTCCAGATTATTCATTTAGATACAGATCCCTTGCTCCTACAGCGTGGAAACCTGAATAATAATTTCAGCTGCAGGAAGCCCTGGTGAGTTGCTGGCCTACATTGCTCTCCCAGGGGGAAGGTGTGTTTCTCTAATTCAGGAGCCATTGCTTTGGCAGATGGCTCTATTTACTCAATGAACAGGTCAGGACAAGAGGAAAAATGGTACATAATCCAACAGTATCCATTTAAAGGTAGTTCTGTGCAACTACACCAAAGTCACTGCAGCCAAGATCTCTAGGGAGTGTGTTCATTTTTTAGGCTTATTTCCCGTCTTTCTTTCTGTCTGTCAGTGGCTATCCTCTCCCACTGATTTACAAATCTGTGTGTTGTTATGAAGAAAAAATGACTGAAGGGGAGAGGGTTTTCAAAAATACAAAATTCCAACAACATTAACAGAACATGCCAACTGGGAGAGAATACGACCCAGAGTGCCACTCTGGAAGAAAACACAGGTAGAGCAATCTCTTGCCATTCCCAGACTGGAAGGCACATCAGTGGGGGATGTGGGAGCAAACTGGAGAACTGCCTGTAGAGGACAAGGTGTTAGGTACATAGAAAGAAATAAAGTATGGTACTTGTTGCATCCAGGGAACTTTGCCATTGCCTCTTTGAAAAGAGCTGAACCCTGATCCTTGCACTTTTATCGCAAGTGTAACAAAATATTTGTCTATGAACCCTTTTAGCAGTGGACTCACATCTAGCACTGGTGCATTTAGAGAGCTATAAAAATGCAACGTTGACTCAACACCCAGAGAACGAAACTGTTTTACTGATCCCAATCTAGATAAGCTAGCTCCAAATCTGGGAAAAGAAGCACTCTTTAAAAAATAAAAAAAAAAAAAGATTTGAAAGCCAACTAAGAAAACATTATGTGTTCTCAAAAAGTTGAACTTTGTGCATTAAATTTCATCTCTGTTTTGACTGAAGCTCAAAACTGGCTTTGGAATCAGATGTAAACAATAGTATTATTATGGCTTCTTCAATGGTGAGCAAGAAAAATATTTTTTACTTCAATTTTCCTGGAACTGAAAGAACAGTGAGAGATGGCAGTGCAGGTTCAAGTTCCAACTGATTATTGGATTCATTAAAAATGGGCTGTCTGAAGGAAACAATATAAGCAAACCCTGGAGAAAACAGAGAGAAGGTGTTGTTTTTTTCCTTTATATGATTTTCCCACCAGCAGATTAAGCATTTTGAACTACTTCAAGATGTTTTTCATTTTGTTTGTAAATAATCATGCACTTGTTCTGGGATTTTAGTCCCTAACTGTTTGCTTTGTCCAAGGGAGAAAGGCAAAAACATGAGTGAAGCCCAAACAATAAAACCTCAGCAATGGATCAGGCCAGTTATTATTACATGATTTCAGGTTTTGAAAGGTCATGTATGTTTTTCAAGCTGGATTTATTTTTTATACTTATTTGTAATATTACCTCGCTGTGTTTCATAATCTCAGGGAAAATGTCTGGTTTCAGGCCTAAAATGTCAAAGCAGCATTTTCAAAAGCACTCAGCACTGGGCCAAATGTTCTTCTGTTGGAATCAGTTGTAGCAATCCCAGTGCTGAGTGGTACAGAATCCACCTTCACTGCTGGTTTTGCAGCCAGGCTCCATTTCTCTGCATTCTCCTTCCCTTCCATAGTCCTATTCTTATGTGGCAAGATTTCTAGTAAGGAAGATAAAAGCATGACAGATATAAATCCTGGATTAACTTCCTATGCTTTCTAATGAATACAGGTTAAATCACAAAACTATTTTATGCCTCAGTTTACATCTAAGTGAAGTGTAAAATCTCTATCTCAAAGGGCTTTACAGTTCACCAACACCTGGGAATGGCAAAAGTGCTGCTGAAACAAGTGCCAGGGATATGTCATGAAAGAACGGTCCCTATAGTGTTGCGAGGAGTAATATAGATGCAGCTATGATGCAATCTCCACCTGGGCACCACGTTAGTGAACTGTTCTGGATGACACTGTTTGTAACAACCAAGAACTTCCCTAGCAAGCAAAATCACAAAGAATTTAATGACAATCTATTGTTGATTTTCCCTTTCTAAGTGGCTTTGCTACTGAATTTGTCACAATGAAGACAAAAAAGAGGGAGCATAGAATAAACTAATCTGCTGGTCTAACAACTTTTGATTCAAAGTTGTTTTTGTTGTTGTTTTTTCACAACTCTTCTCCCAGTCAACACATTAATGAAACACATCTAGTCCTGTCTGCTGCTATAGAATGAAAATGCTCAGTACCATATTTTTAAGAAGCACATATTTTGTCTACTGTAGACATACATCTTCAGTTGTAAGTATGCCCAGGCCAAAGAGATTGCTCTCAGGTTCTCTAATCCTCTGGAGAAGATAAAAAAGTCTTCAGTTCCCCTATCATTATCTGTTCTTTCCTGTACCCTGTGTTACTGTGGCATCAGCTTAGAATAAGCTGATAAAAGCACAATAAATGTGTGTCCTCTACTTCTGTGAAGCAAGAACATTTCCTTTGACTTGGTTTATGAATGCTACAGTTGTTCCTAGTAGCCTGTTTTACCACAAAGAAGCATTGCTGTGATATAGGAGTATGATCTGTACGTAGGTTTTTTATGATATTTGGTAGCACGTTGCCATCAGTAATATTATTCTTCATTCCCAAAAGACCACTGAGTTTAGTAAGAGAAGCTGTTCAGTTGGTGCATCCCAAATTGTGATATATGTTTGTGGAAGAAGGAACTGCTTGTTCAAAGTCTCAAGATGAGGAGAAAATATTCTCTGACAGAGGGAAATATGCGCTCTCCGTGCAGTTATAAACTGTTTTTAGAATGACAGTTAAGAACACATTTAAATGGAACACACCAATTCTAAAATTATTCATTGAATAAATTTGTGTCCTAATGAAATTAAGGAAGGTTAGTTGCATCCATAATAATTAGTAATAATGAGAACAAATAGGAATTATTGTCTGAGGGCCTGCAGCACTGAGACTTCAGCAAGCTGGAGATGCTTTCTAATTGGGGAGGCTGTAAGCACAGTGGCCCTTCAGCCAGCTGGAAAAGCTAATGTCTACAGAAGTGAGTTGAGTGTTTTACCATGTCTTAGATAATGCATTTAATTGGTATGTTAGTGGGCCATTGATTTCATAATTTTTATTTTGTTTGTCTCTTTAGATTCTTTATTTATTATTTGCGTTTTCTTATTTCTCTGTTGAGACCATCAATTTGGTAGTAAACAAAGTCAGAGGACAGATGACTCAACTCTCATTTTTCCAACCACTCCTGGATGGCACCTTGAGAGGAAAAGAAATGGTAAATCAAGGTGTTAGTCTCTATACTGTATTATACAGTAACTCTTTCTTTTTTCAGGGTCAGCTTCTGTCAAAACTCTGCTCCTTTTTATTGTGCTTTTTAAAGGGATGTGATTTCATGATCACTCTTCTTTCTTGGCACTTGGGGAGAGATTCTGAAAGGTGTAAATGGCAGATATTCACCTAATTCCCATGGAAAGTGCCTCTGTCATCCTGCTGCTCTTGGGCAGCATGAAGCTCATGGGAAGCTGAGAGGACACTGAAGTTTATACTTACTCCCATGCCTGAAGGTACAGTGGAACCAGAGCCTTCCAACATTGAAACAAGTTTCTCTTCCTTAAGAGGACATCATGTCTAGTCTTCATAGAAATCAAAACAATTAGGAAGGAGTAAGTCAGCAACAGCAATAATCCTTTAATTCAAAACCAATTTCTTAAAAGCCTAGTGTAACAAAACAAAACAAAACAGAACAAAACAAAACAAAACAAAAAATAACCTTGAAATACTTGTCTGCAGTCCTTAGAAAGCCCCATGCAACTAAGTCTTGAATTGTTTTTAAGCAAGCTCTTACCCTGAAGCACGTGTCTGTCCAGCCCAGTCACACGCGTGTTCTTAGGATGTCATGTGCACATTTGCTGCAGACATTGCCATCCAGCCTATACACGGCGATGGGTGACACACTACTGGGGCTTGTTGCCCAGTCACTTGAAATGAAACCCAGCCAGCCGGGTGCACACTCCTGTGCTGTTTGCACTTCTCCAGCGTTACGCCACTCTCTCAGCTGCGTGCCATAGACGGGACAGAGCTGCACGGAGACCCGCTGGGCTTTTCGCTCTGCCCTCTGGCGGCTCCAGCCGCCTGCTAAAAGCAGACAGGTATGGCTTGCTGCTGCGCAGGTGGGCAGCACTCTATTTTCTTGCCGTCGTGTCCAAGCATCATGCATAATTTAAACGTTTTTTATAAGACGGCTTGAAAAAGTCATACTGCTTTTTTATAAAATCATGTAGAACTTGACAAAATCAAATGAAAATTAAAATGAAAAATCGCCCTTAATTGCAGCCTGTACAATCAGATGCAACTGTCTGTGCGCAAATGGATTAACTTGACAAAAACATAACTTGGGGCTAGAAGTATAGCATCACTCAGTAAATTAACATCAATAATTATAAGCCATAAACAGTAGCAGATATAATTAAGATTTGAGGCCCAAGGGTTGTAAATGCCTAGCTGCTACTGTCATCAGACACTGATCTAGATGTTTGAGTCCCCTATAGAGACAGCAAAGTTACAAACATTACCCTACATGGAAATAAAATGTTTGTATATTAGGAGTGTTTGCAAAGTTCCTCTGACTCTGTTTGAAAGACAAAGAGGGCTCTTTTTAAAAGACAGAAATCCCCTGTGTGCTTCCATTGGTGTGCATGCTCTCCTTGCAGCTGAAGATGTATAAGAGCATCATGTGGACAAATTTTTCAAAGGGTTAAATTAAATTACTCGTTACAATACCCTGCAGACAGGGAAGCTGTTCCCAAAGAGCAGACAATATGGCTTTGTAATATTTGTAAGCAGGTAAATGAGGGGAGAGAGGAGGGGGGAAGGGGGCAGGTAACTACACTGTGGGCTTCTGAGCTGCCCATAAAGTGAAAAACAGAAGAGGTGTTTGTGTTTGTAGTGTCCTTTCAGAGCCCTGAATTACCATCATCATCATTAAGAACAGAGCTGGGGCAGGGTAGGGCTTTCAGATGAAATTATTCAAATACTTTTCAGGATTTGAAGATTATTAGTGCCTTTAACTTGAATACTCAGATCTTTGCAAAAAACTGACATTCATGAAAGCAACTGAGTACTTATCATTGTAGATAAAAAAAAACAGTTTATTGTTTATTGTTTGTTGAGTCCTTATACATGTTCTAAAGTGCCTTAAGGCATGCAGAAATTTTCCCTTTCTCTGATAACAACTGTTTATGACATTTATGGAGAGTGATGTAAAGGCCAGGATGCTTTGGTAGGGATGGGCATTAGAACCTGCTCTTATTTTAGTCCAGAACAGTTTCTGTGGATAACTCAGGCTCTTGTGGATAACCCAGGTATGAGACACTGGACAAAGAGGAGAACTTTGAGTGCTCAGTGGATGGATGATAAATGTCTAGGTAGCTGTGCTCTTCAAAATGATGTAATTAACTCCAAATTATGGGAGCTACCCTGTTTGTTCCACCACAAAATAGTATTGTATAGGGAAACCCTAAGCTGGCATTTAACCTTAATGCAATTCACCTTCACTTAAGGTCATCTGGTGGAGCAGTAAAACATGATTTAAATGTCCATGTAAAAAAGAGCAGGAATGGAATTCTGTCCTTAAGGTAAAGGGATATGAGTGTTCTAGCACTTCTAATATCCACACTGATCTGAGTTGGTCCCAGGTGAGGTTAAGGTATTACTTCCCATGGATGTGGGGTTTGCAGCCTGCCAGTGTTTGTAGGATCCAACTCTCAGGTATCTTTGGGATGGTCCTATCAGGGTTCCAGCGCAGTTTTCAAGATGTCCAATGAAGGGACAAGAAGAAAACTGCTGTGGAGCACCCCAAGCTCAGTGCTAGCACTGCTCCTGCAGCACTGCAGCTGTTCCTGAGCCTTCCCCACAGCAGCTCAGTGTGAACATGCTTTCACACACACAATACATAGTGGGGACTAGGCAAGTCTGATCACACACAAAAATGAATATAAATTTCACTTGGCGAAAACAACCTTTGAAGAGTGCTGAAGTTTTCCCTGACAAGCAAAACAGAGGCAAAGCTTTCAGTTCTTGGCCTAGCAAAAGAGCAAAAAACAACCGAAGCTTAACAGCGTTGCTTGCCTGTTTGTAGTGATCCTCGTGGTTTGTGGGAAGGCCACATCTTAGGAAGTTACTGCTGGTAACAAGCACATACAAAGAGGAGACTGGAAAAAATGGTGTAACGAGTTTGTCTTGATCCTCCTGAAATATTTTTGTTTCCATTAAAATATACAAAAATGGTCATTTCACAGTAAGAAACTGTGCCTGGCCAGGAAATTATTATAGGAGGAATTTTGCTTCAATGGCTGATTTAAAAAAAAAACAAACTCAAAGCAAAGCTGCAGGCTGGCTGCATTCCTCCCCTCCTCGCCACCACCCCCTGGTGCCCTGCCGTGCTGGGCAGCCGTGTGCTGGTGCTGTGCCCCAGTGCTGGGTGCTCGTGATGCCAGGCTGAGGTGCCTTGGGCTGGAAGTCCTTTGCTGGTCAGGAACAGCAGAGCCCAAGGAGCTGCTGGCTATGACCCTCCTTCTCTCCTGGGATGTTAATATGCTCATTCTGCCACCTCAGACTATTTATTGCCTACTTTACCCATATCACCCTCTATCTCTGCCTGGAAGTCGAGAAAGGTGAAGACAGCTGACGTGTTACTATAACTTGCAGCACCTCTATAAATCTCATTCTCTTCATAAGGAGCCGGTGTAGTTTTACAAGTGTGATGTCTTTTTATTTTATTACCCGGCATGCAGTACATGAAACTGTTTTCCCACAATGTGTGAATGTAGAGAGGGAGGGAGGAAACACAGTCTTCCCTGTCGCTCTGCCATCAGCTGCCTTTCTGAGATCAAGAAGCACATGGAAACGTGAACTGCCTGAATTCTGAATGATGAGGAAATAGGTTAAAAGTGCTACTTTGTACTGTAGCACTTTACAAAAGAGTGTTTTGTTTGACAGGACTTAATAAAAAAAATCTCTTAATCTCTGTCACTGTGCGTAGATGGGAAGGCCAAAAAGTCTAAATGTTTTAAAGGAAAATTTTAATTAGTATGCAAATTTGACTTTCTGCATTAAAATGTCATTTACTAAGTAAATGTTGTTGCACTAGGAGTTCAGATATTTGATCATTTTCTGTCAAGGTGCCTTTGCGAATTTCCTGAATGTAATAACAGCATTTCAAAAACCAAATGAAATTCTCCTTCAGTTCCAGTGATTGGGTGTGCTCCACCAAAGGCTGTGTGACTAGAGCCTCTTGCATTAGCCACCAGTTTCTTCTGCTGTTTCTCTTTTCT
Source organism: Odontophorus gujanensis (assembly GCA_013399175.1). Classification (NCBI taxonomy): domain Eukaryota; kingdom Metazoa; phylum Chordata; class Aves; order Galliformes; family Odontophoridae; genus Odontophorus; species Odontophorus gujanensis. Next base: position 653,772 of record VXAB01000561.1, read on the forward strand.
CCAGTTCTCAAACTCTGTTCTCTTCTCTGTGCTTGCAGAAGTTTCCTGAAAGGGGGGAGCTGTGAAATACTCCATATCATAAGCATAGATCAGTGAAGCACACCAACAAAAAGATCGCAAAAGCTATTGTAGTCATCAAGGTAAAGGAAATAACCGTTGAGTTATTGCCAATTACTAGTAAAGGTTGCCACAGTGATTATCATTTACAGTATTTGGAAAATGTGTACGTTTCGATAGATAACTGATTTCATTGTGTCAATAAAATCCACACTTTCCTGTCTGCTGATGAGCAAGATCAGTGGTTGGTGCACCAGCTCTGTGGGGCTGGTGGCTGCTTCCAACCACCACCAAATGAATGCACTGTCTCAAGCTGCACCTTATATGAATCTCTTCAGGGACCAGAAAACATTGCATATGGGAGCAGTACGTTTAGCACTCACTGTCATTTATTGACAGCTGAGGGTCAGGGCTGAAGAATTATTCTAACATTCACATTTGGAGCTCCTAAGTACAAAGTAAGGTACAAATTCTCACCGAAGTTGAAGACATAAGGGAAAAAAAAATCATCAAACAGCATAGATGCAGTTTTGAAAATGAAAAAAAAAAGTCTTGGGGTGATTAGGTTCAACAATAGTGAAAGGCCTGCCCTGTCAAGTGCAGGGTCCCTCACTGCCAGCTGCAACATAAAGATCTAACCAGAGTATGTGGGTGTGAAGGTTGGTACTGAGCTGTGCTCATTCTGAATCCATCAAGAGTCAAAGGAGTCAGTGCGGAGGGAAAGGAGCCCTCTTTCCAACCTGTTCTCACTGCCAGTCGCATCCACACACAGGGAGGTGCATACAGGTCACGTCGCTCTTGGGGGAACATGCAGTTTTTGTGATGTCTGTAGAATGTCATAGACCGTGTGCCCCACTTGAGCGTAAGATATGCAGCTAGGTGTCCCACATCTGGAGGCTCCTTGCAGCAAATGTAGAAGTTATATATGCAGCAACTATAATGAGGCTTTCTCAGTGCTCCTCACAGCCTCATGCCTAATTTGCTCTTGCTCTTATTGTCACCCTGGCTACAATCTTCTACAAGCCCATGAACGGTGACTAACCTTCTGACCTTCAGGCTGCCTTTTCATGGCAGGCTGAGACGTGTTAGCAGGAAAGCATGCTCTATGAATGCCTCTGCCTTGTCTGTACACAAACACCAGACGTCAATTCCTGCCATTGTTAATCCAGGCCTTTTGATGAGCATGAAATTGGTGTGATGAAAGACTCTATAACGAATTTTTCTTTTGAATAATAGACATTTTGCTGGTTAAAGGCATACCAAACTCCACTGCAGATGAATGCTTTCATTACGTTAGCAATTTTTAGATCTTATTGGCAATGCTCTAAAGCAATGAAGATTCAGACTCCTCAGTTCCCCAGACTTTCTCGTAATTACAACACTGACTGCTGGCACATGAAAAAATGTCATTTGGCAAAATGGCCATCTTGGCTTCCTCTGTCTCATCCTCCCCACTCTCAGACTTCCAAGTCCTGTTTGTTCAGTTTACTAGGCAAACACATTGTTTGCTATTTGCCAGGGCAGATGTTTGTTTAATGCGGCACCTTCTGCTTCCTTCCTGACACTGAGGAAAGTCATAAAGTCATACTGTTCCCTGTACTTTCTTTTGTATTTAAAACACCTCTCCACTGCCAGACAAAGTGTAGAAAAGAGGAAGAGCAAGCTTGCTTTAAAAATTATTTATTCAGGTTATGAAAAGCGATTCCATGTGCTAGCATTTAACCATCATCTCCTCTACTCTATAAAGGGCACATGACAAAACAGAGGGAGTATCTAGCTGGACTGTGTCCCTGTGCAGAGAGGTTATATCCAGCCACTGAATATTTTCACATAGAGAACAGACCCTCCTTCTTTGAAAGAACATGACGATCCCAACTCAAAGTGACTCATGCTCTCATCCTGATTGTTCCTGTCTGAACGGTCCTGCTGTGGAGAACTGGTATTGCTGAAAAGAACGTTAGCCTTGCAGCCTGGACTGTGTAGCACCAGGCTGCAGGAAACCCGCAAGAAACTTCTGAGACACACCAGTGCTGATTTGAGGGCTTAGGAGGTGCAAAGACAGGGAGGTGGCTTTTGCTGTCAGAAGACAGCTTGCCTTGAGGAGTTCCTGAAGGAGAACAGTGGGATGACTTTACACACCGGTGGATTACTCAGTAGATGCTGTTGTTTTATGAGCCATCTCTGTCCTAAATGAAACTCTTGTTATTCAAGTCCATATTCTGGTAGTCTTAGCAAGGGTTTGTATTTAATCCCATTCCTTTTTTCTCCCTTCCATTTCTTTTTTTTTTTTTTCCTGTGGTTGGCTGTGGCTGGATTTATGGTGGTCACTAGATTTATGTGCATCTACCAATGCAGAACTAGGCTGATGTCTACATACTATACGTACCCAATATTCTGTGAACAAAAAAAACCACTGTAATTGTCATTAGAACCATTTGTTGCAATTCAGCATCAAGTAGGTAATACAGATTACTTGTTATAGAGTGGAAAATGATATGCATTGACTTGTTACTCCCTTCTAGAAGCCAGGCAGAAATGATGAAGGCTTTGCATTAAGGAACTGATGTGGTCAGGAGTGAACTCTGCAGAGCATCACTGCCTGAGATTTACACTGCTGCGTGCCACCTGGCACTGCAGGCTTTCCTGATAGTGCTGTTACATTTATTCCCACTGTGCTATGAACTAACAGACTGACTGGAAACTTCAACAAACCTTGCTGTGAGTTTCACATTTCAGTTTTACTGCAGACCTCTTCACTTTTCCAGGTTTGTATTAGCAGAGAAGCCAATGGAAGCAAGTGCTTTGTGAGCGTTTGCAGATTGGTGCATTATTTACGTTTCCCTAGTGGTTGTTTTGTCTCAAGAAATCAACATAATCTCTTTGCAATTAGTTCTGCCTTACATCTATTAGAAAAATTCCTATCTGCATATTCGCAAATTTTCTCACAATTCATGGGATTGTCCTATTTGTTTTATATGGCATCTTCTGCACAAATAGAATAACCTTTCTGAAAAAAAATTAAATAAATAAAAATAAAATCACCCAAACTAATCAATATAACAAATTCTCTAGTTGTTAACAGTACTGAAAGTGGTTCCAGTGTGACTTGGAACTGAGTTTTGTTCAGCATTCTCCAGGAGAGTGAATCAGAGTTTTGTATATGGTATTTGTATATATCATTTCCTTGACTTCTTTTCTGTCTCATTCTTAACAGATCCTTCTTATTCCTTGATTTTATAACTGCCATACACCTGGCAGACAGCTTCACAGATTTTTATATTATAGCCCTCTACATCTTCCTTTCTTGAACATTATACTGTGTAGCTGATAAATACAGTAAGCCTTTTTTTTTATTCATTCATTGCTCCAAGACCTGTTGCAGGCACTGCTTTCTGTTTTCTGCCTCATTCTAGAAGCTTTCTAATGCACTCTTCCTTCTCAGCCTTCTCTGTCTCTACACCTGCAGTTTTGGCATTGTCAGCAAATACGAACTCCTTGCATTTGAAATTTGTGTTTAAACCATTGAGAATGGATATCTTTGCAACATTCTCAATAGTCTTTGATAATAGATGAGGTTGTCTATGGCTTTACGGTGTTCCTTTATGAAATCTGTAGGAACGTATGGAATGAAAACCTTTCAAGATGTTACCTAGCTGAGATGGTAAAATGCAAGAAGCCTGCTGGAAGTGAACCAAAGCACAGTGATGTTATTGGGGACCTTCTGACAGACTTTAAAAGTACATAAAGCACCAGTGTCAGTTCTGTAACTGACTAATGGAAGATACCCAGGAATTACTTCTTTTGACCAGAAAGGCATTGGGGTGCAGCTAATTTCACTTTCTTAGACAACAGTTGTGTGCTGGAAGATTTATCTCCCTCAGGCAGAATTATTCACTTCAACTCGTGACTCCTTCTAATAAAGTGTAATATAAAATGCCGTCAAAAAAGCCAGCAGCTAAATTCTTCCTTTGTTTATATGTTCATAACAGATCAGCGAACAAAATTCTCCTTTCACTTCCATTGGTAAAGGGGAGGTAGCTCCACTTAAGGCTAGTGAAAGTCTGCTGGGAAGGAATCATTTTATGAGTCAAGCGAGCCTGCTGATTTGAGCTCAGTGCATAAATGTAAGTGAAGGCAGAACTGAGTCCTTATTATTTCCTGTCTATAACATTTCTTTCATTTTTTCATTGCAGCTGTGTAGGGAAACTCTGAAGATCTCTGCATCTAAATAATCTTTCAACAATAAAACTATACTGACTCATGTAATAGATTAGACTTTTCAGACTAAATCTAGCAAACAACGTTAAATAAGTCTCAGATTACTGCTGCACATGTATCCCTATAAACAACCATCCACAATGCAGATGTTTCCCAAGTCTTTAGGAATAACTTTGGTGCTCAGGCAAGAGGCTCACTTACCCTTTCCCTCTTTGGAACATACTGTTGGGCTCATGGTGCAGCCTTTCCTTCTGCAAATGTTTTATGCATTTTGTCACTGTATTTCTGCTGTTCCAAGGGGAAATACATTAGTGATCTCTAACCTCCTCATTTGTAAAGACAGAAACAAAATTAAGCTGCTGTCTTTCATTGGAGGCCTCCCTAGGTGACTCCTGCTTAGGCAATCAGGGGTCTCCTGTCCTTCTGAAGGAAATATTTAACAATTTTTTCAAAATTTTCCTTTCTGACCTTTTATTTTTCAGAGAAACCATTTTACATTTTTCTAGAAAAAAAAAAAAAAAAGCCTTTGAACAATGTATAACTATTATTAGCTGTTCTGGTTTTCTTTTCCTTCTTCAGTTTTTCTTTTAACTTGCTCCAGCTTTGGGTTGTTTTTTTTAACACTAGCTCTCCCCAATCTGCTTCCTTCCCAGACTGTTTGTGTTTGAAAGACTCCCACATTTTGCTGATGCTAATCTTCCTATCCCCACTTATTCCCATTGGCCTCTCTTGCCATTTTTCCTGTTGGGATGGATTTCAGTTGTATCCTCTCCAATTATTTAACATTTTCCAGCTCTGTGCAGTCAGCTTTCTGGTGCACCATAGAACTCCACATTGAATTCCTCTGGGCAGTTCACATTTCCTTCAATTTCCATAGGGTAAAAAGCACTGGGGATTCTTGAATTGAGGAATATTTCAAATGTGGTGATAACTCAATCCCAGATGTGCAGAGGTCTGTATGAAGGGTGAAATCAACAAGAGGAATGCAGTACAGACATTGCTTACCTGGTTATTTGTGTGTATCTGACTGATACAGATCAGCCTTGGGCAAATGTAAGTATTTCCCATCTGGCAGGGATACCAGAGGACTGTCAACCAACCTGCTGCAGGATTCAGTGACGGCCAAGACTTCTCACCGCAGCAGAAGCCCTGAATACTCTCAGGGAGGGGATAAGGCCTTTAGCTGCTTGCTGTGGGCTAGCTGCTGGAAAAGATGCTGGCCAGCACATCATGCTCAAGTTCTACTCAGACCTATTGCTCCAATAGATCCCTGCATCATTTGTATTGATCCTTAAATATGAAGACTAAACCAGTGCAGATTTTGGTGCATGACGGTGATTAGATGCCAGGTTACTAGTTCCAAGGAACTCAGTGGCAAAACTCCAGCTGAAATCAATGGGTGCAGGAAGAGCATCTGGTGCAAGCCAAGATATTTGTAGTCAGGACTAGATTTTTTAACGACTGGCCTTTTAAAGCTTGGTGTTTGCAAGGAGACAGCAATCACAGCGTGAGCAGATGCTCTGACCTTGACCTCCCATTTCCTCTCTTTTGTTCATGTGTGCCAGAGATCCAGAGATTCACAAGCGAAGTACTTCTTTCAAAGGCAAAGCTTGTTTTTCTTCATCCAGTTTCACACTGTCTTTTAAAAAAATAATCAGTAAAACTATTTCTGTGAGGCTTCAGGGAGAAGAAAGTATTTATCTGGAGCCTCATCAGGATCTTGGCTAGAAGCACAGCAAACACCATCATTATGGTTAGCAGCAAAGGGCACAGCATCACTTCCAGCAAAATCACCGCTTCCTTCAGTGTGAGCAAGATCAGACCGGGAAAATAAAACAGCCCTGAGTTTAATAGTAAAAGGAGAGACTAACTTTGGCTAAAACATTACCCATACCCCAGGCCTGCAGTGACACCATTTAGATTTAAGGCTCAAGGAGATGCTGCCTTTTCTCTGTTACCTTTCCCAGTGGATTCTACTGATATCTATAACAGCACCGGCAATCTCGCTTTCTCTCTCTCTCTAACGAGGTGTTTTGTCCATCCTAATTCCAATTGAAGTGGTGGACTGGTGGTCCTTCAGATAAACACAAACTGTAATCAGGTCATATTCTGAGTAAACAATATGTGAGTGGGAAAAGGAAGGAAGAGGGAAGGAGACAGCAAGCAAAAGAAAAAAACAGACAGGGCTTTGGCAGAGATACCAGAAGGATTCTTGAATGTCTCTGATTAAAAATGTTACTCTTCTGCTGCAAGCCTCCCTTTCAAAGGGCAGCATAGGAGGGGGCATCTGGGAACTGCAGGTCTGATTGCTTTTGGGAGAGGTGGTGGAAATAGCTGGTTTGCTTTGCAGCTCTCTGCTCAGCCTGCATGCAATCCATGTTAAATGGTCTCACAATTTGGACCAGAGAGAATATATATTTGGTCATTTGTCTTTATCTGAGGGGCAGAATAGGAAGTTTTGTTTTGTTGTGGTTGATGAAGTGCCAGTAAGAAACCTGCCTGTGCTGCCAAGGCATGGGGAGAACTGCTCTCACTCTTTTTTTCAAAATTCTCTGGATGTCTACATGAAGAATGATTACCTCCCCAGGAATAATAGTCTATATTATTATACTATATTATATTATAATAATATCTGCCATTTTCAGCCTGCTGCTCCTGCTCTCAGGTAGACAGACATCAGACTCTTCTGAAGTCAGGTTCATTCTCAAGTATTTTCCTCTTCCCTGTGCAAACTGGACTGTGAAGCCAGAGGGGCAAGAGGTGGAGATGAGCTTGCAGATTAATGTCAGTATTGACAGTAAGTGCATGCCTACATCATCTGAAATGCAGAGTAAATTATGTGACTACTCATACTGAACCCTTCCAAAACTATCATCTTAGACACCCACTCTAATTCCCTACATTTTCTTATTATGTTAATAATGATGAAGTAAATAATAACAAGTTGTATTTTCGTTCAGCCATGTCAACAAGTTACTTGCCCTATGCAAGAATTTTACAAAATTTTCGTATCTTCTCCCAGCTACTAAAAAGAAGGTGCAGCTAGTACTGCTGAACAGCACTAATACCTTTTCTTCATGGCATTCTTCTATAAGTATGGTGTATATAGCCTGTATTTCATCTGTTTCTCTATGAGGTTGTCATGGGAAACAGCACTGAAAGCCTTACTATTGTTGAGATAAATAACATCCACTGCTCTCCTCTCATCCACCTGGCCAGTCTTCTCATCATAGAAGGCTATTATGTTGGTCAGGCATGATTTCCCCTTCATAAATCTACACTGACTACATCTAATCACTTTCGTGTCCTTCATATCATTGGAAATGGTTTCCAGGATTATTTGCTCCATCACTTTCCCAAGATCAAGGTGAGGCCTGTAGTTCTCAGGGTTCTCCTTCTTGCCTTTCTTTGGAGGCTGAATTGAAATCTGATTTTTTTTTTTTCCCTGTCCAGAGGAATACCCCTTGATTGCTATTACCTTTCAGCCATTATTAAGTGTGACTTGGCAATGACATCAGCCAGCTCCCCTGGCTCTTATTGGTGTGTGCCATCAGATTCCCTGGACTTGTGTATGCACAAGTGCATGAATAAATGTAGCCTAACCTGATCCTCCTCTAACCAGGGTAAATCTTCTCTGCTCAGGATTTTTCCACTGGCCTCAGAGGCCTGAGGCAAACTTTACCACTAAAGACAGAGGAAATTAAGGCATTGAATACCTTGATGTTTTCCATGTCATCTGCCTCCAGATCTCCTGCTCCAAATACAAATGGGCTCAAATTTTCACTGGTCTCACTTTTGCAGTTGGATTTACTGACAATAAATTTGCTACACCAAAAAGAAAAAAAGCTATCTCATATGGTAGGTGCAGGTTATGGTCTGTGCATATGTTTCTTGTCAGTGGAATACCTTGTGTTCTGCTTAAGTTCCATATATGAGATTTTGTCTTCCATTGGAAATCTGCAAGTTACCAAGAGTATTGAATTCTACATTATCAGCTGTGCCATTGTACTATGGGTGATACTTCTCTGAGAAAGGGGTGATGTCTACAGATCGAATAAGTTGTCAAATTCATGTGGTCTAGTATAACAATATCATTGTGGCATTAGGTGTTACCTGGCATCATCTTGAGCAGAATTTGTGGCTGTGGTGTCTTAGGTTTCCTGCTCCAGCCGTGCCCAAAAATGTTTGCCATAGAACATAGTTTCAAAATTTTTTTTTAATATACCAGTGGTTTTTGTAGACTCAAATCTTACCTTGAATTTTAATCTAATCACAACATTTGAGAGGGTATAAATTTACTTATTATACCCTTAGATGACATTTCTTCCTACCACTCAATGCTAACCAGCTTCCATTTCTGATGTGTCAATATTGGAAATATTTATGTGACTAGGAAACGGAGACTTAGAGGACTGAGCATGCATGAGCCACAGAAGGGTTAACAGCACAAAAGCCTTCCTGCTGCTGCAGGACCTAGTGTGTTCTTATTAGAGGGGGAGGGAACCATGACTTAAATTTGATTTATTTTGCACAGGCAAACTCAAGACAATAGAATTTCCTTTGTTTTCATCTGCAAAACCAATAGAAAGACCAAAAAGAAATAGAGGTGAAGGGTTATGCAAGTCATATTTTTCTACCCTGTGTGACTGTGTCTTCAGTATTTCTTGTGACCTACAGATACAGCTTTCATCACAGTGACCTTTGAAAAAACATGATTATGGTATCCAAAAACAAGTGAAATAAAAGGCACAAACTTGAAAATGCCATCATGTCTGTGACTTCTTTCCAGCTAAACTGGATACTCAGCGTGAGCTTCAAATATTAAAATAACAAAACATAGAGATCCAGAGAAGACTCCCATGAGAATCTCTTTCTTTAACTACTAATCTGCTTCTGCTTAATTCCATATGGAAAGACTAGCTCAACTGGTGACCTTCTTGTGCAATTTTAAGAGTGAAAAATAAACCCACTGCACATTTAGCAAATATTATACCGTGTCAGAGAAAAGAGAAAAAAACTTTGGAGAGTCTGTGCAATTGCTGGAAAGTTTCTACCCAACTTTCTCTTCTGTAAACATAAATATAGCCAACGTTTTACTGCTGAAACTAATAATTTAAGCAACTTCTCATGAAAGCTAGAATGGCCTTTCCCAATTTCCCACAGGCACAGAACCTGTGGTTCCTGGTCTTCAAATCAGTCAGTCAAAAGAAGGGAAAATATCTATGCATCTGCACATCCCATTATATTCTAACCTCTGAATGCAAAAATGGCATCAGAGTAGTGAAAAGCTGTAAAAGTCATTGCTGAAAGCCTGCTATGGCTTGTTATGAACTCTACTTGCCTACCTTGCTATCGTTCTTTATTTTTTCCACATGAATAACTTTCAGGAGGACCACTTACTACATATGAATACTACAGCAAAATGCATTATTTTCTGTTCCAAGCACACTTCCATGTTACTCACAAACTTTCCAACCGTCAGAAAAACTTTGTTATAGTCCATCTACCTCCCCTGGAATATGGCCTTTGAGACTGTTTTCAGGGTTGCTCTACATGATATGCTGTGACTAGGTACATAACTATTTCCTTACAACATGAGCTTAGGAAACACAAATGCAGGGCAAGTTATCCTGGAACCTGGGCCTCCAGCCTGTCTTTTTGTAGTAGTCAATGGAAGTTTTGAGTTGAAAGTAAAACTGCAATGAGGAGAACTTCTGAGATGGCAAACTGCTATCTATCTGACCACAGTGGTAGCAAAAACACCTGGCAAACATGCAGCCATCATCTATTTTCAAACTCAGTCTGACAGCAAAACCCATGACCTCAGTACGGATTGCGAGCAGGAAGTCAGTGCAGTGTGTGGAGAGGCTTGCGAGGGAGGGCAAGCATTTTTCACTTCATATATCATCGCTCACAGCTCACTGCTGGGATTCCACCAAGTCAGCCAGTACTAAAATGTTGTGGAGAATGACATTTCCTGGGTTATTGTTTTTGGCAGTTCTAATTGCATTGGACAACTGGGCACTAAAACTAACATGAAAGTTCCTCATGTTAATAAAAAAAAGACATACGTTGAGAAATGTGCTCTGGTAACTAAGCAAAAAAAAGGCTGAAGCATTACTGAAACAGATGCAGAGTATTTTCAACATCCAAAAGGGTCTTTGCAGCTGACTGCAAAGCAACAGCAGTCTATGCACCACTGCAGCAATAAGAAGATGTGGCACCTGCAGATTTCAAAGCAAGATGCCACCCCACACACATCTCTTTCTCATAACTTCTCTTTCCAACAACCTTATGACTTGGAGCCTAACAGCAGCTGAGGCAGAGAAATAATTAATAGGCTGGAAAAGGGAATAAAAATAAGCCAGGACCAAGTTTTTACTCTCTCACTTTTGGCTTTCAGTCTTCAGGAACTGCAGGCCTTTGTGTATTGATAACCAGATTCAAGCCAGATAAAGGCATGGAGCTCCTTCCCTCCTTGCTGCAGCCGTGTTCAGACAGGGTGCCCAGGGTCACAAAGTGAGCTCTGTGTGTGTGTATGTGTGTGTAGGCATATGTTCTGTGCTGAGGAAATCCCAAGAAGAGAAGCTTCAAACCCATGAGCATGGGCTGAACCTCAAAAATAGGAAGTTAGATTCTATGCCACAGTACCATTAGTCATGGCAGATATGATGGACATGGAATAATGCTTAATGGTTCCTTTAAACTAACACGTTTTGGCAATTTGTTTGTGCTGATCAGGGAGGGGTTGCCATGACTTACGTTGCCTCATGTCTTGGAGGATGTAAAGAGGGAAAAATGCTGACAAAGAATAAAAAACCATTGAGTTACTCTTAGCACAGAGGCAGGGAGTAAACAATAAAAACACTCAGGATAATTAATTAGCTCTTATCACCACTCTTCAGTTATCTCTGTAGACTGGCTAAGGATGACCTCAGGTTAGGCCTTCCTCCCACCCATCTCTCCCGTCTTCTCTCCCGACGCAGCCAGCGCTCATCTTCCCAGGCTCTCCCTGCAGTGACCCGAGCTGTCAGGAGGCGGCACTGCTCCTCTGCCCGCTGCCCCTTAACCCCCTCCGAACCGCCTCCTGCCCATCGCCCCCCACGCTGTGCCCCTGCTCTCGGATCCCTGCCCATGCTGCCCGCAGGCTCCTTGGGTCACTGCCGTAGCTTCCCAACTGCTGAGCCAGGGGCCGTGCCCTCAACATCTGTACAACCCCATGGTGATTTCTTATCAGAGCTGTGCAGAATGAACTCGCTACAATTTTATTTGCAACACTCTAGGGACCTTGGCACTTTGCAAGATTGCAAATAAGAATCTGCACGTAACTTTTCTGCATAATGACTCATATTTGGACTTGCTTCAAATCAATAAAACCACTACAGAATAAGCCCCCAACTCAGCCCCGAGACACACTCATCCCATTACTCATTTTCATTTTGGAACACCCATGAGCAGTGTAGGCTTCACAACATGATTAAAAATCCCAGGCTCTGATGGATCAAAGTGGTGACCAGAATGGGAGCAGCTGCTTCATGACAGACTGCTGTGATACGACCCGAGTACAGAGGAAGGTTCCCTCACAGGAAGTGCTGGGATCATTTGGATCCAAGCTGAGATGAGTAGTGTCATTTCACATTTCCTATTGAAAATAATAATAAGTAAAACAAAGCAAAATCAAACCCTTCTGTTGGAAATGGCTGATGTGGAGACTGCGCTTCCCATTAACAAGTACTTGGATAACTCCTGATAGTTGCTTTGAAGCTCCATCCCCGAAGAGGATGAGCAGCATTTTCACGTCACATCCCATCATTCTGACTGAAGGAATGTTACACTTTGCAGAAGAAACACCATCATGGACAGCCTGCACAGGTAGTGCTGGCTTCTTCATACTCTAGTTTCTAACACACAACTGTGAAGGCCCACTGCTTTTTATGCTTTTAAATGTGTACTTAAAAGCACAGGTGCCTAGAAGACCTGACATTTTCCCTGAGAGGTAACCAGTACTCAGAAATCAGAGTGTTACTAGACCTAAAGGTTATAATCAGTGATGGCAGCACTGGGATCTATGCACTCAGTCATGCATGCATGGCTGGTCTTGACTTGTTGCGGGACACCAATACCCTAAAGAAGGTCAGTGCTGTGCTCCAATATCAGACAATACCTGCCATAGGGAACAGATAATCTTAATAAGTAATTCCAATTTAACTGAGAAGGAAGTGCAGCCCAGAGGCTCTGCCTGCTTTCACGGCTTTTGCTGGAAGTGTTTTATGGATGCAAAGCACAGAGAATCACTTCATCTCAGCTGCTTTGACTTGAGCAGCTTGACTGCTGGAGTGGAGTGGGTCAGTGCAAGGTGGACCCTGCCAGCAGGAGAGGTAGGAGTTGGAGAGCACAGCTGGAATGCCTTGTTGCCAGATGCTCAGTTTCCTTTCCAGTCTTCCCTCCTGTGAAAGAAGTGGACCAGAAGAAAGGTCCCACTGGACCCCGAGGGAGATGGAGCCGTTTTCAGAGTCATTCCCCTCTCTAGGTTTAATAGAAGATCCCAAAGTTATGGCATTCAGTGTGAGATAAGCACTTTTGTGTCTCCACTTGGACCCATCATTTTTATACATCTGTGTCCATTCTTTGTGAGCTCAGGATAAGTATCTTCCATGCCCAGTGCAGCACTGCAGTCACAGATGCTGTTCTGTGGAGAGCTGGAAAATACCACTGTTGTTGCTTGAGCTGTGAATGCTGAACTGGAGCTGGTAGTAGCTGGTCAGGAGATTTGAAAAAAAATTTCTATGTTTAAAACATAGCAGACTTCACAAATTGTCATTGGATCAGAGTAGAGGAGTCCTGGCTGTAAAGAGTGTACCTAGAATAGTATTTCTGAGTTTTTTTCTGAAACTTTCTTTTCTCTTTCATTTTTGTAAAATAACTACAACAATAATGCTAAAGAAAACCTCTTCAAACACAAAATAATTTATGTTGTGTAGAAGTTGTTGAATGCCAAATACCTACTGTGCTAATTTTTGGAAGAACAAGAAAAGTTTGTTCTTTGTATATGTAGATCTTTTCAGGGTATTGTTTGATTCTGTTTTTGATAGGGGTCATTTTTCTGGGCTTAGCTGGATAGTTTGTTTGTTCCTATTCATTAAAAGGGACCCTGCAGCTATCTGGGGAGGGAGTGTGGTATTACATTATTGTTGCTCCAAAAAGTAAAGACAAAAATGTATTGTAAAAATTCCAAGGTTTCTAGTAGGAGTTCTCTCGGTAATAAATACTCTCAGTCTGCTGGAGTGTGGTTAATGTGCTAACATCGTGTTGGGCTAATTAGATGAATTCTTGAGGTAGAAAGTTAAAATGTACAGATAATTCTGTATACAACCTCTTGGCACCCCAGATTTGTGCAATGGATAAGGGGAACAGCAGCTTCCAGACTCAGTCTTTGCTTTGGTCACATCATTCCATAGGCCCAGTGCTTGTGATGCTGCAGGGCCCTGTCTTCCTGCTGCAGGATAGAAGTACAGTGATGCTGATAGAGGTTATGCATACCCTGGGGCAGGGGACAAAGGCCTTTGGAGGAGAACAGCACTGCAGAGACCAGAAATACTTTTAAAATATTGATTTAACTTGTTCTGGTACAAGTCAGGGTAGGGAGTACAAAGCACCTTGCAGAACTGTGGTGGATGGGCTTTACTTCTACCAAAAAAAAGTTAAAAAAATGGGACACAGAACTGTCTTCTCTTTCTCGAGCTATGCAGTTTGCCTACAGGGGGACACTAACTGAAATAACTCTTTGCTCAGGAATAGCAGTAGGCAGAATGAAGTGTCAGTGCTCTTGATTCATTGTGTCCAGTGATTTCTTTTTCCTGGAAGAAACTATCATGACCAAGGAAAATAACAGTTGTTTATCCATAGCAACTTCTTCTTACTCTCTTTCTGGTCAAAGTCACCCCTACAGCATTGCAGCCCATATTTCACCTCCACGGGTTCCACTGTACCTTTCCATAGGTGGCCTTTCAGAAGCTGCCATCATTTCTCATCACGAAATAATGAATTATTTCATTATTTCATTTTTCTAAGTGTAGATTTTAATATTTATTCTCCAGCTCAGAGGTGAGTCTGCACTCTCTCTTTGTTTGGCTTTGTCTTCACTCTGTCTAGCTCTTCACTCATTCGTAGGATTATCCCACACTGCCAAAGATGCTTCCTCTGCCAAACACTAACTTTTCCATGAAGAAAGTCACAAGAAATTTCAGCTTTGCTGTAATGCAGAGTAATGACAGCATAATAGTATCTAACCTCCTACCAAGCACTCAGAAAACAGGAAGGTTGGCTGAGATTATTCAGTGCTGTGAACAAATCACCACATTCCACAGGCAGATAAAAACAACTGCCTAAGAGCTCCGAGTTGATCAGAATATTAATGCTTTTAATTAGAAGAAAAATTCTAAACCAGAGTCACAGTGAGGAAAGTCATAAAGAGCGCAGAATCTGGGCCTAGTAGCATCATTCAGGTAAACCTTGGCTTTAAAGTTCTTTACAGTACTTAGTTAAATCCTTGTGGCTTCCATATTAAATTATTTTGTAGTTTTGACCCACACTGCTGATTCGTCACTCCTCTGTGCTCTGTGTGACTGTTACCCTTGCACAGGGTGCAGGCAGAGCTGCCTCCTGTGCTGCGTTGTCCTGACTCAAAGGGCAGACCAGCTTACAAAGGTGGAACAGCACTTGTGGCAGTTCTACACATGGAACTGGAAAAAGGCCACCTTTTCAAAACTAGGGCATCTCCTTTTTCATTTTTTAAATCTCCAGGGTTTCTTTCAGACTCAGAAACCTCGGGGTTTTAGTATCTTTTTAACTTTCTTTTTTTTTTCCCATTTTTCCTTCTTTTCACATATTGGTCTCTGCGCATACATGAAGAATGAGTGCAAAGTGTGTTGCCATTCCTTCAGACTTTCTATGTCACTTTCCAAACAGATGCAGTTTGTCTAACAGCAAAAGATAAAGGAAGCTTGTAACTTCACAAGCTCTGAAGTTAAGCAATAAAAAAGTGAAAAAGAGAGATTTTGAAGCACAACTGAAACTATTTAAAAGCGAAGAAGTAATGTTCTCCATTTTCACTGTATTTATTGTCAGCAGAGTCCTGCCTTCTCTTCCTTTACTCTTGAATCTATGGTAAAAATCCTTCACCACAGATTAAAGCCTCATGCACATAGTCTGACACCTTTTAGTGCCTTACAGTGCTTAGATAAGATTTTAATACTGGATGTATAGTTAGCATATTAATAATTATCATTATCAACCATTATCAAAACTCATGTTTCATTAGTGAGCAGCACTGAACATTCCTTTGGAAAATCATTGACTGTACCACATTTGTGACTTCAAAGGACCGTTTTGTAATTCTAGGGATCAGATTTCCCTTTGACAGTATGTGAGAAAATTCCACTAAAACCACCAATGGTTAAAGCCATTCTGTTTTCATAGGATCACAGGATGGTTTGTGTTGGAAGAGACTTCTAAGGCCATCTGCTCCCAGTCCCCTGCAGTGCACACGGACACCCACAGCTCCATCAGTGCTCAGAGCCACATCCCCTGACCTTGAGCATCTCTGAGATGGGGCACAACCACCTCTCTGGGCAGCCTGTGCCAGGGCTTTACTGCTCTTATTGTAGAAAGCTCTTTCCTTCTATCCAGTCTAAATCTCCTCTCTTTTAGTTTGAAACCATTTCTTCTTCTCCTATGACAACGGTCTCTGCTAAAGAAATTATCCACTGAGTATGGATGATTTTGACAAATACCTTCCACTTATATCACTGAAAAAGCAACTTCTACTCCCATGACCTGCTGCTAAAATTAACAGCTACTCAGATACTGTGACATCAGGAGAGTAAGGTCAGACATTTTATTCTGTTTGGTTAAGGATCTGTAGTCTGATATTTCAGAATTCTGCATGACCTACTTGTTAATTCTTCAACTGTCTTAAAAGACAGGATGTCACAAACAAGAAGCAGGAAGGCCCCACATTGGCTGGATGACAGAAACACCTGCAGAAAAAAGCCAAGAAATAGAAATTGGAATAAGCATTGTGTGTTCAATTGTCTATTTCTATTCTGCTGTCTACGTCTATTTCTTTCCATTAAAGCCATTGGCTTCCACTTCTCTTCCAGAAACATCCACAGTAGGGGAGACTGAGCTTGCCTCCATGTTTGCATGAGCTGTGGTTTCTGGGTAGTGGTGTATGGCGACTCTGAGCAGGGGACAGTCTTTGAAAGGGGAGTGGTGTGAGACACATCTCTTGTTGCCACTTGCTAATGCTTGTGCTAGCTCAGCTCTCTTCTCTCATTTTGGCCTTTATCTGAGGCATTTAGTTCTCCCTGTGCTCTGTAGACAGCCTATATATTTTGTAGGGCTCTGGAGTTCTCATGGGGGCCAGGTACCTGATGTGAGACTTCACAATACCTGCTGTCACTTGTACATCTCAAGCCTTAGACTGAAACAGCCATGGGCTAAGAAACCAGAACTACAGATTCTTTTTGCGTATCATCACATACTCAAATACTAAATGTTGGATTAATTTACAGTATTACTGGAAAAAACTCCTTCTTTTTGGTTTTTCTTATTGCCTATAGCAATTTTCGTTTTTGTTTTGCCTTTTCGTTTTGCCTATAGCTGAAGTGTGTGAATCGGCAGCTTTTGCCAATTCACAATTTTCCGAGATGCCCAAATTCTGCCATTTACCTTGCTCTTCAATTCGTGTCATGCTGTTCTCTGCATGGGATGCAAAGATTTTGATCCATGCCACATGCTGCACATCTTCCCAATGAAGCAAAAAAGCCTCCCTTGCTGGCTGGTACCCTGCTGACATCCCATTTCTGCTAATTAGGACCCTGAGTAGTTAGTGCAAAATATAAATGTGGCAAGATTCCAAGCTGCAAGAAGAAGAGAAAGTGGGGAAAAAATAGTTGGACAGCTAAGGGAATATGTAAATGCATTTAAAATAGATGATTCTAACTGCAGTGAACAGATGAATTTTATTTTTTTTATTCCAACTGGATGGCTTTAATCAAAAATGATAGTTCATACATCTGCTCTTTGAAGATAAGCCTGCAGTTACACAAAACACTTAAAGAAAGAAGCTGTGGTGTGCTGATGAGACCTCAAAAATTCTAACCCATGACTAGGAAGATTATAGTCTGGTTATTTCAGCAAGTTGCTAATTCTGAAATATTATACTGAGTTATTTGCCCTATCTGATTCATGAAAGGATGCTTGTAGACTGTGCTGAAGAAATTAAGACATTTTATAAATCATTAGTGAACTTGCCTGATTGAACAGGCATTTCCCCTCCAGCCTCTCCCTGACTTCTCTACAATTGTTTGACCTAGAAAGGCCACTCTCCATCATTCTGGCATTTATTTTATAATGCAAGGTAAAGATTATAAATTAAAGCAAGTATGCTTTGGGGGAATGTAGGGCTCCTCTGGAAACGACAAGCTCAGATTTAAATTGGAATCAGGTTCTCCACCTTCATAAACGTCTTAAAACCAGATGGATACCTATCCGACACAACTTCAGTGAAAGGTTTTCTGACCAGAGAGAGGAAGAACACTGAGTCAAAAGAGAAAGACTATTCAGGCTCCTTATACTTCCTTTATATTTGCTGAGATAAATTATCTACCCATAGTACACAGTGGCAGTAATTACAGTATTAATTGCATATATTGTATTGCTTTATCAGGCAAAGATTTTGTTGCCCATTTAAAAGCAAGAATGTGACCCAAAGAAGACAGAATCTTGTCAGCTGGGAAGCTGAAGCAATTCACCAGTTATCTGTTCACAAAGAAGGTCATGGCTTCCACTGACCCCACAGGGAGGATGTGTGAGAGCTTGTTTTACCATTCTCTCATTCACAGCAGCACTTAGAAGCCTTTGATACCTAGAAGCTTTTACTAGTGAGAGTCTATAGAGGTGTTCCTATTTAGGGTTCAGGTATGCCCAGCCTATCCCTCTTTCCATTTGCTGCTGCTGTTTCCCCATGCCCCCCGTGGTCTCACACCTTCCAGTCTCTTCAGCTCTTTCTGTTTTCCCATAGATCTCAGCTCTTTTGGAAGGCATTGAGATGCTGCACCTACAGAAGATATAACTTTCTGAGATAGCAGTCTGCTTTAAACTTCCTCTAATTTAAGTCCAAAGCAAAGGGAACACAATGGCATTTTAAAGAGTTGCCAGCACACCCAGCTCAATAATGAATAACCTGTCACAGGTTGAGATGACAACAAGCAAGCTGGGAAAATAACAACCATGTTTAACATGAGGTGAACCTACTCAGCACCGCAGAGAATTGTTCACCCCGGTGATGTGATTCTGTGGGTAGCTTTCTGCTGCTCTGTGTGTTCTCCCTGCAGAACAAAACTGCAGGCAAGAACCAGACAGTTCTCCCCCTGGAATTACAGAACATTATGAGAGGCTGCTCCACTACTGACAATGACATTGCAGTTGCTGCTATTCAAATTATTGCATTATTAGTCATGATAGCTTGGTTTAGGACTATGTGGAGCAGTTGCTAGTGGGTAGCTTGCCTGAAAGTCCACATGATGTGCTCTCTGATGCTGTGTCTCGGTGACCCTTTGCTCATTGTCTTCCACAGAGAATGGTAGCCATTTCTCCAAAGCTATGCAATTACTTCCTTAAAAGAAAATGTCCATTTGCCACATATTTTCATCTGGCTAATCAGTAGCTTTGATAGATTAGGACATGTGCTTTTCTGTCTTTCAAGCCTTTTCAAGAACTGGATGCAGTTCAGTCACATAGGAACCTGTCTGAACTTCTGCCCAGAAATCATTTTCTCTGCCAGAGAGCAGGTGCCGAGTGAACTCACAGCCCAGAGCCCTGCTCCATCACTGGGAAAAGCTCCCTGAGGCCAACGAGTCTGCAGAAATCTCTGCAGGAAGGGGCAGAAGGCTGTAAGCAGTTTGCACAGAGCCACAAGTTCCAGAAGAAGACTCCTCTTCCTGCCAGGCTCCAACACCCCTAACCGACCCAGTGCTATAAGGCACCCCATCAGACATGGGATCTCCTTTTAAGCTATCCAGTCCCCCCACCCTGAGCAGTGAAATAAAGATATTGGATGTGCTGGATGCTCTCCATAAAGTTAAGATTACAAAATTCCATTTTCTTTTATGAACTTAATTGTTCCCTGCTCCAAATCATTTCTCATAAATACCAGTCTGGAAAGAACTAATTAGGAACCTCGCAGGGATCATTGCAGATATGTCATTTGCATGAACATTTACGTTATTCAAACAGTCTCATGGAAGTGTTTCCTCATTTGATTGTGGTCATCTTACGCCACAGTTATTACAAATAATTCTTAGGACAAAGAGGACATTCGAATATTGACTTGTTTAAAAAATGTGAGTATCTTTTATTACCAATTGTTAAAATGTTCCTTATTCTCTGTGACTAGGTGCAGGACTGGGTCTATTGCTGCTGTTCTCAAGTTGTTTCTGAAGATGCTCATGGAGATTATGTGATTAGATAAAGCAGTTCCATAAGTTATATAACATTTTCTTTCACTTATCAGTCATAAAGCTGCTAATTAGTCCTATGACTCGACAGCTATTTCAGTTCCTAATTGTACCATCACTACATATTTATTGAAACGTGTGTACTCTGTTATCATTCTTCCAGCTGAAGGGGAGCAACCAGCACCACACTCATTTAATTCAGCCTACCTATCCTCAAATGTGTCTTGAATCTCATTTTAATTTAGGTTCTAATATTTGGCTGTATCACAGCAACTAATAAATATGTAGATGCTGGGATGGTAGCAGTCTTTGTGCTGCGATCAGTGATCATTTAGCTTCATGCTTTCCAATTTATTTATATATATTGCCCTGCACCAATACAAAGGGAGCTGCTAATTTCATTCATTTTTGCAGGAGAGCATTGCTACTGCTTTAATGTCCACTGGCAGTCAAGCCTCCTCATAAGTGATATTCATTCACCCTGACAACCTCATTTCAAGTAATCAGGAACACTGTGTCAATTGTAGACTAAAAAGAAAAAAAAAAAAAACAAAAAGAAAAAATCGTCTGTCGGGGGGAGTCTGAGGAGCTGAACAGGCATGCACATCTCTCTGCTACATGTAAAATTAATCATTATATTTCTGCTGCTAACTTGCTTTTCTATTTGTGTCACACAGGGATTCTTAAATGACCTAATATTGAATCTGGTGAATTATAGGCTGGAAGACCACAGTGTTTATTATGCACTGACAGAGGATGGATTGATCTAGTGCTTGTGGGGGTTTTTCTCTGCCTTGCTCTGGAGTCTGTTTGCCTCTGCTACCACCTCATTAATCATCCCTAGAATTTACCTTTCCATAAATACTTGGAAAGGACTTGTAATTATTCTTTTCTTTACCAACTATATTTTTTTTCTATGTGATAGAGAGAAAAATCACAACAAACCATGCAGTCGCTTGTTTGTTCCTATGAAGTGGAGTGCTGGGTCCAAAATTATTCTCAAATTTGGTGTTGTACCACTATGCAGTTAAGTATATCCCCAAATTTTGCATATGCTGACATTCTTACGGCTTCTCAAGGCCTTCAGGGGAAGTGCTTAACAGCTTAGTGCAACAGAAATGGGCTTAAGCACACACTTAATTCATTTGCTTAAACTGGAACCATAGTGCATAAAGCTAATAGAAGTAATTTTAATAACTAAAACTTCACTTCTAACTTTAATTTCACTAAAATATTAAACTCACATTTCAAATTGATCTACTCAGAAATAACAGAAATGGAAGACTGGGAAATATGGAGTTTTGATATTAACATTGGCATAGAGTTCAGTCTTTGGACTTTCTTCTCTGGAAAGAGTTTGATCAGCCTTAACACATTATTGTTCTTCACTGCTTTGAAGCCATTTCTTACACTGTTACTAACACAATTAAACTCAGCATAGTAATTAAACAACATTTCCTACACGAGAAATGCTGATAGCAAAAATGTATATACCGTACTTTTTATTTACACATTTCATTTTGTGTTTCTTCTTAAATTGTATGCATTTCTTTATCTGGGATGCCACATAAAGGCACTGTGCTGGTAGTGATTTTCCAGTTGCTTAGCCTCATTTTGTTGTACAGAGTTTTACCAGCTGGTGTTTCCTGAGCACTGCATTGTCAGGCCACCAATTCATTAATTACAAGTGCACATGCAGCCATTTGTAATTTTCTGCTAGACAATCCTGGCCCTGCTCACACTTGGGGCCCTCTGTGCACAGAAGAAGGAAAAGAATATCAGGATATGGTTCTGCCTCTATGGATTTCTGAAGATTCCTCTAGCACACAAACTAGTTGTGCTTTTACATGCTCTTGGAGCTGCACAGCAATGCTGTGTGTTGGGTAACAGAACCTCCTTTGCAGGTGGCAGAGACAAACAGAATTTACTGCTCTCAGATACAGTGCTGCAGGTTTAGGAAGAAGATATAGCAAAGCAGGTGTCCCATTGCAAAATTTTTCCCACAGAAATTCATCTGGACTTACAAAATAATCCAGCATTTGAGTTACGGAAATCAATAACTGTGATCCATTACAAATGTCAGTGGTGCCAGCTATAGCCTTTTGTCAATATCTTCAACAACAGTATTGAAGCAGTCACTCAAATTCCGATTCAGAATGAATTAGAACTTCCAATATGGGCTTCACAGGTACTGCACGTAGCTGAATACTTACTGAAAAATTAAGCATTTTAATCTGCAGATCCTGCACTTTGTATCCTCGTTTGGTCATTGTGTCCTGAGGATACCCAAGTTCTGCACGGTAGCTATTCTTTTATAGGTTTGATTCTCTCTCGTGAGACGGTTGCTGCCACAGATTCAACACAGCAAATTAATTTTGTTTGGGTTAAATTAGACGCTCCGTTCTGGTGAGATTCACAGTAAAATCCTTGTGAGATGCTGAGCACCCTGAACATCTGCCAAAAGTAGTAGAAATTGGAGTTAATTAGTGGTTCTCAGAAGGGCTAGCAACATTTGGGTTTTCCATGGAACAGAAACTTCCATGGGAGCGTTCCACATTCTGCAGAAATGCTCTCTCTGAAACAGATGGCTTTGTCTCATTTTTGGTTTCCAAAGGAGAAATTCTTAAAATTGCCATTCTCCATGCTGCTGTCCAAGTGACTTTAATCGTTCACACGACTTGGTGCATGCACTACATGTTTGTTTTCACCTTACCATTTGAAGATGGTATAGATCTGAAGTTCAGGTCAGAAAATGTACTACTGAATTCTAGCAATGGCAAAACAGTTCTTTCTTGAGCTTCTTTTTTTTTTTTAATAATACTTCCCTGATTCTACTATTGCAGCAACAAAGCACTGAATGACCTGACAGTAAAAAAATAAATAAATAAAAGACAGGCAAGCTTAGAAGCTTGTAACAAAACAGCAAAATGGGGACTTCAGAACCACAAGTGGTCTCAAGATGTGATGTCATCAAATTATCTCTGGATCAGATTTAGTGTCCATCATACTGAAGCTCTTTCTTCTGAGTTCAGCAGAGTTTCATTGCACTTCAGCTCAAGTGGCCATTACAAAAAGATAAATATGTTGAGAGTGGTCAAAGTGGAGAGAAACTGTCGCAAATTTTATTCACCCCCTAATCTTTGTAGGCTGTTACTCCAGATGCATATCTTGGGTGACACTCTTCCACTGCCCTGTAAAGTTTTTAGCTGTTCTGTGTAAACAAATAAGCAGAATTTGTGCACTTCATACCTGCATGGAATAATGCACTGGATTGCTCAGCCACTGGTTGTCCTACACCCCTACCTTGTCTGAGTGGAGATCTTCATTCCCCACACTTACCTGTTCTGCTACACTCATTGTAAGGAACTATTCCAAAGACTGTTACTAAGCTATGTGCACAATCCAGTGTTCACTGCAACGGATTTCAAATTTCATCATAATGTCCACATTATAATCAGTGACTGTCTTTGCCACCCACCTACCACATGCATGTGCACTTAATATTAGTATCGCCCACAGAATTAATGACTCTCTATTAGACAGACAAAAATACAAAAACCACAGTAACTGTGTACTGTAAAATCCCCTCTTTCTTGGCATAAGTTGATACTGATTCACCCCAAGAGGAATATTCCTATCACACTTTCTATTAAACACAGAAATTATCCAGCAATTGCTGGGGCTAGAAATTAACATCAAATGGCTGTAATTTAAGACAGAACGCCATGGAAGAGGGATAGACATTTGGGTACCAGTATTCAACCACCATTACGTAAAGGAAATGCATAGGGATTACTTTTCTGTTTTTATGAGTTAGTATAGTGGGTGGCATGGAAGCAATAACTCCCAGCAGCCCACAGAATCTCTTTCACACACTTCCCTCCCGCAGTGGATCTTTGTGCTTGCAGAGTCCAAAGAACTGGCAATAGTTGAGGGACTGAATGTTCTGTTTACTTGTGGGCTTTCCTTTTCAGTACTCATGGCTGGTGCCTTTCTCTGAAGCAAAGCCTCAAAGCACACTCATCTGCTGTGTCCTGTGGGTGACTCTGGGAGGCCACCTGGTGAGGGTGTCTCATTGGTAAACAGTCTCCATCACTACTATGAAAACATGATTTGCCATTTTAATGGCAGGATTATTCAAAGTGGAATGTGACGTGGTCTTCAGTCTAATAGGTAGAAACCATACAGTGTGTTTAACTAAGGACACGGCTGGGGGAACTTTCCAATAGATTACCAATTCTTCTATAAACACTTACAAGACTGATATCTAAAAAAAATAAAATAAAATAAAACAAGTACCACACATCTAAATCAGGGTGAGAGTATTCCTTATATCTTAGAAAAATATAAGATGTGGGGTGGTAGTGAACTTTGCCTCTTGCACCAAGGCTTTGGAATATTTAAATTTCTCTGCATGCAGTCCAGTATGTAGCTATACAGGCACCAAACATCGCTGAACACAGCTTTGCAGAAATGCCTGGCTTCAGGGAAGTTAAAGTTACCTTTGTGCTGTTAGTTTCTTGCTCTTCATGAAAAAACTGGGCAAGGCCTTTTCTGTCCTGCAAATAGCTATTAAACAGAAGTTGTTTGAAGTCCAAGGGTGAGCACTGACAACACAGCACATCTCATTTGAACCTGCACAGCTGATGTGACCACTGTATTTGTAGACAGGAAAATCTGAGCTGAGCCAAATATCTCAACCCGTGATGTAAATGGCAGCGCCTTGTTAGCTGGGCAGGGATTGCTCTCCAGCTGGGATCTTTTCTGGCTGTTTCTTAGGCCTAGATTCCACAGCAATTTTTCCTCTATGCAGAGTTGATGCTGAACTCAGCCTAGAGTTTGCATTCGGATTGAAGATGTTCTCTCATAGCAGAGCTGCATCTGTCAGAGCTGGATTGTCCTTTGGTGTTTTTAGGTGTGTAGAATATCCTACATGTAGCTGTGAATGATGAGGCTGTTGTCAGCCACAGCTCTGAACTACTGGGCACCACCTGCCCTCAGTCTCATTAAATGGCAGAAATGAGCTGCACATCTTGCTCGTGGACACACAGAAAGTCTGTGGCAAAGTCAAGAAACAAACCAGACTAACATGCATTTTAAGAGCTTCCCCTCTGTGCAGCAAAGAACAGCATTCATCTTTACCAACAAACCAATGTGTCTGTTGTCTTCTGAGTCCTCACTGCTGTGGAACACCTCCCTTGAGAGGGTTGTTAAACTTCTACAACAAGCACAAAATCTTAATGGGTTTTGCCAAATGAATTAAGGGCCCTTATAGCTTTTGTGCTGTGTGCTGTGGATTTTGAAAACTTATGTCAGTAGAGCAGTAAATCTCTTGGAAACAAGGGGAGGTGGTGAGGAAAATAACACAAAAGGTGAAAAGGGCTGTTACATTTACCCAAGTGAAAATTACAAGAAACCATTTTGGTGGGGAACTGTATGAATCAGAGATAAGGAAGTTGGATAATAATAATCAAAAAGAGCAAAAAACAACCCAACAATCAGTCTGGGAATCTTTTGAACTGCTAAAGCCCCAAAGCAAATCAGATATTATTTTTCCTTGTGCTTCTGAAGCTGTGCTACTCCAGTGATTGTTAAAAGCTATATCCTTATCTTAAGGCCAAAAGACCAAGGGAAAGGCTTCTGCTTTCATTTCCCATTGGGGTAAATAAGAACTGGACTGATAGCATTTGTTGACACTGAGTATTCTCTGTGGGAGATATTAAAGTTGTTATGTCTTTCTCTCTTGCAATCTCTTTCTTAAATAAGCAGAATGAAGGATGGCACCCCTTACATTTGGTAGTCTGACAACAGATGCATTTCTGCTGAAATGTGCAACTCAGGATTTTCTTCCAGAGGCTCATTGAAATGCAGCATTGCACAAGTCTTACAATTAAAAGACTCATTTTCCAAGGTTCTGTAATCCTACCAATAAAAAGCTGGACCTGGACTGATCCAGGTGGTCAGTTTTGCACTGGATGCATTTTTTCTTTTCTTTTAATTCCTTTTTTTTTTTTCCTACAAATTAAAAAAGAAATACCTGGAAAAAAAAAGATAAGTGAGAAAGTGAGAGACGAAACAACAAGTGGAGGTGATTTGAACCTCTTCAGTATAGTTCAGCTTCTGAGCTGAAGCAAATATGTTTTGTTTCCTTTTTTTAAAAATGTAGGTCCACGTGCTCACATATCAATGAAATTCAGATCTGGCCTTTAATGCTGATACTTATTTTCTGCTTTTGTACTCCAGTTTCCAGTCACTGGTCCAATCCAGTCTTCTGATATTGACTTTATTATCAAAGTTTAATGCTTTTCCTTTTATATATTCAGATGAAACCTAATGAAAACACTCCTGCCAGACCTAATAACTGAAGTGGTATGTCTGATGGTTTGTGAAAACTCTGTTGTTAAGACCCTAAAATATTAAATTGTGCCCACCTGCCACCAGCAGCCTGTAAGCTCACTTTAAGTAGTAGAAATAGCCTTGATATGGTAGCAGCCCCAAATGCATGTTTCCAGCCTTTCTTGAAGGCTCTTAGCAAATGGTATCTAGTTTCTTCTACTGTAAGGTACTGTCAGTAGGATTCAGTCAATAGAGTGATGATGAAAAGGTCTCTGCTTTCTGTGAGCGAGAAAAGTTGTGATTTTTGCTATAGTTTCTCCAACTGGAGCTTTTTATCTCAGTACATTCTGATTTTACAGTTCTCACAGCTTTTCCCTTAAAGAAGAAATTCGAAATCACAGTTGAAGCCCAACTTAAGTGAATGCTAAATCCAATGCAAATGATGATCAACATAAAATCAAATTGATTATAGCATGGACTTGCCTAGCACTGAAGTAAGCTCTCTTTACCAGAGTTGTTTCTCAGCAAGGCCTATTTACCTGGCAGATGTTCAATCAATAAACCTGCTTCTTGTCAAATTGTGTATCATGTCAAGGCCCTACCGGACACACCTTCAGTCTAGGAGTCTGAAATGATATCTTGGTCCAACAAAATGGTTGTTTTATCTTCCCCCAGTCAGGGATTGGCATGTTATTCCTTTCCTTAAATGTTAAAATCAAAAGGCTTATCTGCTTTGAAGCAGGCCTGTAGAGAAGCTTTTATACCAGGGAGGAATCTTGAATGCTGTCCAGCAACTTGGACAAATGCTGAATCACAGCAAAGCTGTCCACCTTCCGAGGGAAGAGAACTTCATTATGCTCCTGATGTGTTCTTCACACTGCCTAAGAGTCCTGTGTGAAATCTGAAGTGTTGATCTATCCATGCAGTGGTGCTAGACTGGGCTTAATGACCTAATAAATCACTTCTCTCTCTCTCTGACTTGTTACAAACACCTACACTCATCAGGAAACTTCAGCTAATCATCCCCTTCAAGATGGGAGTGGGAGCTGGACGTGGGAATTCTTACTCAGAGCTGCATTCCTCTGGAAACTTCTTCTCCTGGATCTTTACCTGACCTTTAGCTCAAAAAAATGTTTCTGGGCAAGTTATTATCCAAGCCCTAGCCTTACTTCCCCCCTTCCTGCATAGCAGGAGGTGAAATAAACACTTAGAGGAAACATGGGCTCGTTTAGCTACATACCCATGATGGCAGAAGATGTTTTAAGACTAAGACTTCTGTTTTGCCTTCTAGTGTGATGAAGCTGGATAAAATTTTAGCTTCTGTTTTGCACTCCAGAGATCCTTGGGTCTGCAATTTATATTAATCCAGATCTGCTTGTCGAATATTATCTACTTCTTCTGCCATCTCTTCCTACTTAGTAGGCTGAATGAGAACACTAATTAGACTCTGGTGCCAATTTACTGATGCACCATCTTCTGTTCACCCCGTGAGAGAGAGATTAGCTGAACACTGCAGCTCTTAGTCTGAGTTACTGGCATATGATATTTGTTGTAATTCTGTCACGAATGATATCTGCGTAGCATGCAATTATAACCTCCTTTCTGTATTGAGATCTATATAATATTCTTCCATTTCCCTTGAAGGACAAACATACCACGTGCAATTATCTTCATAGTTTTATGGCTACAAGAAGTTTCTAGACAGATTTTATGGTGGGTGGGAGAGAAACACTGACTTTTAAAGCCCCATATAATTTTTCTTCCTCTGCAGAAACACATTGTCATCCCAGCTATGGCTATACAGACATTTGTTAAACTATACTTGCAGCTCACTCTAACAAGATTTAAAGTAAGGAAGTTTCTAGTTTTAATGTGGGCCCACCACAGAATGCAGTGTAACATGGGGATCTGAGCTGAATAACCCATTTTATCTTTCTGCATAACAGTTATCAGCAGCACATAGGGAAAGAGTTTTTGAGAGGCATGGAAGCTGTTTTGATATAAAACAAGGCAAAAGCAATACCTGATTTTAAATATTATGAAATTCTGTGCTTGATCTGATAGGAACAAGATCAGAACACTGCAAAATATGGCACACTGTCAGCTCTTGTAGTGCAGCAATGCTAAAAACCCCAGCCAGAAACATGGATGTTGCAATACTTACTGTACTGGGAAATGCCAAAAAGAGCATCTCAGGCCAGCAGTTCTGCGACACAACACGGCCGTGGTAGAAGGGGTGTGATCAGGCTGGCAGTCACAGAGGTTGTGTCACAGGCATGCAAGGCCAAGTGCAGTTCACTGATTAACTACTCATCAGGAGTAGCTCGCTGCATGCTAAATCGGCCAGTGGGTATTTTATTTCTGGTTTATATTTGGTTATGTTTAGACCAGACCAAGACAAACAAATATGTCTTGCTTACCATGCTGGAGCTTTAGTGGATGGGTTTTAACAAACCGTCTTTCCTCTGCTCCCTTCTGAAGTTCACTCCATAAAACAAATCCTCTGACCTTAGTGACTTGTGCTACATGAGCCCTGAGAGAAGTGAAGTTCACCCCTACAGTGTTTTGCAGAAAGGCACCAAAGCAAACCGTCTTTCTATTTAAGACATATTTATGAAGTTGTTTTTTCATATTCACTGCCACTCATGCAAGCATGATTTAGCCATAGTGAGCATAGAGGTTATGGCAGAAGAGAAAAAAAATCAGGGAACAGGGGATAGACCAATAGCTAGATTTTTGCTTTAAGTTGGGAAGCAGATAGGTTTGTTTGATTTTACTTCTGAGAAAAGTTAGTTATTCAAAACACATCAAAAATAAGAATCCAAGGGCAGGAACAGTGGGGATGATTACATTCCCTTAGCAGCTGAAGAGAATCATAACGGAGGTTTCTAGGATCTTGCTATGGAATTTTTGTCTTTGAATTTGCAGAACTGGAAGGTTTGTGTTCCCCACACAGCGATAAATTCTCTTCTACAAAATGGACTGAGAAGGACGAGGGAAGGAACTGGGTGGAATCAATTACAAACCATATCAGACATTTAAGTTTAAACACAAGACCTTGCAAAGGCTTGCATGAAATCTTGCTAGCAATATAAACAGGACTGGTGCCAAACTAAGCACCAGAAGTATTCAATAATAAAATACAGCTGTCTCCATTGGCACCTACCCATGAAAGTTTGTCATTTTTACTGTTAGAAATGCTGACAAAGAGAAATCTAAAAAATGAAAACATTTTTTTTTTCAAAAGAGGGAGGTTTTCATGAACTGCAACCTAAATATTCATTTAACTTTGGAACATTCCATAAAAATAATTTATAACATAATTTCTTCTTAGAAATGCATTTTGCCAGAGTTTGTTTCAAAGACCATGGCCAAACTTGGCAATGCTAATAGCTTTGCTTTCATATCCATAATTCTTGATTATTAAAATACTCTCTATACACTTTTCTTGGCTCCTAGTGAGGCACATCAAAGCTGAGGGGCCTCTTTGCCTTGGCTTCATGCACACCATGTCAGCTGAGAAGGAAGCGAGCTCTGCAGACAGCCCGAGCTTGGGGCATGCAACCCTGAAGTGCAAAAGCAGGCCCAGGAAAGCTGCACAGGTAGAAGGGATTTCTAGGAGGAGGCCTTCACAGAACAGAACCCTGCATGCAGGCTGCTGCAGTACGTGTGACTCACGCAATGAGCTTCAGGATTTGGGAAACAATCAGACCAAGACCTGTTATCACTTGTAATGTTTTTGCACCTGGGTCAATCAGGAGGAACCTTCTTAGGAAATAGTAGCATGTTTAAGTCCTGAGAAGTGAAAGACATACGTGCAACCACGTGTCCTCACACAGATACACAGGTGTGTGCTTGTGGTTGCTCTGCAACTGCCATCTGCAGTGCGTATCTCCTTCAGTAGACAAGTTCTTTCCCTCCTTTATTTGGCCTTACCTCTCTTGCTTTACTTGTTAACTGCTTCCCAGATCAGCTGGGTCTATGAGTACCAGTCCATTTGAGATATATGACCATATTTTGGCATCTTTCAGGATACCTTGGGAGATTTCTGCTTTGCCTTTAATGAAGCAAAATAAGAAGGTTACTTGCCAGTTAACAAAGGATTACGCCTTTGGGTTACGCACACATGGTACAGAAGTGAGCAGTCACTGTTTCCCTGTCTCACTTCATGTTGTTCTTGTACTCATGAGTTAAATTTTCTGCTTCCCACTGATGAAGCTGCTCTCCCTGATGTGTCCCCTTGCTTCAGCCAGGTCCAGTCTTGGATTTCTACCAGCACTTGCACTGATCATGGTAGCTGAAGGTAGTAACTGCTTTTCCAAAAGAAACTTTAAAAAAAAAGAAGTCATTTCCCTCTTATTTAAAATCGTCCTCTTCCACTCCTCTCAGCTCCTGCTCCATCCTGGAAGTTTGTGCTCTCCCAGATGTGGCTGAAAACAAAGCTTCTGTTATGGCCATATCCTAGCTGAAGGGCTACAAACCACTGTTTTCCAAATAGATTACTGCATACTGACAAGTCGAATTAACTGTGTACACAAAGAGCTTCCTGCTTTGGGTGGGATGTCTTTGACTTCACATGTAAGGTCTTCCACAAACTCTGTTACTCTTTGCTTTTAGGTCTCTACAGAAGGAAGGATC
This sequence comes from Odontophorus gujanensis, assembly GCA_013399175.1. Taxonomy (NCBI): domain Eukaryota; kingdom Metazoa; phylum Chordata; class Aves; order Galliformes; family Odontophoridae; genus Odontophorus; species Odontophorus gujanensis. Next base: position 684,542 of record VXAB01000561.1, read on the forward strand.
AGAAGTAAATTTAAATGGTCCTGGTTCAGAATTCCTTCGACTTCTGTCTGACTATAGTCCTGTGTTTTCAAGGCATAATAATGATACATAATCAGTTTTCTGAACTTCTAGTGGCAGTGATGTATGCGTTTGCTCTTCCGATGACCTACCCTGAATTGTAATGTATGTTGGTTTTCTTTGTACTGAGACTGAAGTCCTTAAACTAAGAGACTATTAAGTGCCTAAATTCCAGACTAATGCACAGAAAAAAACCCAAACGCATAAAATGTTCCTCTTGTTAAAATTACAGTTACTGTACTGTTCTACTTAAAATACTTCACAGTCCTAACATTCAGCTTGAAAATTGTATTATCAGCCTCAAAGAAACTGCTGTCAACAGTTCTCCTTGTCAGTCCCATGCAATTTAAGAACTGATTAAACTCTTCAAAGGTGGTCAGAAATGACATTTCAGCATTGCAGAGCTGGGCTCTGGGATTGCTTTGAGCTTAAAGGTAATACTCAGGACAGCAATTATTAATGTTTTACTGAATGACATTGCAAGTAATGGGAAGACACTGTAACTTTAAAAGAGTAATTTCTTTAAAGGCAAAGAGTGACTGTTGTGGTGGTTGTTTTTTGTTTTTTTTTTAAGTCTATATTTATTACAGCTTAGTCCTTAACTCTGAGCCATGCTATGCAATAATAATGGAACTGCTCAGACAGCAATTTGCCAATGTGCTTGAGGCTCTGTCAAACCACATGGAGTGATGCCATAATCAAATTCATAATGTCTTATCTTTTTCAGATAAAGTAATCATCAAAGGAGTGCTGGCACGAACAGAGAAAAAATTCAGGGCTTAGACATTCTCTAATGTAGTGAGCTGTGACATAAATTGGGCTGTCTCTGTTTGCCTTTCTTCTCTATCTGTGTTTCCAATTGGTCTGCCAAAGAAATGCTTCAGGCTTTGTTTCATTCCATCTTTTGAAACAAAAGAGTTTGAAAAAGAATAAAAACCTGAAAGGGTTAAAATTTCAGAGTGAAATGTTGGTATTCCCTGCCACTCTCCCTCCCTTCATTTTCCTTTAGCACAGTTATTGGCTGGCATTATAGAGAGCAAATCCACAGACTTGAGATTTTCAGTTAAATCAATAAAATATTGTTGTAAAAAGTGGAGTTAAGTGCATTATCTGTCCATTACTCCATTATGGTTTGCCCTCAATCATGGAAGTGAGACAAAGGTTCCCACAAGGCAAATCACATTTGTAGTTAACCTAAAACAGCCTTCCCGTATCGGAGAACTATTTAAGGTCCCTTTTTTTACTGGATAATTAAGCATGTGCCTAACTCTAAACACATTAGTAAATACTGCTGAAGTCAATGAAATGATCCTGGGGTTAAAGGCAATTGCTTATGTATATAACATCTGTGAAGAAAACAAGAAAGGAAAATGCTGCACATGGCCAACAAGAATTTAAAAAAAATATATTTTAAATTATAAATAAAACATATGTGAGCAGAAGAGAAAAATTGATTTTTTGTTTTAGAGGGGCTGTATCCAAAAGCAAGGGACAACACAATGTTTTTTGGCTTTTTGGTCTTGTTTTATTTTTACATTTTTTAACCTGATGTTAGGCACTGGATCAACTCCAGCATTGCCTTGGTTGGCTTGTGCACCTTGAGTTGCTTCTGTTTTAAATATTTGCTCAGGTCTTGATGCCATATCTCATTTGAGTGCTCCAGTGACACATATGAGGCCCAGGCTTTGTAACATTCTCATATATCTTTTTTGAATTTTTTTATGAACTGCAAGGTAATCAAAGCCTGATTCCCCAGTGTGCTGAGCAACTGCAACTGCCACCAACTGCAATGAGAATCGCATTGAGTGCTCAGCGCTTCTCAGGAGATACTGAGCTTGCTGCAAAGCCATGTCTTTGTCATTATGACAATTTTATGTCATCTGGAAATATCTATTTTCCACAAATGTATTGCAGAAATAATTAAACTGCTAATATTTGCTGTGTTTACATTCCTAGGAAGAAGAAGCACATAGGAGCTGAATATTTTCAGCCTTTTTTCCAAAGAATGTTACTTTATTTTGGCCCCAGAAATTTAGTTGCCGACATTTTGTCTTCCTAATGTGAATAATCCTCCTTCAAAAGTTGCAGAAAATGTGCATAATTAAGGGGCTCAAGTGTAGATTTAAAAAAATGTTATCGTCAATCTATTTTAAGATACGTAGAGCCCACAAATGTACTATCCTGAAGGGGGAAAAACACACAAAAAATCTGTATGAAAATGTACTGTAACACTATGGAATACTAATCACTCCTACACAGAGAGAGCCTTCATTTTATCTGCTTTTGCAGAAGGTTTTTATAAAGTCAGATTTTAGAATAACTAAAACCCAGTACAACTGAAGGAGACAAAGCTTTGCACTTGAACAAAGGAATTTTTCTCAAAAAATAACAATGACGATCTGGTTTGTGCTTTTATAGCTGTGCATATACTAGATGATGGATAGATGGTTACACAATGAGAATATATAGTGAACTGAATATGCTCACCATTAAAAAAAATCCCAGGCAACTAAGCTTCAATGCAAATTCATGGGACATGATGGCTGAAAGATTTGGCTGAAGTTATGTATGCATTAGGCTTGTTACTGCTCTGAGTGATGTTCAGACATCCTTTATAATTCACCAAAAAAAAGAGGGAAAGATCCTTCCTAGATTCTGAGGCAGCTTTTCCCTTTCTTTTGTCCTTGGACTTCCCAGGCCTTGGAAGTCTAATTCACATCATTATAAGTTGGCTGGTTTGCCACACTTTCCCCTTTTTTGTGGCGAAAATTTCCTCCCCGTTTCTTCACTCTTGGATGTCTTCATTGAAACAACTCCTGAGCTGATGCATGAGCTGAGCAGCAAGGCAGGAGAAGGAGCAAATATAGCTTGTCTGCTTCACAGATGAATTCCTCACTGTAACATCTTACAGGAAAGAGCACAACTGGAGGTGAGCCAGTCCCTGTCTCTGTGCTCACAGGGACCGTGCAGGTGCTCCATGCAGCAAACAAGAACCACAGTCAAAGAAGGACAGGATTCTGTTATCTTTCCAGGGATCAGGAAGGAGAGTCCCAGAACTGTTCTATAGTTAGGAGCTCATTTTCTAAGGCACCAACAGTTCCCACAGTGAACCTGAAGTGGAATAATGCATATCAAATAAATAGTCTTTGAGACCTGGATAAACCATTTGACTTGAACGGAAGATGAATACTTCAGAAGAGAAGCCTTTCAGAACTTTCCTATCTTCTGGAGCATGTTTGTCATTTTGGTCTGTGCCTTTATAGTGCACAAACTCTGACCTGTCCTTGAGATTCTTTGTCACTATCCATGTACCAGAGTTAATTAAATACTAGTCATTGGAGAAAGGGCTCTGTTTTTCTGAAGAGGGCAATTGTCATTTGCCACTGACTGCAATCTGTGTGAGAAGTGGTGCAAAGATAGGAAGAAGGAGATGTTAGAAAAACTTCAGTTCATACACTTTTTTTTTTTTTTAAAAGGTAGCCTCTTTTGAATTATTTTGATGAAATTTTAATCATTTGCCTCTTATCATATCAGTAATTTAACGGTGAGTTTTCCTGTCAGTGACTCCTCTGAGACTGTGGACAATCACCATCAAAAAGGCTTTAGAAGTATTTTTTAACTTATTGTTGATGATGATAATGATGAGTATAGAGTTTAGGCCTCAGGTTAATCAATCTTCATTATGGGGGTGGGTTGACTGTATTTCAGGAGGAGCTGTGGTCAGTCTGGCTCCATCTGAGCCAGCGCACATTGTATGGGATCCCACTATGTGGAACCACTGGCTGCTCCACTGCTAACTCATGGCTTTCAGCACTCCATCATTGACCATATTCTTTCCTCCATTACATCCCTATGGTATATTTTTGTAGATCAGTTCACTGTGGCTTTTGCTTTATCCAACACCATCCATCACATGAGAAAAAAAGAAATTCTCCTCATTTAGTCTGAAAGGGTTTGTTTGTACATTCTAAGCAGTGGCTTCATGTATTTTATGTTACTAGCTTCTAAATTCAGAGGAATTGCTTGGAAAGCCAGAACACTGACATTCCGTTGGGTAAGTGAGGTTGAGGTGAAAGAATGCAAGCAATGCTGTGTCATTTGTTTCCATCTATTGAGTGGAGATACTACTTCATAGGCACTGAGTGATTTCTGTCAATTGTGATTTTTAAGGAGCTCACAGAATTTCACCAGGAGAAAGAGTAAATGACCTACATGATGATGTCAAGATAGCAAGGCTAAAGATTTTATTTCCCTCGTGCATGTTACTAGAAACATAATCTGAAGAATGCCAAGAGAAAGAGATTCATGCTTGGCTTTGGAAAATTCTGTCATGGCAGTGAGAGCATAGTTGCCTTCACTGCGTAACAGTTACCAGCAGAATTTTAACTACCAGGATAAATCATTGTCAGTTATAGCAACAGGAAGTTAATCCAGCAACCCTGAGGACATCACTACAATTTTTTACACATTTTCTGTCTTTTCAGTGTCCAAATGAAACCTCATTTCTGTGCTGAAACCCTTGGGGCTACAGAAAGCAAAACTATCAAAGAACCTACATATCCCTGCCTTCAGCAACAAATGAAAAGCCGACACAACATTAAAGAAAGCAGATGGACAGGAATGTGCCCTGGAGAAGATTCTCCAGGTCCCATTTAGTAGGTGGTGAAGAGAGTCCAGTCTTCAGTGAATTACAGCTCTTGTAGACATTGCTTTCATTGTGTTTGTCTTACCATATGCTGAGTGCTACCTTTTGAGTCTGACTCCTAATGTTATCAAAGTTTCATTTATATAAAAATACGAATGCTTGAACGCTTAGCATAAGACATCAGCAAGGCAAAGTCACCACCTGAACTAGATTCCCTTCATTGCCAATAGGGAAAAATAGGATGCATGTGACATATTTAAGATGCCTACCATAAAATAATGCATCACACAAGCATGCTGACATTAAAGGAAGCTGTGATGACGAGCTCAGACAGGGATTTCAACACTGTAGTTGTCTCAGACTAGGTGAGACAAGACCTACCCACAGCTACGTGGGTATTGCCTTAATGAATCACAACCACGGAGTTTTCTTCAATATTTTTAGAGATGGTGGAAATCCAATGCTGCTAGTTTCCTGGCAGTATTTGGATGGGAAATGAATGAAATGAAATTCTGTGATATTTTGAATTTTTTTTTTTTTCAAATTTTCACTGACATGAGATTTCTTAAGCTTTCAGTTCTTTGGAGAGCACTGTTTAGATATTCTGCTTAGAGCTGTAAAATGTGCATTTTAAACAAATGTTTAAAGACTCTGAAACAAAACTGACCTCAAACAGAAAAGGGGGATGTTTAATTTAGAAATTTATAATGAATTTTTTTGAATTCCTAAGTTTTGTTTAAAATAAAATAATTGTTAAAATTCAGAGTTTAATTGCTGCTAAATACTTTCTTTTAACAGAAAAACAGACCAAACATGCAGATCTTTCCTACTCTTCATGTTTCTAGATGGAATGGTGCTTAGGAAAAAGGTGCAAGGAATCAGTCTAGAGAATAGATATTCCTTATAGATGTTGATCCTGACTGATGTTTGTGCCATCCATTTAACTCTGTAATTCACTGTTACTCTGTCTAGGATCTTAGCCCCTCGTCTTCTCAAGTCCGACTATGCCTCAAGTTAATTGTCTGACAAAGCATCAATTCAACTCCTGAATTTTCCTTCTTTTTTTATTTTTTATTTTATTTTCCCCAAGACTTGGAAATACTAATGAAATTGTACCAAGTCTTAAGTAGACTTCTGATGCTCTATGTCCCCAGAGTCTAGTTCTGATCAGGACTAAAACATGTATTCCTTTTTTCTCTCTCTCCTTTGGAAATCTTTTGGAGGTTACACTGAGATAAGAATTTATAAACAAATTTATGTAAGTAGTGGGCTTTGGTAAAATCAAATGTAACTCTATTGAGATTCCCTATTAATCATAATGAATATCTGCTAGCTTTAATCAAATCACAATTGAAAAGAGTACTCAGTGCTCTACTGCTTCAGCAGAGCCCAAATCACGAGCCCTGTTGTGCTGCTTCTCTCAGCCAAGTTGTACCCAAACAATGGAAGAAAACAGCTGTCATGTCTACTCTCTTCCATCAGCAAATAACTAAGGGGACATAAGACTACTGGTTCAACACTGAACATGTAGAATGCTTTCATTCATTGGTCTGAGCAAGTAAGGCAACTTTTTAAAATAAAAGAAAGACTACAGCAGCTGGCTGATGTTCAGAATTGGTCCCTGGGGTGAACTTTATTAGTGGTAAGTAACCATAAGTGCCCACAACCTGGCAATGTTATGCAGCATGTTGGCAGGCCCACTGTATAGTATGAATAAATTAATAATGATAATTAATTAATAATAGTTTGCATTCATGTGACACGTTCCTTGCTGCCATTTAACTTCCTTATTTCTTGTCCAGCTAAAAGTGGACATGAAGAACAGTTTATTGCCTACAGATTTACCTTTGTGCGGAGTGCTCTCATATCTTCTTCCCATCTCTTCCTCTCTACCCTAAGCAACGTATGTTCCCCTAAGACTTCCTTACTTGAATTTCTTTTATAGTACTCCTTTGGATTCACTCCCAGTGGCCTGCAGCCTTTTGGAAGTACCATACTGAACACAGGGCTCAAGGCAAGGCCTTGGGAGTGATCAGTTGACCTTAAAGATGGCTTCCCATGTCCTGGAAGTGATGCCACTTTCCAAAAACTCATAGGAAGTTATTTGATTTTTCTCAGCCTGTGATCTGTGGTAACATCTAGATTCTTCTTTGATCTCTTCAGCATTCTATGGGTAACTTGCTGTTCTTCCCTAACTCTAAAGTCTTGTATGTCTCCTTACTGAGCTTATTTTTTCATTCATTCTTTCACGCCTTTATCCAATCCACTCGATGTTCTTTTACTGTGTTCTCAACAGTAAATTGAGTATGTATATACTGTATTCTACCACCAAAACATACAGTGAAAATACTGTCTAGTAGAAGATGAAGGATTGTGCCCTACATATTATATGCTTCCAGTGAACCATTGATCATTACTACCCACAGAAAATATTACAACCAGTATTTCATCCATTTTATAGACCTAGACTGTGTTTTCCCCATTCTAGTTTTGAGAACCATATGAAACATTTATGCTACTAATGTCAGTATGGAATCTACTCCTTTTTTCTTATCTGGAGCAGACTTCCTACATCAGTTAGAGATTGACCACATATAAAATATCCAGTAAAAGTGCAACAGAGGGAGGAAAAGTTAGGATCTCCTCCTTTGATGCTAACAAATCCCTGGGTCAGGTTAAATTTCACACTTCTTTATCCAGTTAGAAACTTATAGATTGGTAGATTACTGTGATACTTCTCTGGCAATTCAGGATGTGTGGCCTCTTTCTTATTTTCTTCCTCTTACCCTGGTCTCCTACCTTTGCCCTCTTTGAAGTCCAGATTTTAGGACTGATCGTTTTCAAACATCTGCAACTCAATCCACTCTCCATAGAGGGCAATATCTCCATGAAACCAACTCACAGCTCTCAGATAGCTTTAGCTAGCTCTGAATGCAACCTAGCAAAAAATAAATCAGACAGTGGGCATGAAATATTTCAATGGATTTCTAACTTTCTGTAGCCTGAGATTTCACCATTAAGGAATAAAACAATGCATTGGCCCAGCTCATTTACTAATTAATTTAATTCATCTCCAGATTTCTAGCTCGTAACTTTGTTTGGCTGATGTTATTTTAGGAAAAATATTTAGGCTTCTCTCCCAAGTTCTAATATAGCTTTATAAATATAAAATTGTGACCATTCCCCAACTGAAACCAAGTCACAGATCTATGTGTGAATTGAACCCTCTGGTGGTGAATAAACTTTAACAAAAAAATTACACTGTGGCAAATGCAGAATAAAATCCATCAGCTAAAGAAGCTTAAGTTAAATATTTTATCTCATGTTTGAGGTGGAGTAAAAACTACTCGTTATCTAATGTCATTCAGATGATGGACAATCATTTATTAAGACGAAAGAACACATTTATGAACCCGACTAAGAACAAGAAATCTATTAAGCACCAATTCTTAATTTAGAAAAGACTTCTCTCTCTCCCTCTCTTTCTTTTAGTTAATAAAAAACAAGATTAAAACTGTTGTGAGTTCCAACAAAACTGAGCTTTTTGGAGAAATGCTAAAGTAGTATTTGATCAATGGGAAATATTTTATTTGATCCGAAATGAAGTATTTCATTTTTGAGCTATTTAGCTTTCAATTAAGAAGGTGATTTTTAAAAAATATTACCTGAACTTTTGAATAAAAAATGCCAATTTAAAAAATCTTTCAATTAGGAAAATGTCAAAATGATTATTTTTGGCATTTCTGAGACAAACATTTCACATTAAAAATGTCAACATGAAATGTTTTGACATTTTGAAAAATGTCTCCTTTTTAAAAAAAAAAAAAAAACCTGAAACTTTACCAAAATTAAATTGAATTTACTATAAGTCTGGAAAACAAGAATTGCTTGTGTTGGTAGTTTTCCCTGGGTAAGCAGCTGATCTTTGTGCCAGGTTAGCATTAAAGCATCAGCCAAGCAACTGTACAAATGTATGCTGTAGAGCAGTTCTTGCCTTTACTGCACCTCAGCTTTGGAGTTGTTAGTGGTTATCCATCTATCTTCACTCTTGCACTTTACTATGTCCAGTTACCAGTACTGCAAGCAGTTCTATGGCCCACAAAGAAAGAAAGAATAAGAAAACTGATTACTGTTTAACATGAGTAGTTTTCTGTTATATTCAAGAGGTATTTTTATTTAAAATCCTGGCTAGTGGCAGATTTATGAAAGGTCAATCCAGGAAAAAATGTTTTATCCATTAAACAGAAGCACGTCCATCATTCTAAATGAGTTTTATAGACTGTTACAGTTAAAATCTTAAACTAAAGCAATCCCTTCTAGAGCAAACTCACAGCAATCCAAAATAGGATTGCAAGCTGCTGTGAAGTAAGAGTCTTGAAGTAGCTGGCGCTTGCACTGCATTTTTGGGAGGTTGTAGATGCTATATGCTAACCATATTAATTATACATAATTATACAAAAATTAAATCTCATGGTTTACTGAAAAACAATGTTTTACTCTGGCTGAGAAGTCTCAGCTGTGAAGCAGTTACAGTTTATATGCAAGAGCTGCTTTTAGTGACAGAAGAAATTCGGCATTCCCTTGATTTCACAATTTCTCCAGCATAAGCGTTAAGAAGATGCTGTTCTAAAAGCAGCATGAGCTGAAAACGGGGCAACAAGCCCTCCTCAGTCCCAGGCCCGAAGTCTCATGTGGATGCCAAAACAGTGAGCTCTCATTGCCTGCCCCCTTCGTGGGATGCAGCCCTGAGCAAGGAGCCTCAGGATCGTGGCCAGGAAAGTGGAAAAGTGAGTTTGAATCCCTCCAAACAAAAAAGAAAAGTCTGTCTGCACCCTGACCAAGCTAAACATTAACCAGTTGGATAAAGGGGATTTCTCTGCCCTTGTTTTTAGTAGAAAGAACTGGCTGCCACTGCACTTTGCAACATGGCAGGCACTGACTGAGAAAACCTAGGGGAAGCAGGTACAGGAATGGCTCAGTTCAGGATCCCTGAACAGCATGGATGTATGATAGGTGCCCTGTTTCTCAGTCTTGCATAGATTGATGCATGCATACACCAGGAATGTTGTAAATGCTTGGAAAGTTCTGTCTTTCTGACCTTGAAGTCCCGTAGGTGTAAAGCATTCAAAGAGGGGTTCTGGTGAGCGCAGTCTGGATGGATGTGTTCCGTTCCGGAGTCCCTCCTGCTGCCTAGGACATAAAATGCCAGAGCAAAGCAAGAGCATGTGTAGCAGTGCACGTTGGTTTGGCGAAGGGGCTGTTGGGAAAGTATTAATTCACCCTTGGGGGGGGCAGGGGAGGACGCAGTAACACAGCTGCCTGTCAGGAGTGCAGAGATCCACCAGCTGTAAGGAATTAATGACTTCCCACAGGAACACTATTAGAGTTTGAGATGGGGGAAAGGAGAAGGTTTGTGCTGCTGTTGATAGTCCACGTGGAAGACTCTCTGGAGAGCCACTAAGGCAATTGGAGTGGGCTGTGCAGCCTTCTTGTCAACTTTTTTCTGCATGCTTTTTAGTTGAGAGAAGCCCTTCAGTGCTCCGGAGGAGACAGAGTACGCTTAAAGTTGGCACTTCCATTTTACATCTCTTAATTCTGATGTATTGTTCTCTTCTGAGTCAGAGAACTGTGGACTACTTCTTCCCCTTAAGAAAGGGAATGAAGTCTCTTGGTTCTTGTTTAAATAGCGCTGGACTTCTATGTTTTTTATTAGTGCATTTAAGGAAATCACATAACTTGGTGCTGCTAAAAATTATCTAGGGCTTTAGGGGAAAAAAAGTGTGTTCACTGAGTATGTCCATTGCATTAACTGTCCAACAGCAGAGTTACAGTGATCCTGCTAGCCAGGGTTCAGACACTGCGTTGTCATGTGTAAGTTACCCACCTGAGTGTAGCAAGCTATCAGGTGCTTCATTCTGAGCCCTAAACTAACACCAAAAGGGAAATGTCCACCCAGAATAGAAATATGAGGAAACAGTGCAGACTAACCAGTAGCTCAAAAAATACTGAAACCAGAATGGCTTTTATATAATGCCATTATTTCTGCAGACACTAAGTCAGTGTTAAAAATACAAACATGTAGATAATTAAAGGAGCCTCAGCTCTTTCTTCATAGTGTTTCAGTGACTGACATTGTCAGCTATTCTATTTTCTATCGATTCTCTCAAAGCTCAGCTATTCCCAGCCTTTCATTTCAGATGCAGCACCTTGTTTTCCTGTATCTTGAAGCAAAGAAATTAGATAAAAACTATTGATTAGCAAGGCACAGAGGGGAGTGATGTCTGTAACCTTCCTTTGTCTTGCAGCTCTGCAGCTGAGGCAGCAGTAATAGGATTCTGTGCGAGTGCGAATGTGATGAGGTCACACTGCTGAGAAGGGAATGAAAACACCGCAGTCAGCTAGATCGCTCGCTTTTCTGATAGTTGTTGATATTGTTTGTCAAATTGTGATTTGAAGGTTATTTCTCTGGAGGCTGAAGTTGCCTTGTTTTCGTTCCGTGCTTGGCTGGACTTTTAAATTCATGCATTCGTATAAACACCCCTTCCTTTCAAAGTTTCTGGCTCTTATTGGGAGTCTCTACGATTCTCAGTAATGTGCAAGAAAACAAGTATCTTCAGAAATTTCTCATCGTTATGAGATTACAGGAGTTATTTGTAACAATAAGTCCAGCTTGTTCAGTGCCTGTCTCCTTTTCTCCCTTTTTCACTAGCATGCTGCAGTCCTCTTCAGTTAAAAACAAGTTGAATAAACACTTTCAAGACATATGAGCCATGAAGGTTTATGCTGATTTAGTACAAAGTGGTGTAACATTTATTGGTATCATCACTCAGGAAAGAAATGAGGAATTTCCTTATTTCAGTTGCTTTGAAAAGCGGGCATTTAGTGACCTACCTAGGGTAACTGCAAAGCTGTACAGAAACTGCAGAAAAATGAACAGTGTTGTTTTTTTTTTATTCTAAATGAGTTCTACCATTTTCATTCTTAGCTGCTTCACTGCTGTGAAGCAATATCACTGAGGTGACAAGGAGGAAAGTGAGGCACGGTGGATCATGATCTGTGTACCACAATAGGATGGCAGGTAGCGTCAAGTGTAGGATAAACACTCAAGAATACCTGGCCCTCGGGACTCTACTTTTGGAGTGTAAGGCAGGCTGCATTCCTCTCTTCCCACAGAGGAAGAAACCGTGCAGTGTCTCCCACTAATCAGACCCTCAGGGTTCTCTCTCCTTTGGAAAGCTTGCTTGCCTTAGTTCTCCTGTAACAAGACATGGGAAGATTGGTATGGAGATAGCTGCCTCAGAATACACTCCAAATAAACTTCTGGAACTGCACAGCAGTAATAGGATGCTTTCAGTGGGTAGCTGCTTTATCTGCCTGAAGCTTACTGTGCAAAAACAAGTATGTCAGGTCAAGCTGCATGTTTTGAGGTTTGAAGTCCCACCCCCTCAAATAAGTGATGTGGGAAGAAGTCTTCTGGGAATACTCCTTCCCCAGGCTTATTACTGTGGGGTTTCCTGTGGGAAGCAGTGAGACTTTCCCATCCCCTCTTTTATACCATGTGATGCTCTGTGATCATAATATATGGAACTGTCTCATGCTTCCAAGAACTCTTCCAGAGCTGAACAAGCACGTTCTGGGTGTTTTTGTTTGGTCTTTGTTCCATTCTGTATAATCCTGAGGACATCGTTCTTTGCCCCTTGTTTTCATCATCCATGTGAAGGGAAGGATATTTCCTTTCTCAACGGCTGCTTGGAAATGTTTAGTTTCTGTGAGTCCCCAGCCAGATGGAGGGTTCTGTGGGAGAACAAATCATTTGATATAACTCATTTCTTTTTGGGGAAAGCTGATGCTTTATTAGAGAACTTTTTCCTCTCTGAATTATCTGCTGCAAAGGCCTTTCTTTCATTTGCCACTGCTGTTCTACTGTTTGTATCATTATCTCGATTAGATATGGCCACTTTTACACAGCCTACCTCTAAGTGGTCTACCTCTAGACTGCCCACTGAATCACCAACAGTTGAACAACTAGAACCATCCTTGTGCCAGATGGAGTGCCTGTCAGCTGGCTGCTTTTGGATGCATGAAATGTATTCTTAATGTCTCTAGAGGGGCAAAACTTGGCCAACAGAACTTTTTTTTTTTTTTACCCTCGTTTGTTTCAAGGGAAAGTCTGTTCTTTAGTTCCTGCTTATCTTTACTTTTGACAGATTTTTTCCACTTCTATTCAAAATATATTGGTAAGGGTGGCTTACTCACAAGGGCATGTGACTTTGTAATCTGAGCAGCATCTGGTGCTTTAGAGAAATGAAACCTTAATCCAGAGAAATGAGTAAGGTTAGAATGGCACATGAGTAGGCATCCTTACGGTATTCAGGGAGAATCTGGCCAAATTTAACAACCAAAAAAAAATCATTTCTACTCACAAGTCTTAGGCAAATATCATATTTAATCTCTTAAATGTTCTTGGCCACTATTTGGCATATTTTCATGGTTGGTCATCTATATTTTAGCAAGATCTAAATGACTCAGCCAGGTGCAAAGATAATTGTTTCCTTATTTCAACCAGCATCTGCTCAGCCAGCTGGGTAGCTCATCTGCAAAGGGTGACAAGCTCAGGTAGCAGCCCACAAATCCTTCCTCTTGTGCTTCATGGCATTCAGCCCTCACAGAAGTCTGTGCATCGCCCTGTATTGGAGGGAGCATCCTGCAAAAGAGAATGAAGTTCTGCTGAGAAGGAAGTGGAAAGCTGTGCCAGGTGCTTAATGAAGTAAGGAGATGAAGTTCCATTACCACAGAGGAAGACTGCAGTGTTTGTTGTTCATGTTTTGCTTTTACCCCAAATGCCCTTCCTTCATACCAAATGCATGCAGTTTTCTTCATATATTATTTTTTTGTAAGGTTCTTTATCAACAACCCATGTAAGCCTTGACTGCCAAATCTCCATGTCCACCATCAATGAAGAAACAATGTTTACTGTCAATAAATGACTTCCGTGATCTGTAATTCCACAGATCTGTTGGTGGTGGCAGTTAGACTTCTATCCTGACACTTTGTTATTTTAGCAGATGGTTTGTGGGAAATTCTCATCTTGGAAATCAAGGAGTGGGAGCTTATCTAGCATTACACAGGATGGACAGAATAGAACCATCAGCATCCTCTGAAGCATAGCCCTGCTGAGCCCAAATTCCTAAAAATTAGCCAACATTGCAAAGAAAGAGAAATGTTCTTCCTACTGAAACCAGTGAGAAGTTTATGTACAGTGTAGAGGACCCAGGTCATATGTCATATATTCTGTTACAGATTTGGAAATGTGCTCCTTTTTCTTCACAGCACTGATGCTACACAGACATTTTCATTTCTAAGTACTTGCTTGCTTTCCTTTGTTACTCCAAGCTGCCAAAATTAGAGGCATCTGACATAAGAAAGGAAGTCAGTTTTGTTTAATTTATCTCAGATTTATTTTGTGACATTTCCTGGATACGTTTACCCATCACATTATTAAACAAGAGTTTATTTTCTGGAGGCTAGAGCTTCAGCTTTGGCTATATTTCAGGAAGACAAGAATTTAAATAATGTCAACATGCTGAGAAATTAGAAAGTCTTTCAGGTGTGTTTTGCAGGAGAAAGTTCAGAGCTCCCCTATCTCTCCTAATGGCTGGCCTGGGGCTTTTCAAGTGTATAATCTTATTTTTCCACTCATTTGAAATATAAACAGAGAATTTTCACAGAAGACAGAGGAATCCATCTGCAAATAATATTTGTTTTTGGCAATTTGTTTCTTTAATTATGATGATAAATATCCACTATTTGGCAACAGCACAAAGAAATATGCCCTTGCATGTCTTTGTTCCTTCAGGAGGAATGGAGATAGTGGGTCTTCTTCTTCAAAAAAATCCCCATCTATTCAAGTAGTTCTTGTAATTCACTCCAGGTTGTGATGAGAAACCCCTCTGTTTTCCTCTCCCGTGGGAAGGATATTTGGCTGTAATTTCAGGAACATCCCCGTCATTTTGGACCAAACAAGACTGAATAAGGACAAGGACAATCTCTTGAATCTGTACAAAACTGTTGGATGAAGCTGGCCTTCCTCTCATAATTATGGGTTGTGACGAGGAAGATCCATGCATGCGCCTTACTTATTGGTGCAGTAGCTCACATTTAAATTTGGGTTTGTTCACAACTGGGATACCCTACATCATCCCAAAGCTTTGAGTGTCCAAGAGGTACTTTTTAGAAGTGTAGATCCAAATACAATAAGAGTCCATCTCTATAACAATGGATCATCAAAAGTTGCTGCTGGTGTATTTAGATAACATCTCAGATTCAGAAAATTTGCTGATTAATCTGTAAGACCTCTCAGTTCTGGAGCAGCATACAAATCTGTTATTTCAGCTTCCTATGCAAATAACAGCCAGAGGTGTGGGAGAATGAAAGGGCCAAATCTGAGCCTATTTTAACCTCTCATGTATTGTTTTGCCTCCAGATTGACCCACATCTCCTCTTGAGACTTAAAATGACCTATTCTTTCTACAACTGTCTCCAATTAAAACCTGCATTCCACAGTGCATGTGCTAATATGGAGGAGGAAAGTGATCTTCTTCTCAATGTAAATATTTTAAAAATAATAACATAAAAATAATGTAATATGTTAAATGCTTCACAAAGAACATTTGATATTCAGAATATATTAATAGGCTTTCCTTCTGGATAAGGCAGAAGGAGCAGAACTGGATGAACTGGATATATTAAATACTTTATTCAAATGCTTTATCCTTTTTCTGCTTCTTTTGGATTTCCCACGACCAAATGTTCCTAGTTTCTCTCTTTTGTATTGTTTGGCATACACTTGGCATATATGCTTAAATACTGGCTCAGGAGCCCTTCACATTTGAGTATTTTATGATGTTTAGTTAACTATCTTGGCCATATAGTTGGGTAAGTTTTTTTAATTTTTTTTTTTCCTTCTTGTTGCTGTTCGGTTTTTGTTTTGTTTCTTTTTTCTTTTTCCTTTTTCCTTTTTCAAAATTATTACTCTGTGCCTGGTGAACTGCAGCTTTTATGAAGAAATGTGGAAAGTCATAGTGACAATAAGACAAATCATTCCCAAAGCAAACATAATGAGGGAAATGCAGAGATACGTTGGAAAAACATTTACATTATTTGGATTTTCTGTCAGTGTTCCTAAAAATAGAAAAAAATAAAAATAAATGGAAGTTGTTAGATGATTTGTTAGTCAAAGGAATCAAAATAATTGCAACCATGAGAAGAAATGTTGCTTTTTATTCCAAGAAGAAGTTCTTGGCAGTATTCAGTAGGCTGTAAGAGAAAAGACAAAACGTAGATTTTTATTCCACTTGAGCATCACTCAGTGTACTAGACTAAACAATACCTATTGTAAAGGGACCTGAATTCTTCTGCTTTCTATAAATGTTCAATTAAGTCTGTATGCTTGACAAAGCTACAGTTAAAAAGCCAAACAAACAAAACCCCAAATACGTAAATGACTCAATAGGTGTCTTAGTAGAAAACGGGCAGTGTGTTCTCTCTAGGATGTAAGGCACATGGTTTTCATCAGATTGCAACAATATAAATTGTGTGGTCAGAGATTCTGTGAGAATGTATTCATACAAATACCATTACATCATGATGTTAATAACGTGGGTAGAATTCTGGTGATATTTCCTGAATATTCCTTTTGGGGACTTGAAACCATCAATGAAGGAGTATCTAATTTAACGGGGGTACCAAGAGACTGGTTTATTCAGCTTCTCATCAGCCAGTCTTTCTGTGGATCACTGTCATCATCACCACCTTTTTGGGAAAATCTTTTAGTAGCATTCAAGAATAATAGCAATTACCTAATTACTGTTTTGATCATGTTAAAGGTTACATTAATAGGCACAAATGATGATTTAATATGAAGGCGGTAGCATGAATCAAATCATAATCAGTACACTGTGAGGCAGGTGTTATGTCAAACATCAAATGAACAGAAATATTAATGTGCAGGTTGAATAAAGTGGTATATGTATAACCTAATGTACAACAGAAGACAAGAATTAGCCTTACTTTAGTTCACCTGTTTTAAGAAGTTAAGCCAGTTATGAGTTTACTCACCAGCTAGGAAAACAAGGTACCCCCTCCTGTGTGTGCTGCATATGATGCACCAGGATCTGTGCTCTATGCTGTCTTTGAGGCACTCTATAATTTGTAACAGCATGGTTGTGCTGTATAATGATCCCTCTATATTTATCTTCACAAAGTGTAGCACTGTAGTTGCTTTGAGAGAGTTCATTGGTCACTGAGAAATAAGGAGAAATCCAAAGGGAGCAGCAGGCTGGCAGAGGTGCTCCAGGCCCAATGGAGCTATTCAAGCAGATGATAAGTCAGACTTAGATTTCTACTCTTCGGCATGTCTAGGAAAGCTTTGATATTCTGTGCCATTTTCCAGTAGTATGTATTGCACATGTGTGAAAAATTAGCTATTATTATACCAGGTATCAAAATACATCAATATTTATACTATTTAGAGATTGCAAAGACTTCAATCATTTCTGAATAGATAATTTTTCATTGTTGGAGTGTCTGCAGTGCTAAGATGTCATCTTACGCCTGCTATTGATTTCCCTGATACCTTTTATGAAACCAGTGATTACAGCTGTATCTTCCCTCCATTTTATAAATCTCAGTGTCCCCTGGTGAGTTCTGGAACACATAGGATTGTTTCTCTTTGTCTGCACGTTCTTCTTCCTTGTGACTCTTTTCCATTACTGCAGCACTGCAGAATTTGTTGAAATCTAGCACACATGCATTTTCATGACAGCAGGACAGCTGACTTTTTCTTGAGTGCATCAAAAAGAAGGCATTTAATGGCAATCAGGAATTTTACAGTGGAAGAAGAGTGAATAAATTGTCACTGAAAAAAAAGGTGAATGTACCCTGCAATGAAGAAATCAATTCTGTTGCCTGGACTATCTGATACAAAAATACAAAATATGTCTTTCACATTGGCCCTTACGGTATTTTTTTTTTTTTTCCTACAAAGTATTCTCCTGAGAAAATGTATTCAACTCCCCAGACCATACTACTATGTAAAGAAGACAGGCAAACTTGTTAGCTGCCTTCTGCATGTCATGATGAGTCTCAGTGGAAGAGCATGGCCTGACACTGGGACAACTCCCTGAGACATTCCAGTACCAAAGCTGGCTTCTCCTCATGGCGGGGGTGGGAATTGCTTTGCCTAACCTCATTGTTTAGAAGGAAAATAGAAAGCTGAACCACCCGTTTGTTCTGCAAATCTGCTTTCCAATTCTAGTCGTCTTCAGCCTGCTCTTGTGAACTCCAGTCAGTTTGAGATGAAAAGTTGCACCCTCACAGACTCCTGCAGTGTAATATCCAGTATAAGAAAATCATAATATCAAAACAGAGATTTGTAATCAAATCAATTTAATTTGCTTGATTTTCTTTCCTTTTCTTATGCACAAGAAGAGGAAAACTGTCACAGGAATTAACAGGAACTCAGTTGCCATCATGGAAAGCAGTAGCAAGGTATGTGCATTGCTTGACATGCACAGAAACAGTTCTGAGAAATATGCCCTTCGGTACATATCTCCTCCTCTGGAGACAAAAGAAAACAAAATCTGAATTGTTCCAGATATGAAAACAAATTCCCTTGCTTGCCCTACATATGACACTAAAACTGGGTCAGATAGATGATTGTTAAGGTCTGGTGCGGGTGCGAGGAGCAAGCACGCGAGGAGCGCTCGGCTTTGGGAGCCGGGATGTAACTGCAGTGCTGAGCAGAGCTCCGAGGCAATGTTCTGCCTGTCAGCTCCTGTCTGTCAGGGCACGGCCGCAGGTGTGCATCAGAGCCCTTAGTGCGTGCCCCTCAAGCTGCTAATTTTGAGGGACTTGGATTCTTGCTCTTACATGGGATTTGGATGGAGATGAGCTGTTTATTGCTGTTAAATAATCAACGTAGAATTAAGTGATTGCAGCACGTGCAGACAATACTGACACGATCTTATCAGACAGGGTGAGAAATGCTGCTGTGGAGGATGCTGGGTTATGCCCCTTGGATATTCTGATATTTGTACCCTCTGGACTCTATTTTGGAATGAGTCTGGAAGTTTGACGCTCCCTCCCTGTACTAATACCTGTGGGACAGAAGCTTGTGCCTGACTGCCTTTGATGGTTGAAATGTTGTTGTTTCTCAGGTTTCTGTATGTTTTAATATTGGCTATCTTCTGTTTTGTTTCTTTCCCAGAGATGTGAGATTTGTAGCAATACAAGCAATGCAGTCATTTTGCTCCGTTAGGTCGCATGTGATAGATTCTTTTACTAGAGCAAGCAAGAAGTAGCATTACATAGAATCATAGAATCACCAAGGTTGGAAAAGTCCTCCAGATGATCCAGTTGAACCACCCACCTCCCAGCAATGTTTCCCCACTTAAACCATGTCCCTCAGTACAACATCTGTACAGTTCCTGAACACCACCAGGGACAGTGACTCAACCTCCTCCCTGGGCAGCCCATTCCAGCACTCGACCACTCAATAAGAGAATAAATTTTTCTTTAGATCCAACCTGAGCCTCCTGTGGCACAACACAAAGCCACTCCCTCAAGTCCCATCACTTTGACTGCTCCATTTTTGGTGGCATTTTGTGAAAATTAATGTGTTTGGCCTTGTTAGCCAGCATGCATCCTAGAACTGATAAAGGTGACTTGTGATAGATGCCTGCCTTCTCTTATCTCAGATTTCTCTCTGAAAAGCTACTTTGGCAAGAAGCCCAAGTGCAAGGGAACAGTTCTTCCAACTTAGGCCAAACTTCTAAAGCACATGAAAAGCTAACAGGCTTTGTTGACTGTCACTTCATTTCTTCCTCTGCTCTCTAGATCTTTTTTTTTTTTATTCTGAGTGTCTGTTTGCTTCTCATTTTGCTGATGTAAAACCTCTTATCATCCAACAAGAGAGAGGTCCTTACTGTTTTCAATAGTCTTTGGATTATTCCTTCAGCTTCATTTAAGCTTTGGTAAATGAAGATTGAACTTCACCATTGAAAGGGTTTACAGTCTCTCCTCCAAGTCCTCATCCAGCTTTTCTCAGTTCTCCTTAGTCTATAGATATGAAAGATCTCAGATCTTCACTTAATTATCAACTGTATCTACTACCAACCAGTACCACAGACATGTACTACAGGAAGGAAGGTAAAAAGGACATTGTATTATAATGTTTAACTTGTGAAACAAGAGGAAATTTCTCCAACCTGTGAACCATTTAGGTTGCATAAGCTATGAATGAGGTATTGTTAGATGAATATTAAATATACATGTACGTATTAAATATTTAACTTGATCTTTGTTCAGTTTGCCTTTCTTGTAATCCCTTTTCAATGTTCTTAGAAAACAAACACGGTTTTTATATTGCTTGCCAGTAGTGACCTCAAATTTTCTGTTTGTGTTAATAATATCAATTACCTGCACACATGAGTCACATTGAACTTTGTCTCTATATTTGAAGAGTACTTCTTGGAATATGTCCACAACATTTTTGCCATGAAAACACCCCCTATTGCTTGAAATAATCTCAGAGCGGGTTTACAGTTTTATGTACATATAACTTTGGAGATATATCTATATTTATATATTTAGGATAAATCCTATATAGGTAACTTTTCCAGTAATGTAGAAAGGGAAGATAAATGGATTTTGGAAGACAAATGCTATTATCAAATACAGAAATGAAAGCAACCTGAGATGCCTTTTTGCTCAGTCACTGGAATCCCCAAGTTTGCTGCTGACCACAAGTATATTTAAACCTTAGATTAGTGCATGCCCACAGTGTGTCCCCTACAGCTGTGAACTGCTACTCTTTGTTTAGGACTGGGCAAACCTCCAGTGGCTATGTTCTTACAAGGAATGCATTTTCCAGTGTTTTGATTTAATGACTATTATTCAAGCTGAAGTCAGTTCCTTTCTCACACTATTTTCGGTCCTGTGTGGTAAACCTTTGTGCCACTGTTCTCCACACACACACACAAAATAATAATTAAAAAAAAAAAAAGTTATTTTCTTTCTGTGCTAAAACCAGTAGAAATTATACAAGCTCTGTAGCTCATGAAACAAATCTTAGTTATCTTTTTAATGAGAAAATCCTGAATTTAAATAAAGCTTGAAGTTTGGTAGTTCTCTTGGCCTCCAAGCCCCTCCTTTTCATTGGTGTTGTGTCAGGAAGTTCCTGTTACATTTTTGGTGATGAACAAGTAGAGAACAAAAGGTCTCTGCCCCAAAGGATGAAAGTGTAGATGTTTCTAGCAATTGAAGAAATGCTAGACATTTGTCTTTTCTTGCTGGAAAGCAATACATTAAGAAAACTGTTACCTGGGCAGATAAACAGTGAGTTGTGAGGGTGTAAAGGAATCCAGCTTGGACTGCTGTAATGGAAGGCCAATAGGGGGAGGCAAGAGTGCGACTATGTGACTCTCTCCCATTCCTTTTGTTTTCATTTCTGCACAATACTTAATTCACCAGACTCTGACCTGGACTA
This sequence comes from Odontophorus gujanensis, assembly GCA_013399175.1. Lineage (NCBI taxonomy): Eukaryota > Metazoa > Chordata > Aves > Galliformes > Odontophoridae > Odontophorus > Odontophorus gujanensis. The sequence continues at coordinate 705,790 of VXAB01000561.1, forward strand.
TCACATTGGTATTATTATATTTTTTAGCACTTACTCCATCCTTGTGCTCCTCTGAGATGGTTCTACATCCTTGTTCTCACGGTTAGGACTGGTTGTGGTGTCTGCAGCCTTTGCCTGCAGGACTGAGACCATCCTGTCTTCCTCCCTCGCACTGGGGCACTACTCAAAGCCTCCCAGATGGAGGGAGAAACCTTTCAGAAAAGTACTTGCCTTATGGAATTGACCAGCACTGCATTACCAAAGATGCGCTCTGATTTCATTCTTTGAGGCATTTTAGTACTGATTTATGATTCAGAGTAGGTTGAAATTTCCATTCAGTTCATTCAGAATTAATAAAATTGAACACTTCATTTTTTTGAACCTGTACAAGGAGAAGTCTTTTTTTAAATTTCCACTTTAAAGTGAAAATACCTCTTAGAAATTTTATTTTTAGATCATTTTCAATACGCGCTTATCTTTGGTAGGGTTAGTTACACAGTAAGATAATTTCATTCTGAAGATTTAAAACCTATTAACAGAAGGAATAAAGTCAAGAAAACCTAACCAGGGAAAATAAGACATTGCTCTCATCTGAAGGGGGAATAAATCAAGTTATAAAATCATTACAATAAAAACATTTTTGTCCAGTTTTCCTCTCCATTCAGTGACAGCAGATCTGATAAAATGCATCTAATTAACACCCAGCAGATAACAATTATCTTGTATAATTATGATGAGCTCGTTTGTTCTTTAATTGACAGCTTAAGCAATGTTTTATGATGTTTATTTGACCTTGACGCTAATCTGCACCCTGCTACTGTGAGCTGCCAAGTGCCTGGCTGTTTGGATTTCCATCTCCACCACCGGCACTCACCGCTCGTTACCATCATTGTCACTCTGCAGCACGATGTGTCCCACACCATCTCTCCGTGGCTGCCGCGGTGTCACTCCGATCCCTCGCACCGCAATGAGCTTGCACCCAATTGCTGCCCCTCTGCTGCCTGTCCATCTACGTCTGCACACACGGTGTCAAACAGCTGACTGCAGGATCCACGCACGGAAAGGCATCCTGTTACTTGGAACCAGCTAACACACTCACTGCTAGAAGCTAAATCGCTGGGTGGGTCCGATAGTTTTACACGTAGTCAATACAAGTTTCACAACCATACACCCACAAGCTGCCTTCCACTAAAGGCACCAGATAGCTCCAGAAACCTGAGCTGATAGAATAGATGTGTTTGGTTTTGGTGCATCCTGAGTGCTCTGAGAGGATTTTCATTTTCTCAAAAAGAAAAATGAAAATATCTTTGCTGTCCTGTAAATAACTAACAGTTGTGTGTGTTGTACCTGGCTGCCATAATAATTCTTAATGTAATACTAGCGTGTGCTGTTCTATGTGTAGCCTGTCATTTTACTAAGGATTGTGCAGGATAAAATTTCAAATTAATTTCCAAGATGGATTTTCCCTTTGCTAGAGAGAAGCAACCCTAATTAAACTGGCATTCTGGGAGAAATCTTGGCGTAGAACTGCCTCAGATACTCAGGAAGGACTAAGAAGGTCATTGTTTTAAAGCCCAGTCTTTGGCTTACCAGATCATTAATCTGTGTCTTCATTTTCCACTGGCAAAATGGTGTTGAGCACATCAATTTCTTACCTTTTTTTTGGAGGGGCAGTGGTAAAGCTTTGCCTTCTTGCATTGTGTATTTTACTACATTGCATATTTCACTTTCAGGAGCTTCAAGGCTTCTAATTAAGGGGCACTTCTGCAATTATTTTTCTACTACAAATGAAGGGGAGAAGAAGTGTTTGGAAATACTGAGCTCATATGGACCTTCAAACTGATTTTACAGCGGTGGCTTGTATTTCAGTGTCCACACATCATGAATCTTTATACAGCTGACTAGCAGAGCAGTCTTCCCAATGCTTGTTGTCCCAGTTCCTTCATCCACAGTGTAGTTGTGTTACTGACAGCCACTGTTTTCCATCTGGAAAAGAGGAAGGAGTTACTCCCTTCTGAATTCTTCTAAACCTTCTTCCAGAAGGCTCTGGCCTAAGTGACACAATCAACTTTTTTCCTGTGAGGAATCAACCACTTGCAGACATCTCCAGATAGGAAAGCAAGTTGAGTCCCTGAATTCTCAGCTCTAAATTCTCATCCTCATTTTTCATTACTTATGTTTTGACTGTTCACAAACTCAGTGTTGGTTTTACCATACCATACATTTCATACAATCTTAGCAAAAGCAACTTATGTATGTTAAAATAGCATAAGGGCTATAATGTGATCAGAGAACAACCAGTGAACAAAGCTGCAGTTCCCTTGTTTACTCTCACCATCCTTGCTTCTGAATATTCAGAATGAAGCAGGATCTGAGATGTGGAAGCTGATCCAATCCTACTTTGTGCACTGTGTACTGTGTGAACAATATTTATGTTGGGGTTACTTAGCTGAAGCCAATTTGAAATTAATTTAGTGAAGAGCAAATATGGAACATCCCCCAAAGGAGCTTTTGTTTGAGATTTCTGGATTTAGGGGATCCTACTGAAGAGGGTGATAGCCTGGGAACAGCTTTGCTTATCATACCATCTTGTGGCTTTCATTTCAAGGCAGTATTACAAAGTGCAATGGTGCATAAGACTTACTAATAACTATTATTATTTGTTCAGCATTGTCTTACACAGCACTGAGAACATTGGGTCTCTGTCCCACACGGATCATTAATTTGGGCATGCGAGATTTCTCAAATAGTAGGTGTCCTAGTTAATTAGAGAGGGATTATAGCAAAGTGCTCCTTTTTTTTTTTTTTTTTTTTTTTTAATTTTTTTTTTCTGCTGTTTTTCTATTTATGAAGCAAAAGATCTTCAAATTGAATTTAGTAAAGTGTACTAGATCTCTATTTTCTTGAGGTGAGATTAAATATATAAAACCATTTAAAACAGTCATTCCTCAATGTGAATTGCTGGATCAGAAGGAGACAGGAAGATCTGCATAGGTGGGCCACCATTCTTCTATGGCCACAAATGTATGCAGCCTTACAGTTTAAGATGGCAGTGCTACTGAACCAAATTCAGGTGCTCATGTTCTCAAATGTTATGATAACAAATCTTCTTCCTACAGAATGATTCCTGTTTGTATTCAGTAGCCAGCATAGTGGACAGCTTAGTCTTGGTTCCAGCAGCTGAGATACACCATTAACACCCACCAGTAGGGATTTGGTTTGGCAGGAGATGAGGATTTCAGGTATTTTTGTCTCCTTTTTGAGCAGGATTCTGTGAAGGCAAAACTCTATTCAAGTTCAATCAAGGAGGATTTACGTATCTGCTATTGGTGCATGAAGGGAACAAAGTTTGGAGATGTATCAAATAGTTTCATAATAAAAAGTATTATCTGACCTCTGAAGTAAAACAGAATTTACCCAAATAGCATAGGAACATTTTATGTGCTTTTTTGCCTGAGAATTCATAACTGTGACAGAATTAATAAATAATGTTTCTTCAGAAAAAGACAACATATGGCTTGTTATTACTGACTTCAAATGACAATCAGGACATCATCTAAATAACTCCAGAATATCCTCAGTATGTTCTCAAGCATCTAGTACATACTCAAGCATCTAGTACATTGAGGAGTCATCTAGCATGACTCCTCAAATACTTTGAGACAAGGCTTTACCCACTACCCAACTATGTTGTTGATATCTGAGCACTTTTGTCTGTGTTCTGACCTCTAACCCCATTAAAATTCTTCCAATTGAGAGTTTTATAAGGGTACCATCAACACTCTAAGTGGGCTGGAGGTGTCTTGATGATTTTTTTAGCTTAGGAACATTTTTTCATAAAATGAAAAATTAATTAGTACCATTCCGAGATCCCACAAGTCTTTGTTTTGTTTTGTTTTCTTGTGGTGTTGGCTCCCTGGACCTTAATTGGTCTGAATCTTTTCTTTTTTTTTTCTCAGTGTAATTTTCCAGTCCTTTACGCAAATTCCCTCAAATCTTCATCAACTGAGTAAACAGATGCAGTGGGATTTGCCGAGAAGACTTGCAAAACTTCTCCCAGTCACAGGGACAAATAATGCAACTTTTCTCCCAAAGTTTTCTGCTGATTTTAGTCACCCAAAGTCTTCCAGCCTGCTCTGCTCAAAAGACATCTGTTTTTCAGAGACGGGCCGAGAAATGCCCAGTGGGCTTCTCCTGCCACCAGGTTACCCTGTACCTCTGTGGAAGGAGAGGGACTGGAACCGAGTGCTTTAGGCAGGAGACTTGGAGCCCTGGGAATTTAAATCTCCTGCTCATCTAATTTGGCTGTCAGCCATTTTATTCCTCTCTTTGATTGATGTATCTATTTAAATGCGGTAAGAACCGGGGCTCTTTCTCAGCAGGAGGTTCTCCAGGGCATTGTATGAGGGATCCTGACCTCGTATGGGGCTTTCTGTGTTGCTGAGAGTGAAGTAATAATATAACAGACTCCTTATACATTGCGGCAACATTTTAAAAACCTTGTATCTGACATACTCAGTGACTATGAAGAGCAGCCCCTGCTCCAAGTTAGCCCTCTTTTCTCTTTGTATATGCTAACTTTACCAATCTTTTCCTGGTCTGTAAACTCAGAGGAAAGAGGATTAACTGGCTGTTGGGGGGTGGGGAGGGTAGAAAGAAAGGAAATTAAAAAACAAAAAAAACCGCACCCCCCACCAGCTAACAACCAAGAAGCCCCCAAGCCCCTCTGTGTCACAGCTCCGAGCTGAACTCACACTGCAGAGACTTCTGGTTCACTTTCTGCATTTTGAAGCTTGCTCTCTGCCTTTACCATTAAAATTATCCCTAGGAGACAGCCTTGTGTCTTTGCTTGGCTGCCTTTGCTTTTTTTTTTTGTTTTGTTTTCCTATTTCTTTTTCTTTCTTGATGAGTCATCCTACCAGCTTATACCCTATCATCAGATAAACCAGACAATGAAGTCACTGGGGTTGCCTGAGAGCAAAATTGGCCCCATTATCCACAACAGCTCTGTCTGCATTGTCACTGATAACACAGCACTCAGGGGATGGCGTTCCAAGTTTGATGGAAAATCACCAGGAACAAGAAAGCTCCTACCTAGACTAAAACATTTGCTAAAAAGTTTTTTGGTGTATGAAATGCTTCCATCTGAAAATAGGAAATCACACACAAATAAAACTGGGTTTGTATTTTGTCACTTCCGTAAGGACATGAGTGGAGAAATGATACTTGCCCCACAGAACTTATGATATAGAAAGAAGAGGCAGCAAAAATGAGAAAAGAAAGCAAGGAAAAGCGAAGTGACTTTTCCAAAACCGTGTGGCAGGTCAATAGCTACCCAGGAGGAGTAAGAAGCTTTTCTGATTCCAGAGAACTGTTCAAAGCAAGCACAGAGCTTTGATAGTGCTGATGCCTCGTGGTCTACTCAGCTGATAATGCAAACTGAAATAACAAAGTGCAGCTAGTCTTTAGGGATCTATAGTAATCTGATGAGGAATTCCATAACAACTGCTAATATTAAACCCTCTTTATGAGTCTATCTACTTGCATCAGCAAAAGACAAAAAAGGCAGAACAGGAAAGACAGTATGTCCAGCAAAACCAGAGTCTCTTTAACTTCCTTTTGGTATTTTTAACAAGAGGAAAATCTTTTGCTTTTCTAGCTCATCCAAGAGATATGCCTATCAGCGTGCTTTGGTGAGGCTGAAGTGGCTGAGCTTCATTATCTGCCAGAAGCGATCGTCCATTTCTTTCAAAACTGATGCATTGTCATCAGTTATTTTCTTGAAGCAGTCAGTGTGGCAGACACAGCTGAGCCCTGTGCTTCTGGGCATTGTTCAAACCTGGTAGAAAAGGATGCTTTCCCTTCTAGCCCTGGTAAGCTCAGAGCATCTCCAAAGACCACCAAACCATGCTAGGAGAAATCAGAGCTTCAAGGTGCTGCCTTCTTAGGCTGCATTTTTGTGCTGTGTCTTCTCCAGACACAGACCCACTGTCACTGGGCCAGACAGCTCAACTCTCCCTTAGGAGAACCCCATGGTTTGCAGACTTAGCCCAGGTCTCAGGAGTCCAGAAGCTGACTAGGTTCAATTGTGTGTTAAAATTGTCATCTTGCACCATTTTTCTAGCCTGATTCTATCTTCCCAACAATCTGGCCAGGCCTTCCTTGCCTTCATTGTCTGGCTGTGATTCTTGCTTATGCTGTCACACTGGTGGAAGTTGAGCTCTGTGGGATTTTCTCCTTTTTTCTTTTTTCTCTTTCTCTCTTTTTTTTTTTTTTTTTTCCCTCTCCTCTCATTTTCCCAATTTGGCATTTAGGAAGGAGGCTGAAAATATTGAACAAACTGCTGATGTCCCCAAGATTCAAATGTGTGAAAGAGACTCGTAAATGAGTCTAGCACACTCAGAAACATTCTTAACATCTGTTCAAGCAGGAGTACCAACTTCCTTTCTCAGAAAGCACAACTTGTCCTCTCAGTTATTTAAAACTGCAGATTTCTTTGGATTTGAATAATATCAAAGTGAAGCTAAGGAAAATAAACTCTCCAGTTACGGATATAATATTTACAATGGGAGGTGTGGATAATACGGAATTACAGTTTTAAATGCCAGCTGCCTTCAGCTTCTCCTCTGTTGTGAACCTCCTCCTTGTTTAGCAATATGGAAAGGGGCATGTAGTTACCATCTTCAGTTGCAAACCCTGTGGCTCATGTCCCCCTAAACTCATAGACTCAGGATTAGCGACTGCTCTTACACAGCAGGAGAACAGTGAGTGTTTGCTTCTGAAAATATGCTTCTGACAGGAATGAAGCAAAAGTACCTTAGAACTTAATGAAAAGAATTTTAGGCTTGATTTATTTTCATCTATAGACCTAAGGAGGCAAAAATCTCACTAACTCACTTTAATTTTGTCTGGCAGTAAACACTTCAACATTCAGACCCCAAAATGTAGCTGCAAAACTCTCGACATGTCTGCAGATCAGTGAGAGAAGGGCTATAAATAGGCAGCGGGGCAGACAGCGCAGCGGGGGAACCCCGGGCTCTGCGCTTCCCATCTCCTCCCGAACCACAGGGAAGTACTGCAGGCACAAAAACAACCGGGGGAAAAAAAACACCAAACAATGAAACCCTGAAAATGAAGGGGGAAAAAAAGAAAAAGAGTCAAATAAATGCTGCATTGAATAAAAGTGCTGAATCGCCTCAGCAGCTTAATGGGCTTCGGCTGTAAAAGTGCCGCAGTAACCTCCGCTTGCTGCGGGATGCAGTCAGTGCCCGGGGTGGCCGTGTTGAGCTCTGCCAGGGCTGCCCATGCTGCTGCTGGGCACAGAGGGCTCTGCCGTTGGATCACAAAGGGTCACAGGGAACAGATCAGAGTAAGGATACCCCGATATCCGTGGCTAAATCTGATCGCTGCTCAGCACTGCAGCATGTTGTGAGCCCGTAGGTTTTGAGGACAGAGGCAGATGAGCAGCCCGTGCAATAGCATGAGTATTTCAGGGAATGGCACAATTTTTATTTAATTATAATTAATCAATTAACTCTCCCTATTCAAGTGACTTTTATTGCTACAAATGTCTCATGGTGGTAACAATAATGGCTCTACTGCAATTATTCCACCTTTTAAAATCCATACTGCTGCTTTAGTTCTTTTTGATAGAGAAGTTATGTAAGTCACAAGTTTTATTGCTGATGCAATACTGAAAGATGAAGTACTCTTTGCCTGGAAGGTTAAGGTGCTGCAAGTTTTCTTATGATTAGGAACAAAAATATACCAGCAGGTGGGATACAACCGGAACAGAAAGAATTCTGTGAAATCTAAGCTTAAAACAGGCAATAAAAACTTGCAATGGCATTTCATCTCAGAGGCCTCCTGCAGGAGTGATCCATATTACCAAGGCAAAGTCCCCAGGAATCTATCAGTTGCTTTGATGGTGGTGAGATTCTGCAACTTTCATATAGTTTTCCAACTGCACGTTGTCCCTGAGTGCCTGACAACCGCTCTTCCCTGAGGCAGGGATTTTGAATGTGATCTCTAATGCCAGCACAAGGACGACCCTTAAATCCTGAACTGCTCATTTCTGCCACCCTAATGTCAACGTGACTTTTGGCTCTGTCGTGATCTTTCCATTTGAGATGTTCAAAGCTTCACTATCCACAGACTGTAAGCATTCAGCAGCCAGTTCATAAACCTTCTGCACTGTGGCTGCCACCTCATCCACAGTCAAGTACATGGCTGTATTTATATCCCTGGGTTTGTAGGAAACCCTCAAAGTGGTCTCAGGTCAGGAAGGCCTTAATACAGGCGAGTGTGTAAATGCCCATGTGTGAGCCATCTCAGCTGATATCAGAAGTATTTCTTGCACTTTTCCATTCATTCTATCACTGCTTTGATCCCGTCAAGGTAAAGTTCACGTGGGAAAAATCAAGCTTTTTGGTGTGAGACAGATTTGAAAATAACCTCAGTATTTCACAGTAAAGGGAAATCAATGAAGCCAGAGGGAAAGAGAATAATAGCTATATTAATAAACTAAGACTCTGAGTACAGTGGGGTCATGAGCTAAATGTAGCTTTACCTGCAGCCTGAAAGATCATCCCAGGCACCAGAGCCAGTACATGATGGGAAGCTTATAAATATGACCTACTTATGGCTAGACAAAAGAAATATGGATTACTGGCTACTTTTTTGGGGATGGAGGAGGTGTGCTTCTCTGTTAGGTTATAGAAATACTAATTCCAGAAAATAAATGTGACACACAAACTTTCAGATGAGACTACTGAATGACGTATTATTAGGTAACTAGATTCTGTGAGAGCAAAACAAAATGGTCAGAGCATCTCTAATGTTTCATATCCTTTGATCTGGGAGGATAAAGAACATCCAGAACTTGTTTTTCTATACATCTGAAACTATTGTGGATGGCTATCCTGTTGGCTCCGTCAATAGTTGCAAAAACTGTCAACTGCCTGTGAACAAATACTAGCAGAAGTTCCAAAGGATGCCTACATTTATTCTTATTATATTGTGCTTTCGCATTTGCTTTTCAACTATCAAGTTCTGTTTTCCACAATGCTCATTGCCAACATATCTAAGACCAAGAATAAAACATATTATAAATCCAGGAGTAAATTCAAATACATTGGGCTGAGGAACGTCAATACAAACAGCAGCAAATCTAGTGCACCTCAAAGTGGTAAGGTTTTAAAAGGAGGTAGCTGAGGAGTTGTGATTTTCTTTCATATGAGTGGTTGTAACATCTTTAGAGCTGTGTCAGAAAGTTAACTAAATTTGTACTAGATTAATGATGCCTAAGCGAGTTACTGAAAAATATTGGAGTGGATATTAAATAAACTACACTCGATGACATATATAAGATATCTAACTCATACTCTAGAAAGTTTCTCATTGCTCTGGAAAAGAATGTCCCTCATTTGTTTCTACTGTCTTGCATAATAATGTTGCCTTCAATGCTGCAGTACGTGAAACTGTAAGGAAATAAATATTAAGGAAGATTACCCAGTGTATAGAAATTAGAGGGAAGGAAAAAAAGAAGAAATAAACAGATTTGCATGGAAAAGGGACTATTAAGAGTTTATTTCAGCTGGGCATAGGAAGGGAGGGAGCAGGAGGAAGGGTTGCTATGTAAAACTATTGTTTTCTGCATCATTCATGGTTCAGAAAGTTTACTTATTTATACTTGACCACAAAACTTCTGCACTCAAATAGACCACTTCTGTGAGTTTTTTGTAATTTCCTTAGTTCTTCTGCAACAGGACAACCTAATTAGACATGATTAGTTTTCAGATTGCATTTAACTTGATCATATATATAGAAAATATTGAACCCAATTAGAGGCCACAGCAATGATTCTTGTCTCTCCTGGAGACCACTTACCTCTCAGGTAACTTCATGTTTGTAACAACGGCAGTTTAGAAGGACTATATATAAACCTTATAATTTGTGACCAAACTGAATTTCATGGGACTCAGCTAATATGACTCTACATATAAGGAAGCACTAGCAGGATTAGGGCCTACAGGCTTTGATCAGTAATACTTTACCATAATACTCTTTTCCAGAAATATGCTTAGCTCCTGCCTAATTCCCTAGCCTTATTATAGTTTCTATTAGTTACTGTTGCTTACCACATTTCTTCAACATACTTCTGCCTCTTTTCAGTTGCTATCATTTTGTTACAACAGGTGATGGCTTATTATCATACTAAATAAATGTTGTTTCTGGAATGTGATTAAATTACAGAGCAAAGAGTAGGTGACTCGCACCCATGACCTGTTTTTCATTCCTTGCAGCACCACTAACTCACCGTGTGACCTTGAATGAATTTCCTCGTTAGGAAAATGGGGCTGATTATTTACCCCCCGGGCACAGTAGTACAGCATTACAAATGACAGAAGCCAGGGAAGTACAAATTTCTTTGGAATCCACCCAGATTCTGTCCATTGACCATATGCTAAAAGACATTACAGTGGAGAATCTTACCTATGCACAGTGTGGGGTCAAAAGAGTACTTCATGTGCTAGTAGAGGAATGCTTAATGGGCCAGGTTTGTGACTTGATATATTGAAGGAGATCTGCAGCCGAGAAGGTTCACAAGACAATGATGTCAGTGAAGTTCATGCAGCAAGGTAAAGGATGGTGCTTAAGCTATAAATATACACTCTGCTCTGTACATTACTTACGCTAGTTCATCTTTTAAACCCTGGCTGTTCATGAAACAGCAGAAAATACATTAGCATTTTTGCTGTTAGTTGCTGTAAACATAGGGAAGACTGATCTTTTCTGGTTAGCAAAGCTGCAATCATCTGCCTCTTCTTTCTGATTAGATAGCGAAGGATTTGTTACTTGGACTTTTAACTCCTTTTTCTGCTATTGGAAGGGCTTATGTACACCCGAGCTAATCTGGTCTGTTTGCCCACTTTTCATTGTATTAACTGCTCTGATTAATACAGATTTGTTTCCTCTTACACAGCTCACCTTTTCTCTTGGTCAAAAGCAATACTAAACTAAGAGACAAAAGCAAAGGGGTTAATTTGTCTGGAAAGAATATGATGCTCAGCATACCCTTCTTGTGCACTTACCTGTGTGCTAAATAAAGAATGATACCAGCTGGGGTTTCTGCTTCAGGAATATCAGCAGAGGGGTGAAAAACTAATATGCACATTACTCAAAACAGGGCAGGTAAAGAAGTTTCCATCTCAAACCATTTTGTTTTCTTTCTTCCTTTCTTTCTTTTTCTTTCTTTCTTTTCTCCCTCCCTCCCTCCCTCCCTCCCT
>VXAB01000561.1:717083-761208 GCA_013399175.1 Odontophorus gujanensis
CTTCCATTATTTTTGCAATAAGTCTCTTATTTTATACAATGCCTGATGTGAAACTATATGCTCTTGATTTGAGCCACCAGAATCCCCTGTGGGCCCAGTTCTCTGGCTGGGCTACTGCATGCCTCAAAACTGTGCAGCCCTACCACAGGCTGCCCTCCCCTTTTCTCCGAGAAAGGCATGACTGTAAGGTACAGCACGGAGAGCTCAGCAGAGAGAGGAGGATGAAATTACGAAACCTGCAAACACTGCATCTCATCACTGCACTGGCTTTTCTGGACCCAAGTTTTTCCTTCTCCTCTAAACGTCAAAATTCTGTTGAAAACTGTAACAAGTATTTTGTACTCCCCTGGTTTCTGACTAGGTCAAGCTCAGGGCAATATATACAGGAGTAGAAGTGTTATTAAAAATAACAGGAAAAAAAGAAAGAAGAAAGAAAATAATGCATTTAGACTCCTTGGAAACCGAACTTTTCCTGTGTCCAAAACAGGCAGTTTTGGCATTTCAAATTACATTTTCTGCAAGGTTCACGCTAGAAAGAATGTGCTTCAGCAAGTATGCCCCAGTAACTTGTTCACCGATTTGTTTCCATTGTCTAATGTTGGTTCCATTCCAGTGCTGGTATTCTCTTGACTGTTATCTAATCCAAGTTTCACTCCAATACAAATTCCTCTTAGCTAAGCCGTCAGAGCACTTTCCCAAGCAAATATAAAACAAATATCTTAAAATATCTTATCTGTGTTCTTGACTTCCATACCAGCTTGAGAAGTGAGAGGATGTTTGCTGTTGCAAAGGCACCTGAAAACCCCTACCCTCTTCAACAAATTCCCTTTAGTATCACCAAATCCAATATGTTCATGTTCATGTCAGGGTTCTCTTTTTGCCTTCCAAAACCACTTCGAAAAACAAAGTCTCTTATTCTTTTCTGCTGATCCATCAGATTGACTTTTTTAAACAAAAGCTCATCTGCATTTATGATTTTGATTTGCAAGATGCCATAAAACTCAAAGCAAATATTTGCTCTGCATTACACAAAACAGGAATTTAATTACTTGTTTTATGTCTTCTTTATATCTTTCTTTAACATCTCCAAAAATAAAATATGATGGCAGCAATGAAACGTACCTTCCCAAATGTCTGCATTCATTACTGATACCGATCATCAAGGCCCTGATTCAGCAAAGTTCTCAAGTGCCTGCCCTAATTCTAGGCAAAAATAGTCATGCAAAGTCAATTCATCATTTTTCATATCTGTTTTAGACTGTTTTATTTTTGCCACTACTGCTGTCCTGGCCAAGCTGTCCCTCAGTACAGGCAGCGTGGCCTTCTAGGTGGGCATGTCTCTTTGAGTTTTGTTTCAGTCAGGGCTTGGCACATTGAGTTTAACCTATTGTTACTCGTGAGGCAAATGCTGCTCCCATGGAAGTCAGCAGCAACGTTTCCAACCTTTAGTTATAACAGAAATAGGCTCCAGTGGAACAGATTATGGGAACTTTATTTATTTAAATAAGAGTATTGATTGATTAGTCAGACACACAGGAGGGGAAAATACTTCGCTGCTTCAGTAATCCAAGCACTTCTCTGGAAAAACGGGCTGTCATTATGCTTTAAATGCTACGACTGTGCATCACGTCCCACTGATGTAAATACGTAGCCCCTTAGAAACAGTCTCAAAGTACAGACTGCTGAACCAGAAGAGACACTGAATGGCAGCAGGGTTGGGGAAAGACGAGGAAGACTGTCTCTGTTTTAGCCACTTTTAGAATGCAACGAAGCGATAATGTCAGAACAAGATGTACTTTTTAGGAGCAGTCATTCATTCACTACTGTCAAGATTGCTATAACCTATAGCAAATGCATCTATTCAGTGTTCCTGTATGACCCTCGTGTGGGGAACTTCAAACCAAACTGTCAGGTTTGTGCTTTGCAAGTTCGACAGCAAACCCACTCACCAAGTTTCATGTGAGTGTAAATATATACTGGGAAATCGAGCCGTCACTGACAGACTTACCAAACCCAGACTCTTATTTTGGGGCAGCCCTACAGCCGACTGAATTAATTTGCAACACGATCATTTTAAAATGCAAGGTTTAATTGTCAGCAAGCTCATGTGTCTGGATTGTATGCTTGCTACATTTGTTTTAACACGATATGATGAAAGGAAATGACCCAGATGGAGGTTATTTTATAAAGACATATTTTTTTCACTCACACAAACAATATATGAATATCCTTCTCCTCCCAGTTCAAAGAAGGTTTCATCTTAGTGTGAATAGGTAGCATTTGTTTTGAATTAGCAGACGGACAACAAAATAGCTCTATTGCTGTTCCTCCAGCTTCAGGAACAGAGGTGGTCTGCACTTGCTGGCTGCATCAGCTGCTTTTGATGAAAGCAGAGAGGGTGGACACCCTCCTGGCACACGTGATTCTTGAAATAGTGCTAAGGAGCCCCTGTAGAATATCTGCCGTGCACACACTGTGAACTTTTTGCTGCCTCAACACCAACCTCAGAAAGGGAAAGGGTCACCAGGGAAGGCCATCAATCCTGTCCTCACCTCATTTGCAGGATCAAAGTGGATCTCTAACCATTTTATGCCTTTAGAGAAATAAATCTCCATCAGAACACACACAAGATGGTTTCTGTGCAAGAAACAATGCCATTGAAAGACACTAGAGTTTTGTCCTTAGCCACGCATTAAAGAAAAACAGCCTTCCTGCATTCATGTGCAAGGGAATGAATGGTGTGTAAGAGCTCAGGGACTGCCAGCACCAGCACGGACCTCCTGCTGCTGGCTCCACGGCCACCTCAGCACGGTGTGCTGAAGGGCTTGCAGTGATTTAGAGCTGCCAGGAGAGCAGCAGCTCCTGACTGACATTCCTCCATTCATCTGAAGGGCCTGCACAGCAGAAGAAGCGCTCGTACATTCTTAAGTGTTCTGTACTTGAACATCATTGCCTTCTAGATTTAATTTTCGATGATAAAATACAATTTGTATAATGTGTGGAGAGGTCTGATACCAGTGTGCTGGGAGGAAACTCCAGCTAGAAGCTTGATCATGTTCCATTTCAGGCTAATTGAGTACGAAAAATGCAGAAGATAAGACGAGGGAAGGGAGAAATGCTCTCTGATTCACCCAGGGAACCTAATAAAAAGGGAATGCCAGTGTTCGCAGCCCGACCTGTGCACATCTCTGGAGACAAGCCCGTATCTACGGCTGCTCCCCGTCCCCATCCCTCCTGCTCTCGTGGGCTGCTGCCTAAGACAAAAGCACACATGCCATTGTCTGGAGAAATCCCCGATTTATTCCCAAGTCGGGCTTGGAGCATGTGGGACTTTTATGAGCTCTCGGCCTGGCCTGCCGCTGACCTAACCCTGCCCGGCACAGGTCACTGCCATTCAGCACTAAACAATGCCATTTGCATGCCAGCTTCATCAAAGGCCTCTTCAGCGCCCGGAACGCCAGTCACACCCGATTTTGCTGAATAATGCCGGATAGTTTTGTGAACGGTGCCCGCTTCGCTAGGCCGTCCGCCAAACAGCCACGAACACAGTTTGCATAGCAACTATGAGAACACAGAGTCCAAAATCTCCACAGCTGGGGGCTGCCGGCCCCATCCCCACCAGGGTTCAATCACCCGGGCCTGGCAGCAGCTGCAGGGATGCTCAGATGCAGACGGCTTGTAGCTGCCTCTCGGGCTGCAGGGTGAGCTGGGAGCACGGCAAGCATGGGCCTGAGCTCCGCAGTGAGGAAATAAAGTGTGATTGATACCATTTTAAATCCAGGGGCTAAAATAGCCGACTTGAAAATGTCAATACCTCTTTAAATGTGGGTGGCATGTAAATTGCAACCACATATGCAAAGAGCGACAAAGATTTAAAGAGTGCTGGGGCGAAATGAGTTTACAGGCTTGCGTAAGGGACTGAGCAACACCGAGGAAGGAATTATTTTAACCACAAGGATGGTAACAGTCCTTAGATCCTGACTCCAGGGTGCCTTTTTTTTTTTTTTTTCCCTAAGCCCATCTATTTTTAAGAAATAATTTTAAAATAAGTTTGACATTTTGTGCGAGGATCTGTTGAGAACTTCCTTATATAATGTTCCCTCAGCGAAATATTAAAAGTGTAGCTGGTCTGAATCGGAGTGCAACTGTTTGTTCCACTTACTGGAGTCCCTCCTCCGCCCCCACCCCTGCTCCTTTTTCCATGCTGAAAAAATAGAATATAGGTACGGCAAACTGTTACAAATCTAAATCCTGCAGCCATAAATACTGTAGCGAATAATCTCTTATACTCTCTTCCCTTCCTCCTCTCTAAAATGTATTTGAAACACAATTACTGCGTTTAATGATTCAATTTGTGAAGACTTTGTCACCGGGACGATGAAAGTGGCTCAAGTGTGATAAAGCAAACATACCAATAAACCTTGTTTTTATTGATTTGGAGGAAGCTCAATTGTCTGGGAGAAACAGAGAGAGCTGACATCACTGCCTGGTCCCACTGGAATGCAGTGATAAGTGTCAGCCTATTTTTCATACAGGCAATTTCTCTGGCTATGTGATGTCTGGCTGCAAATTTAAAGTAAATGACATTCCACAATCTGCTAGGGATGTGAGGTAAAGTCTGCATTATTTGTTTTAGCATTTAAAATAATTTTGTGTCTGAAAATTTCCCCGGTGTCTAGACAAGATGTATGACTTGCCTGCTGAAAGTATTAAAACTTTGTACCATGCGCTCCACACAGCCACTCTGATAGTAAACACACCGATTCAATTTAAGATTTTTAGACTCCCTTTTACAGCCTATTATGTTATTATTATTATCACTGGGGGAGCCAGATTAAATGTAATTCAAGCAGTCAAACACAACTTGTGTTGCAGCACTTCCCTTAAATCCTCTTAAGCATCTTCATTTGAATCTTCTGCAGCTTGTTGTCTTTGGCATAAATGCACAAATGCAGCAGCACATCTGATGGGGAAACTGCTGGGGCAGCTGTGCATACAAAACACAGTATGATCACAAGAGCTATACGAGCAATCTCTCGTATTTCCAGCTGCTTTATTCTGCATGTGTCCTTTTCTGCTCATAGCTTAATTGAAAAGACTAGGCAGGCAATTTGAGGCATACAAATGCCTGCCACTTTATTGAAAGATCTTGGGCAGAGAAATCTTGGATTCGTTTTTCATTTTCTCAGTCCTCTGGTAGCTGTATCGAGGCCCAAGCAATTGCCTCAGTAATTTTTCATTCTTGGGTTTTAAAGCACTTGAGTCTCTGCCTTAGTTTGACATGGGCAAGCAAGCCAGGCCTTCTGTGTTTCTGACTCAACATCAGCTCCTTTGCAGCTACTTGCTTTCCTGCGTCACCTGCTCAGGATATACTACCTAGAGTCTAGAGTTTGCATTGAGGTAAGAGCAAACATTTTCCCCACTTCAACTGATGAATGGGCAAGAGATAATATAGAAATATTTTTTCTTAGTGGGAGAATGTAAGATACACTAAGGGTTTTCAGTTTCCAAAGAATGGAAAACATCTCACTGAATCTCAGTGAATAGTCTGATTCTGTTATGCACGTACATTCGGTCTACCAATCTCAAGACATATACATAAAACGTATTCATCAACATGGATAGAGAAAGTTGCTCCTTTTCTTGGGGTTTAAGTACGGTGAAGATTTGGTATACAAATGAATTTCATAACTGTGTTTAAATCATAAAAATGTGCTTCCCCTGAAGCTGGGGAAAAAATGCTTTTGGACAGCAAGGTAAGCCACAGGGATTCTTGGTAGGGGTGAAATAAACCAGACCAGCCATGTTCTACTCGATGTCCTCCGACCTGATTGTTTTTGTTAAAAGATATCAAGCCATGTATAGCCCCCAAATGCCCTCTTCTTTCTCCAGTGAGCCAAATGACTTTATCATGTTCAAAGCATCGAGCTGCTGGTGAAATTAAAGGTAATAAAATGATACACCTTTAAGACATCAGGGTCTGTGTAGGAGAAGTACTGAGTATGAGAGGAATAGAATTTTGCTAGCCTTTAACAAGGCTCCCTCTTCAATTCTTTAATGCTCACATTTTAGTGAATAAATCTCTCTCTTTTCATGTTTCTTAGTAACTCCCCCTGTTCCTCACTGAGTTTGATGTTTCCAGCATTTCCAAATGCCAGTTCTCAAAAATCATGAGCCAGGCCTTGGGGAAAAAGAAATCATGAGATCGGCTTAAATTAATATTCTTTGAATTCCTTTTATTGGCCTTCTCTCTTTGGAACTGTACAGGGTCTTCATGTTTGCAGGCTTCTTTGCACAACCATAAGAACTAGAATAATTTTTTAAAATGAAAGAGGAGAGTGTTTTGCAATGCATGAATTCAGCAGCTGGGGCTTTAAAAAAGAAAACCTGTGAAATATTGTGAGACTTGCAATTGAATGCAGAGTGCTGTAAAATTGGAAGTGATTAGAAGGCTGAAGAAACTCATGTTATTAAAATATCCCTGGAGTAAGCTGCACCGACTTTAAAGAACTAAGAACACTAAGAAAACATCTTTCTATCAGCATCCAAGTGTCCACCTTCCTTGGGGTGCACCCTAATGAATGGATGCCAGCAGCACAGCCCAGCACACATGAACTTGGTATAGCCAAAAGTGAGCTGACAAAAAGTCTTTTTTGTACTTTGTGAGGCAATGCTGAGATAATTATAAGAGCTTACATAAGCTGGGTAAACATCATAAGAAGTATTTATATCAGCAAACAAATAAAAGAAGGTAAGCACTGAACATAGGAGTTTCCTATGTTGAGATACAACACTGAGTAAACAAGAGGCAAGTGCTTTAAAGCAGGGGAAGACAACTGGGAACGTGAGCGAACAGCCTTGAGCTCAGATGTATTCCCCTATAAAGGAGAACATCTTCACCAGAAGTGTAGAAAAGTTAGTAGTGTGCACCATTCCAGAAAGGAGCTTCTTCAAGCTGCTGGAAACAGGGACTCCTCCAGGAGAGCAGACTGTGCCATCACAGAAGAGGAGGAGCAGGACTGACATTCACCAGTAATTTTGGGGGAAAAGAGTTAATCCTCATTCCTCCACACAGTTGTGTGAATGAGATATCTGTCAGTGGAACCAGTGACTAATTAAAAGAGATGGCACTCGTGGGGCTTAAGTCATTTGAAATGTGATGGGTAGGAAATGGGTTGGCACTATTCTGATCGCTTTTTGTGCCAAGTAGTGCAGACAGCCCTGGGATGGACTGAAGGTTAACGAGGTTCTTCTTGACAGCAGCCATCTCAGTGAAGGTTCTGTTGACACCACGTCTGGAAAGGCACTCAGATTACCTTTTGGCAAGTGGCAAGGCCTTCAATTACAAAGTGCTCAAAAGCTCATCCAACCATTGCAGGTTGTCTCTTCTCCAAATTGCTTTTTTTTTATTGTAAACTCATGGTCAACATTTGATGGGGAAATTAATTACCGAAGAGATGATAAAGAATGCCACTCAGGAAGTAGCTTTAATTTTTTGCAGCCAACTAACATATGGTACATCCGGAGGATAAGCACTGTGGTTCTGCAATTCCTATAACTGAGTGCCACACACAAAGGGAGAACATTTAAGTGATTTAAAAATCAGACATTGCTGCAGGATGACTGAGGACTTTGCGTTCGTGCAAAACTAGAAGAATAAATGTTCCCATCTCTTCTTCCAAGACATGCTATTATGATACAAATTAGCTTTTCCATCTAACTGCATACACTGCGAAAAAGTAGTTTGTTTGATAATAACGTCTTCTCTTTTTTTTATCTTAGTATTTTATCCAGTAAGGAGTAATCATGTGAAGAAAGTGTTTTGTGAGAATGTAAAACTGCACTTAAAGCAGAGGACAGGCAGTACTTTAGGATTACATCAGAACTGCAGTTTGATCGTTCCATGGCAGACACGTAACAATAAGAAATTCATAGGGTGCTGCTAAATGCTTTGCAGCAATTTCTCAGCTTTGTGATTTTCACCTTACTCATATAAACTCTGGCTGGGATTCATCTCACCTGTTTGGAGATGTCCACAATGCAGGCATCTCTGTGTGAAACGGTCCTTTCAACTTCTTTTGTACTCAGTGAGAGAAAGAGACATTTAAAAGGTGATAGTCACCTTGACTGGCAGCTGGCTACTGAAAGAGGTTGAATGAATCACTCCGCATGTGTGATTGCCCACTGACTATAAAGGAAGTCCAGCCAAGCAGATCAGATAAAGACATCTGAAGTTCAGTACTATTTAACCCTCCTTAGGTGCCTGTGCATACAAGACCTTCCTTTTTCAACATTCAATATCAAACCAGCTGAGATGTGTAGGTGCAATGGCCTAGATGTTATGTACCATGACAGTCTGGAGTTTGGTACCTCCAAAAGAGAGCTGTGAAAGTCAGGGTTATTTGGCCTTTTAGGATTTCAGAGGGTTCAGACTACTCCTAGAGGGAGGAATTGCAGCGCTGCCTTCATTCTCACTCTGCAGAGCCTGGCAGGCACGCTGCCCTGCCTGACCCCTGCTTCATGTGCTGAGGTTGCACATGCAGTTGGCAGAAACCTCCTCCTGGCTTTGGCAGAGTGGCTTTGGTGTATTTCAGGAGCAAAAGCTGTGTCCCCACCACCTTTGTGCTTCTCTGAAGAATCAGAGGCTGCAGTTTAGTAGGGAAATTAATTACCAAAGAGAAGATGGAGAACATCACTTAGGGAGTAGCTGCTTTAATTATCGTAATGCTTATAAAATTATTGTCATACTTGTATTACAGAAACCCGGTTAAAATCTGCAGACAGCTTCTATACGCTCAGTACTAAGTCTGGGACTATTTTTTATAATACAATTAGACTCCTTTAAAAGCATCTTCCTAATACGTACTGTAGATCTAAAACTCTGTGTGATGCTCTGATTATTAAATATCTTTGTTTGTTGTGATGTAACTTTGCCTTGTGTTTGAACATACAGAGGCTCACATTTATAGCTAATGCATGTCAGGAAGGACTTAGGATCTTGGGGCCGTTCCTTCCCATTTGTTCACTACAGTGCAGACTAACAGAGGCAGCTTTCCTACCCTGCACTGGGTTGTGTGCACTGTGACAGTGGCACAGCACGGGGAAGGAGGGAGGTGGGCTGCAAGCAGGTCCAGCTGGGTGACTTTCCTTCCCCAGCACATCAGAACAAACACGTGCAGGGTCATGGCTTCGGGGATGTGGCTTTTATGTAGGTGGCTGCTTTTATTACTCTCAGTGTCTGCAGGTTCCTGAGCTGCTCTGACTTTCTGAGCAGGATCTCACAGGATGCTTATGAAATGTGGGTTACTTTGCTTCTAGTCCCTTAAATCTGTGATAGATTATCGGGTGAAAGGCTAAATGAATAATTTTAGATCACACTTGTCCCTCAGTGAATGCTGTAGGTAATTAATATAGGAAAGACAATGTCTGATTTTCACTCGCATGCTTTCCGGGTTCCTGGAGCCTTGAACAAAAATTGCAGGTGTCCCTTGACCTCTGTAGAAAATGGGAAATAGAAATGTGCGTGCAGTGCATACCTAGAAAACAGTGTATTTAGAAAGCTGCAGCATAGATGGATGTGTCTAGTGAAAACATCAGTCTTCCTATAGGACTAATTGGCTTGATGCCAGTCCTTGAAGAATGAAGCTGTTCCAACGTGTAATCAAGTAACTCCTGAGGGCCCCCAACTGCTGCCTTAATATAGCCATACCTGCCACAGCGACGAGATGGCTTTCATTCTCAGCCAAGCAGAACAATCTCCCTTTGGAGAACAGCAGCTTTGGAGTATAAATATATTTGTAGCTTTTCTCCAGCCTTGGGGGAAGGGAATCCTCACGCTATAAACAAATGGAGATTCTTATATCAATTGTTTGTGCCTTAATTATTGCAAAGAATAATTAACTAATCCCACAAGGACTTGGAATGGGTTGTAAAGCCCACAACACTTCATCTTTCACTCAGTGCTAGCTAGCTTGAGATTTGTGATGAAGAGAAAAGGCATTGTTCCCTGATCTCTTAGGGGATTTAACCTAGATTTCATTAAATCCATGATAACTGGGTGACACTGAGTACACCAGCTACTTCTGGAGCTTGTGCACATGCATTTTTCATTGCAGATGTCTGTCACATGCTTAGATCCAAACGAAGAAACGCTGGTGCATAATGAATGTTAGTTGACCCCAACTTCCTCTGGCCCCTGGGCAGCAGTGCTGTGCAAATGCTTAACCCTACTTTGGCACCTTAACAGCAGCACTCTATTACTACTAATTATTATTATAATTATTGTCATCATCATGATTATTGTCATTGTTATCATCTCTTCAGTTTACAAAGACTATAGGAAAGTTTATCCAGCAAATGTTTTTCAGAGTTCCTGTGGCTGCCCATCTCCGAACAGTTAATAGAGATCTGTAAAGCTCTACTTTCTAGAAACTGCTCTTTGTGCATGGAAACTGTACTTCTGTGGAAGGCTTCCATTGTGTGCTGAGGGGATTCACTGTTTATCTATCCCCTATGATAGCAGTTGCCTTTTCTGCCACCCCAGATTGTTGGTGCTGTCATAGCTGCAGCTGTGTCTCACTAACTCCGATTGCACCCACTGCTGAGCTGCTTCATTAAGTCTGAGATTCTTTGCTTGCCTATAAAAACGTCTTGTGAGTCAGAGTCAAAAGACTTGCTTAAATCAAGCCATGACATCCATTCCTCCTCTATGCCTGGGCCTGTTTTCCTGTCATGGAAAGAAATGAGCTTGGTTTGTCGTGGTCTGTTCCCCGCAAGTGTACGTTTGTTCATGCTCATTTTCTTGTTATCTTCTGTGTGCTTACAAACGTTTTGATTCTTTCATTTCAGCATCTTTCCAGAAGCTAAAATCCATTTGTCAGCCAGTAAGTCCCCAGATCCTACTCCAGGACAGGGGGAAAAGAACAAGTTGGATACAGTCCACAGTTTACCTGATGTTACTTTAATTTTTGTAAAAGCAGAAATTTCATCACATATATTTGCTCAGATGAGTTGAACTCTGAGTGTTATTTTTGACAGAAATAAATAAGTTTAGCTTGTCAGTGACGACAAAGCTCCCACACTCTGGCAAAGATGCTCATCAGGTTTCTTAATAATTATTTCCAAGTCACATACTGGTTCTGTCCAGGCAGCCATCCGGCCCTCCCCTGCTTCAGAGTGTGATTTCACTAACAGACACATTTCACCAGTTCTGCTGAGAAATATTTTTGTTTTGTTAGGGGAAGAAGAGGGTTTAAAATAGACCTGTTCTAGTTTGGAAATATCTGTTTTAACCAATATAACTGCTCCTAAGAGTAAACTCCTAGTATTGATTCATCCAATTCCTCCAAAATCCAATGGAGATTCTCTCATCTACTCTACTGGGCATGAGAGTAAGCCTCAATAGGCTCCGGCTGCAGTCAAAAGGGAAGTAAAAGCCCTAATCTGTGCAATGGGGCTTGCACGTATTTCCCAATCCTCTGAGGGCAGCTCAGCGAAGCTCCAGTAGTGTTTTTAATGCTGCATGTCAGAATGTACTTCCAAACTACCTTGAAGTTGGGTCAAAATCCATTAAGTGCTAAGTTTCCTCCTTTCTCAAAGCAGTTCAGCCTAGATACGTACTGAAAAATGAATGCCCTCAATGTGTGTGTGGGCACCCTGAGTCTGGGAGTCTGAGTGTGCGAGGACTAGCTCCAAATTTCTGTTCTAGCATGTCATACGGAACTGTAAGGGAAAATATATGCTTTGCATCTAGTCCAAAGCTGAATTTAAAACTTTAAAACTTTGTTGTGTTGATCTGAATAAAACAGTAAACCATCAGGATGCTATCCACAAGTGAAAGTGGCTGCTCATTTCAGAGTAGCACAAGATGGACAGAGCCAAGCTGTGCATGACAGAAACCTCACACCATTTCTGCCTCCAATTTCTGGAGAACTACTGCATTTGAAAAATAAAAGAATGATAAAAAGGGCACAGATATAGAAAAATATATTTATTTTCAATGTAGATGACAGCAAAATGCCTAACTGGCTCCCTGAGCCATACCCGGCTTTTCATTACCTATGCTGTCCACCGAAGAGTGATCCTCTGCAGCCTTCCTCCAGCATCTCCAGGGACGTGCGCAGGGTTCATGGAATAGTACAGCCAGAAAATTCCTTTTGGCGGGGCTGTTTGGTGAATTTGCAGAGCTGTCTGAACAAGGGGAAAACCCTGCCTAAGTTTCTAAGATGCAAAGGAAGACCTGACAACTAAAACACTGAAAAAGCTGGAGACAGGAGCCTGCAGACACCTATCTACTTTCCATCCGAATTCTCTATGCAACCACAACAGATTCCTGTGCAACCATGTTTCAGCTGCCTTTCGGCAAGTCTGACTTTTGTGGCTGTCTCTGGATCACTAAAATATTTTAGTGTTGTGTGCCTTCTTCACCCAGGTCTTTGAAGATATGAGTACCACAAACCCAATCCCAAAGGCTCCAAGTGGTCAGTAATCTCCAACGTTACGTCTGAGTGTGGTACAAATTTGGAATTGCACGCATAAAAGGGACTGAATCAAAATTTAATCAACATTTTTTATTCTGTTCTCCAGCTTCTGCTCATTGTTTCATATCTGTGAGCATGCTGAAGCCTGGAGTGATTGAGGGGGCATGCTGTCATCGCTACTCAGTCTGCTCTTCACGCTGAGCACTTTATGTTTCTCTGCCTGGAAAATTTCAAATAAAATGTCAGTCTGTGCATCTCATTAATCTGCTAACAACTGAGTTAAAGGTCTAAGTGCTTTAAAAATATAACACAGATTTTAAGTTCAAGGATACAGTTGAGGTTAGAATCCTATCCATCCATCCATCTATCTATCCATCCTTTCTGCCAGCAATCCTGTTATAACACAGTCTGAATCCAAATAAGCCCAATGGAAAAAGGCAATGAGGTTACGTTGGTTAGTTCCAAAGCAGAAGGAAAGGTAGCTGAAGCAAAATCAATACTTTTGAAAGACTAAAGAGTTACAAAGCCTTTTTCCTTGACGACATCTGTCTGTGTGTCACAAGAAACAACCACCACATCTGACGTTCACTCGGCACTATTGCTGACACTGTGGCTGAGGCTTCTGCCTGTGTAAGCCTGAGAGATGGAACTCCAACTTCTCTTCAAGGAGAGGACATTGGCTCAAATAAGCAAGAATGTGGTATGGCTTGGTGAAGCCCTACTCAGCCTGTGCTTCAATGGGCACTCGGTCTCCTGGGAAGCTGTATGAGCTTTGTATGGATGCCCACTCTACACATCATGTGCCATTTCAGTTCCTTAAGCTCTCAAAAGACCCATGTAGTTTCTTTTTTCGAATCCCAGTTTATAGATTCGTATGTGTGTGTTTGTGTACGTTCCATATTATTATTTACAGCTAACTTTGTATCCTTTGCTATTTCCTTCTCCCTCTTTTGTTACATTATATGCCATATTTGCATGCCATATGCCACTTAAGCTGCACCTTTATGTGTACAAAATGTGTATCTAATTTGCATGCACAGTTACTACCATTGTAGACACAGGCACAGAGTGAGTAGGCATATTTGCATGCAATTATCTGATTTGCTTGCCCAATTGTGGTGATTTGCATATGCAGATTTTGTGCACAGTTGTACATTTACATTTTTGAAAAACTGGCCTCAGTGGTTTATTAAAATAACTTTAAGCTTCCTCTTATAAAATATTGAAGGTCCCAGAACCACTGTGGCTTTTCCGCATTATATCCCCTCAGTAAATGATCTCTACATTTTTACATTCTCTCCTCCTCTCCTATCCAGTACTCAAAAGAGGTTTAGTCCGCAGATTTATACATCCATTATTTCAAGGTATATTTGATCTCCTCCATATGCCTCTGTTAATCCATCTTAGATGTAAGTAGAGGGGAAAAAAATACCCTTGCTTAACTTTCAAAGGATATTCCACCTATCCAAGCCTGTTTTCTCTAGTTGAACTCAAGTTTTTTTTCCAATGAATTCATTCTGACGGAATTGAAAAGAACCTTTTCATAACAGTGATTTCATCGGGGCAAATCCAAGATTCTAATGTGTGCTCTGGCACTGCTTTAGCATAAAGGGACCAAATGTGTCTCTCAAAGTATCTGAAAGTTTTCCTGAGAACAGACCAAGTCAGAGGAAAGCTGCCAATTCAGTTTCTGTGCTTTAAGTTCTTACAGACGTGAAGTTTGCTTTACTATAATTTCCCAATCTATCATACCCTAGGATTTAACTTCTCCCACCCGTATCACTAGAAAAATTCTCAGTAATTTCACTAGCTGAATCCTATCTGTAGCCTGGAATAAATGATCCTGTACTGCTTGGTGCTGCCTGCACCTCTGCTATATGTGAACCATATACTGATAATGAATTCAGCCCAGCAATCTGCAGCTTTATCAGGCCACACCGAAGCCTCAGATATTGCTGGTGCTTCAGACAGTTCTTCTGTAATAAACATGGGAAGAAAACAAGGAGAAGATGGCATCTCAAAACATACCAGAAAAGAAGGACGGAATTTTTGTATAATTTTTAGAGGGCATAAAGACACAACTGCAGCAGTATTTTATAACTGCTGCTAATAACTCTGCCTGAAATTGAGCCAGTAAAAGCCTGTACATTTTACAATTATGGTTCAACCCTACATTCTGGGAGAACTCGAAGCCATCTAAGTTTCCTGGAGATCTCAGATCTAAGTTTGTGTTTGTTTCACAATAGCAAGGCTGTCTTTGCTTCCAAAAAGTCATTTGAGAAAAAATTCTCCACTGGATGGCCACAGTAAAGTGGGCAAAAAATGTTCACGCTCTAAATACTCTGCAGTGCTGCTGACGCTCAATTGTGTCAACTGGGAAAGGCTTTCCATAAAGGCTGCCCAGCAGGGAAAGAAAGACTCAGTATTGAAACTAGATGGAGAGAGTGAGCCAGGTCTTTTGGTTATGTCCCTCAGAAGCTCCCATGTCACATCCACAGAAGATGCAGACTCTTAGGAAGACCTATGAGCTCACCATTGCCACCTGACCACTGCCCCTCTCTGACACCATCAGCTGCTGGAACTTAGTGATCCTTTCTTCTGCTTGCCACTGACAACTCGCTACAGATCATATGCTCTGAGTTTTGGGGCACTGTTGTGTTTTACCACTTTAGAATTGAGTTAAAATCGCAAAGAATTGATGGGAATGAAAATTCAAAATCAAAGGGAAAGCGATGTTTCCTTCCTACTCTGACTAGCGGTGCTTTCTTTTCCCTCCCTCTCTCTTCCCCAGGGTGTCTGACACATGGTGAATCACAGCCATCAGTGCTAATACTAAGCTCAGCTGAGGCAGAGAGAGGAGAGAGAAAGAAAAGGCTGGAAATCACAGCCACCTGACTGCAGCTGGGGTGAGTGTGGCCTTGGGAGTGTAACCCATCTGCCACGGGAGGGCTGGACACAAGCTCTGCCTTCTTCATGGGACTCACTCACGTTGACCTTATGCATTCAGTTCTCTTTTGTTCTAAGCCACATGAGTTCCCTCCTCAGGCCTATTTTTGAGCCCTCCACAGTTCAGAAAGCAGTCAGAAATTCAGAAATGCACGCGTGCACTAGTGTAAAATTCTCAGGGTTTTGAAAACACCTGGAAAGTTTCATACCTCTATACTTAAGATGCTAACACGGCTAGGCTGCTATCAGAGCCTCATACAAAAATGTATATGCTGCTTGCAAGGGTCTAAGGGCCCCTTACATGGGACCATGGCCTAAGACAAGGGTCTTCAACAAACAGAACGAGCTGTCTCCAGTTTTGTGCCTACAAATGTTCAGAAACTGTTATTTCCTTGCTCTAGCATCTACTAAAAGGCTTCTTTGGCATAAAGCAGACCTTCCAGTGTTTCAAAAATCCAAGGTATGGGCAGCTTCATTCAACAATTAAAGCTGTTTGGGCTTATATGGGAAAGAATCAGACCTTCTCACTCTGCAGAGATCTCTTAACAAACTCTCTCCAATCTGTGTGCCACTGCATGGGGACTGCATCATGAGCCCTGTTCTGTCCATGAGCACCAGACATACAGTGCACAAATAACTCCCCGTGCATTACACTGCCTTGGGAGGAATTTTAACCAATGCCACACTGGTTAGATACCAAGTAGAGGCAGCCTGGCATGATTAACGTGGTGCCAGGATGTGCCCTCCTTCACTTCAAGATGCTCACAAAGAGAGGGGCATGCTTTTGAGATGAGCTTTCACATCCTTCTTTTTCATTTGCTTTAAAAGTACATACCTACCCCAACCTAAAATGCATTATTCCTCAATACTGTTTTCTTTCTGTTGGCACTTAATGGTTCTTAGCAGGGAATTTGCCTGCTGCTGTTCAGGCAGGTGTTTGTGAAAGGCTACAGAGCAGCAGCTGGTTCTGCAGAAGTGGCATTTTTGTACTTGCAAAGCGTCACAACCCCCATACTCTGTAGGTGCTACTTATCAGAGTACAAACAGTATCATTATCGAGTTGATGGTCAGCTTTTTCACCACACACAGACCTTATGCACATAATGGCACCTCTAAACTGTTTTAAGACCTGGCCTCCAAATCTCTGTGAAAATAACAAGCCAGTTGACCAGTGGGAGCTTTGCTGAAGATAGAAGACACGTGTGTTAAATCTGAGGGCAGCACTACATCAGAAATCGAACAAACCAGTAAGGACTGTTCAGGCAAGGAAAAAAGGCAAGCTTCTGTGGCTGAGTGGCTCTGCCTTTGTCGGGATGTGCTGTTTGTCTGAGTCTTCATTCACACGTCCATGTCCCACTTAGGATACCTGGCAGCAGTGACGGTGGCTCAGTGGTCTCTGGCTGTTCTAGGTAAGGGTTGTTGGAGAAGGGCTGCTCAAGCACACTACGTTGCTGTCTCTTTGAAATAGAAACTTCCTGCTCTGGACCAGTGTTTTTAAAAACTTTTCTCTTTCCTTTTGGAAACCCTTTCTCACCCTGGGGTTAAAACTATCCTTGCTGTAACTCCCCCAAGGCTAATCTGGCCCATGTTTTTCCCTATCTCTCAGCCAGAGAACCAATTAAAAGAGATCCTGACAAATCACGGAGCAGAGGGAATTATTTCCTCACTAAATGCTCTCCCTGGGCTAAATCCTTTATGTGAACTGCAGCCTTTTCCTAGCCCATGGGAAGCTGGTTGCAAACACATCTGATGTGTCTGCTCATTCAGAAGACCTTCTTATTTCAGCAGGAAATATCTGGGCCTACTCCTACTTGCTACTGCTCCTAAATATCCCCAGTGGATATCTCAGCAGCCATTACACAGAGCCAGTCCTGAAAGCAGACATTTTTTTCCTATTTTATAATGGGAGAGTTCATTTATGCTGAGAATACAGTTTTTACCAGACTGCCTGCAGGACAATACAATAAAAGATTTATCCTTAATAGCATTTCACTGAAGTTTCACCACAGGAGACAGGGCTTTTTGTTGTGCTTTTTATATTTTCCCCTTCAGTTGCTATGAAAGTCTATGCTCATAGCTTTTTTTACAGTGTGTAATCCCTAGATCTCCTCTGCCACTTTCCCTCAACTGATTTTTTCTCTTTCCTTCAGTCCTTTCTCCCCTCTGAGACACCTCTCTCCTTTTGGTTTTGCCTTCTTCTTATTACACGGTCAAAGAAAATCAGAAAATTAACAGCTTCTGAGTGCAGTAACCCTGGAGCCGGGCAGCAGGACAAACTGTCTGTAGCAAAATTAGCATGAAATGGGAACTGGCCTTTGCTCACCTGCAACTTCATGCTGGTTTGTTGTTTTTTCTCTAAGCCTCTGATGCAGTCTGCCAGCCTACAAGCTGTGACTTACATCTCCACCACTGTTTTGTTCTCCCCTCTAGGCTGCTGCTGAGCCCAAAGTTCACATCTATCTTCCTCCCTTTTAAAAGGCATTTCGGTACTCCAGGATCTGTCTCACTTTTTGTCCAGGTTAGGCACAGATATGGCTGAACTTCTAGAGCTTGTCCCAAATGGAGGCAGAGAGAGACAGCATCCTGCAGAAGACACGTTCCTCCAGGTGGGACGAGATGCCCTTGGGAAGCGTCTGTCTCCTCTCATTAAGCTTCTATGAGTCACTAAGTGCCAAGTGGCCAAATAAGAGGAACACAATACTGTCTGAGCGATACCTCTGACAAATTGCCTGATTGAGGGTTTACTACCAGACTCCAGTTCTATATATTCCTGTCTGAGTCCTCTGGAGGAACAATGATGCCTGGGGTGCATGGCTTACCTACTGGGTTGGAGCAGGGGAGACCTGAGATCACAACCTGCCTCACTGCAGTCCTCCACGTCTGCCTCTTGTTTCTCTGCCACTAAGTAAGCAGAATGGTACCTCATTCTTCTACAGTGCTGCAGAACTCGGGTCAAGCAGCGTGTCTTGTAATTAATTGTTATCCCAAGCTGCCTCAGGTGCCTGACTACTTGAACATCTAAGAATTTATGGGCAATTGGTAACATCCAAAAATGAAGAGTCTTTTTAATATGCTTATGATAAGTATTTGCACTATTTTAGAAAGCTATTTTCATTCTACTCAGACACTTGTTAAATAACTTTTTAGAACTTGAACATTTACTGCTCATTTTATATGTGAAATAAATCAATCAGATTTAACAAAGGAAAGAAACTGATTTGCCCACAGGCCTGTCTGAGCACAGAGGTGCCATTTTGCAATCTAATGAAGCTTTCAGTTAAAGAAATGAAAGGGTGAGGGGGAGACTTTGATGCCTAATAAAAGTGATTCAGCATCCTCATAACTTTGACAAGTAGTGTGACTTATAAACCTTCTGGTGGAGCAATATAACAACAGAGTAAGAACTTATAAGTCTAGACCACAGAAGATGTCTACCAGCAATGATGCATCTTCCCCAAATCCAGTAGACCTTTGGGAAAGGAAAGGGCCCCAAGGAGAACTATGAATATAAACAGAATACTGTCATGAAGAAGACCCATGACAAGAAGGCGTGTTTGCATGCACTCAGCACTCAGTGATCAGACCTGCCTGTTATTAAGAAGATACTGAGACTGCAGGCTTTTACGAATGGGACTACCTCTGCTTTTAATAATACATTCTGTAATGTGTAAACATTTGGAAAGTGATGCACTCATTCCAGTCTCTGCCTAGCTGTAGGGACACAAGTGCATTCAGTCCCAAACTCCTTCAGTGGCAAGCAGAGCTCCAGACCAGTAAGGAACCAAAGCTCTTCAAGCACTATGAATTCAAAGGGCAAGATCTGCATCGGTGGACTTTAGCAAGGAGGAGGGTACCCAGACTTGCTAGCACAGCTTGTCACTGCCTTCTTGGCACTTGTGATGACAGCTACAGTTAAATACAGGAGAGTGAACGGCAGTTAAGGGTAGTTGTCTGGGGCTGCCACACTTTAGCCTCACGTATGCTTAAAAGACAGCAGATCTCTGGGCTACCAGTGCCTCTAACATGGTTGCAGTCTCTCAATGCACATCATTCAGTTCTCTGCTGTTTCTAAAACAATGCATGATTTTTCCTTTTCTTCTGTTACTTCGTAGTTAATCAGCAGGGAGCTTACACGAGGGTTTTTGTATGTATAAAAAGCAGACCTTTATTTCTTAACACCTTTATAAATCACCCATCCTTCACAGTCCGAGGTTATTACCAGATGGGTATCTGTCGAGGCCTGTCTGCCTATCTGTGACTTTGATGTATTTTTCCTGTGCTGCTTACAAATGGGTCACAGCCCAGTTAGGTGATTACACAACATGTTTACAACTCCTGCCGTACTGAAGATGTGCAGAATATTGCTTGGCAAGAGACAGGACATGCATCTGGTGTGGTATAGGAAGTCCTGCCTCTCTCCCATACATCCTTCTGCTTACAGAAGGAATCTCACACAGACAAAACTTCCTCGCTGTCATATTTGAGAATGGGAGTGCTGATTCACACAGACAGAAAGTCTCTCAATCTTTAATATGCTTTCAAGCTCTGCTACAAAAAAAAAAAAGGATTTAAACTGTACTGCACGAAGGCTTCTGTGTTATGAAGCATCATCATCCAAACACTTTAAGTAGTATTCTATAACATAGTCTACCATAAGTTCAATTTTTACTCAATCACTTGAAATGCACTTAGGAAAATTGCTTCTTTTGCTGTTTTCACAACAGCTCTGGAAGTCAGCCTCTGGTTTAATGATAACTGCTTTAATCACAGTTTGGCTTGTTTCATTTTGACAGCATTGATGTAACAAGTTATTTATTTTCTGTATGCTAAATATACTATCATTGCAGCTACCAGAATTTTGTTACTGGTGCACTAAATGCAAACGACAAGGTTTGCATCTCATTAAGGTAATTTGTGTGTGTATAATTTTCAGTAAACACAGTGGATGAAATCACATCTCTTTTCTACCAAAAGTGTCATCTGAAACGATCTGTGCTTCTTTTAGTAACGAAATGGATTTTTCAGACCCCACCATATATAGTAAAAGCCTTGTTTTCTCAATCAGGGGAGCCAGCCTGTAAAGAGAACACAGCATCCTCAAGCAGGAATCACATTAAAAAACAATGTTACACCATTAAGCCGAACAGCCACTTTCTCATTTGCCACGGACTGCAGCATTAGGAGCCAAGAACAGCTTCTACAGGGTGCACAGGATGTAAAGGATGTTTGCTCCGACACCGTGTGCACGGAGATGGGGGAATTCTGCCACTAATTTGTTCTGATCCCGCTGCCTCATTAGGGCAGCCTGTAAAAGATGGGAAATGTTTACCATGTCAGTGAATGTGAACTTTCTGCATGGAGCTGTTAACACAGTAAATAGCTCAGGAGGAGGGAGGGAGACAGCTGGAGTACATTGTGTTTCATAAAGACTATACCGGGGCCTCGAATCTTCATTTAACCCATCACTGAGGTGACAAATATCCACCGCTTTGCTGCTGTGTGATGCCGCTGCTGCTTGCCTGTTAATTTATCTGTTTTCAGGCTGTCTAGACATTGTTTGGGTCAAAAAGTGCTGTCTCTCCCCTGCCGTGGGATTTGCCTGCTCAGCTCTTGCTGCAGGCTTCTGTGCCAAACGGGCTTTACAGAAGAATGCTCCCTCTGTCCGGATGGCTTATTAAACAGGACTCCAAATATACGGAGAGGTTTTCAATCAGGCTGAGGCTTCCTACAGATAACGTTTATTTCAACTTCTTCTCTCTAAAAATACTGTCAGGGATAAATAATTCAAATACTTCGGTGTTTTTTTTTTTTTCTTTGTGATTACAAGTCTGCTAAAAGTGTCCTTGAAATGTTCTCTTGTGAGGTTCAAGGACATTTTGTATGGTCCAACCTCAGATTAAACCAAGTGCTGACTGGGGGCCCCCACGGTGCCTTCCACTGGGGGGTACTGTGCCAGTACAGAGAGACGTGGGCATTTACTGGAAGCACTTTGTGTTGATGCCAAATAAATGTTAGAAAATACTTTTTAAATGGTGCTAACAGGAGCCCTGACCACACATTTCATGGCAGTACTTATAAAGCTGTTGCCGTTTGGAGGACTCATCTGTGGAGATAATTTCTATGTGAAATATCATCCAACTGCCTCATACGAATTGTTGCCATGAGGTTCTCAGCAGGAAATAACCAGAAGCTCCAGAAAAGCCAAACTCCTTTCCATGATGAAATACTCTTGTATTGCATTATACCTTTGACAGCAGTGTTGATTTCCTAATGTACCTGCTATGATACTAGACTGTAGGAATAACGTTCTATCTGGGACTTGCCAAAATTTCTCTCCCCTCCCTCTTTTTGGGACAGAAAATTGGGGTTTGGGTTAACTGAAATACCTATCAAGGACTACAGTACCTATGGAGAACGTTTGTATGTCTTATGATGAAGCAAGTCTCCCAGTCTGAGGCATGCTACATGCACTGCATGGCGGGAGCCACACTTCTTATGTTTTGTGTTCCTATTTCATTGTATCAAGCAGCTTGACTTCATCTTTCAAGGTTTATAAAAGCCTGGTGCCCTACGTAACACCCCACTTCTTAGTGCCTTAATCCAGAGCTTAGGAGAGGTATCCCATCCCAGGGAGCAAGCTGGTTTGAGCACCTGTGTTACGGTACAGGGGATGATTCTTATGTGCACACTGCTGTGTGTTCTGTAGAAACACCTACAGCTTTTCTTTTTTTCTTTTTTTTAATCTTAAATACACATTTATGCATAAATATTTTTAATACTTGAAAAATTCAAGAGAAGTAAATCCATCCAACCTCACTGAAAAAAAGAAAAAAAAGAGTCCTCCCAACCCTACCTTCTGGTTTACCTGTGGGCAGTGCCTGCTTTCTGCAGAGGGGCTGCAGACCAGATCTGAGCTGGCAAAACTCTGTCACAGAAGGAAAGGGATGTCCTGGTTGAAGATGAATTCACAGAATCACAGAATCATAGGGGTTGGAAGGGACCTCTAGAGATCACTGAGTCCAACTCCCCTGCCAAGGCAGGCTCCCTACACCAGAACTTTCAGCTGAGATCTTGCAGATGGGCCCCAGTTTTCTTACATCTGCTCACTACACCTGGTTATTTACCGAGTAGTAAGCGATTCTTTGCTGGCCATCCTCTTATAGGAAGGCAGCTTGTGACCCTAACCCAGGCACTGTATGAGGTGGAACTCATACAGGCTCCACTGACTTCAGTG
Source organism: Odontophorus gujanensis (assembly GCA_013399175.1). Lineage (NCBI taxonomy): Eukaryota > Metazoa > Chordata > Aves > Galliformes > Odontophoridae > Odontophorus > Odontophorus gujanensis. The sequence continues at coordinate 739,743 of VXAB01000561.1, forward strand.
AGGCTCTGCCTGACCCCTGGCCCTTGGCCACCTGGAGTGCTCCCAAGAAGCAGGCTGTCGGATGGCTGGGGATCGGGCAAGTGCACCCAGACAGCAGCCAGGAAGTGTCAGAGCAAGCTCGGAGGAATTCTGCTGGGCTCCGGGCTCTGCTGGGCCAGCAGCGATTAGTGCCTTTAAAGCAGTGTCCTCACAGCTCTACTGAAGGGAGCGTGGAAGCAGTGTACGTTCTGATGAACAGAAATTCCTGACAGCATTCACCCAGATAAGCTTCAAGTCACTCTATGGGATTCTCAGCTTTACGTCTTTCCTCACAAAGCAAGGACAACAGAGAATCTTTGTTCAAACTTTCCTCCCTCCTCCGTACTGGAATTTAAAACAAAATGTCATGGAAATACATGTTTTGTTAGAGCTGGCTATTACAAAGCCTGAATTTTAGGCCAAGTTAGATCTGAAAGAGTTCCTTTATTAGTACTTTTCCATTACTAATTCTATATTTTTTCGTAAAATTTGCATAGGTTTTCTGAAATAGCCACAGTTCATGCAGTAATTCTACTGAGAGCACTTTCCAAACTACAAACTGAATAGAGGTACTATGCCTGATTCGCTTGTGGATCCACAGCGACTAGATTTGCCACTATCCTTTCTACTCTGAATGAGTTGGTTCAAGGAAGAAAACCATCTGAGCTTCTCATAAAGCCCTGGAGCTGCAGACAGTGACTGAGTGGTGTCTCCCACTGAGGCAGGGAACGAAGTGAGATCTAAGGAAAGGAACCTGTGGGAAGTGGGAAGGATGCTAAGAAAAATTAAGAGTCCTAGTATGTTTTCAGCCCACACAAACTGCTAACCTTCTGCTGTATCACTTACAAGTCTCCTGCTACAGGCATCTCCCCCAGCCCTATTCCCAAATCCCGTCTTTCTCTTTCCCTTCCCCACCCAGGCTGAAACATGCATCTGGTGTTGCCTGACACTGTGCAGAGTGCCACAGCTCAGCATTACTGTGGCAGCCACCTGGGCAGCCACGGCTGGCTGACTTGCATGTCAGATACATCTTGCTGCTCTCAAGGCTGATCTACTGCAGTCTTGATTTCAATGACTTTTCTCTCTCTATAAATCAGGTGCTAAGGCAAAGGAATCTGTTTTGCTTCTCCAATGGGTAATGAGAAAGCAGAAGCCTTAGGTGAGGTGGAGCTTGCCTGCAGTGATGGTAGAGGTGTGAAGGTTGAGCCTCGCTCACTGCTGGTTGCACTAACCTGGAGGCTGACCCCTGAGCTCAGCCTGAACTCTAGAGCCGATGGGAACTGGGAGAGTGTCACTGTTACTGGGTTACAAGCAATAACATGTGAGGTTGTGCTTCCACAGGCTAAGAGCAAGTGCCTCTCTGTGATGCCTTGGACAATTCAAGACTGTGGACAGGTGACATTTCCTCATTCAGTAAGCCCACAAGGCAGCTGTCACTTGGATACCAGCGTTAAAACTGGACTGAGTTAGATGTGGAATCATCACTTCTTGCTTTGGATGCCTTTAAACGTGTACAGTTTATTTCCAGTAGGTCTGTGTGGTAGCTTTCAGTTTGATAGCTACATTATGTTGTTTCTTAACAATAAAATATCTATTGATGGCATCCAAGAAGTTCCTCTTCCCTTATCTCAGCACTGAGAAGCAGTAGTTTTTAGAGCTGTAAAGACTACTGACCCGAAACCAGTAGGTGATTTTCTTTGATTCATCTTTCACAGTTTTGTCTGCTCAGGTTCCCTATAGCTTGCTGTCCAACAAGAACACACAGGCAGCTTACCCACTGGAGGACAGGTAGGCTTGATGCTGAACAGTCAATATGGAGAAAGCACCTTTCATCTCTGTTGGCCTTATTTTGAACTGGTAACCCCTACATGAAGGAAGCTGGCCTGTTGTTCCTGCATCTCAGAGCAGTAATGGTGCCATGGTGGCATTTACACCTGAGAGGATGTAGTGAGTTAACAATTCCGGGACTTGAAGGCTTAAGAAAGGGGAAGTACAGAGTAAGAAATGTTTGATTCTCTATCTTCCAGTTGAAGTTGATAGGACAAAAAAAGTCTGTACAGATATACAGGTGTTTTGGGGCACTGGTAAAAGTCCCACACCTATTCAAAAGTTTGCTGTATTCCTACTGGTCATTCACAGACTGCACGAGTCCATTCTGCAATTTTTATTTAGATCTTTTCTCACTTTTGGACACAATCTTTTTGTGCCCAGACACAGACTGAATTGAAACACAATTACATGTAGTTTTTACCATCAGAGTATTTTCCAAGCAGTTTTCTTATCACAGCCCATGTTCTTAGTCTCATATAAACTCTCATTTGGCTTGTAACGCTGCAATGGACAAACAACAAACTGAAGCTCAGGGTTCCTGTTGCTCTCAGCTGCTGATGGTTTTGTTCCTTCGTTTATTCCATCTGAAATTGGTTTATTGTTCAGCCCACTTCTGTTCCTGTTGGATTTTGTGCTCCATAAACTGTATTTCTATCTGGCTAAAAAGTCAACAGCTGCTGACTTTCATTTCCTCCTGAGAGAGTGAATCATAACCAGGCGAGGGCTGTAAGACTGAAAAACAAAAGGAGAGAAGTAATGCATTGGATCAGCTTCTCCAGGATGTGTGAAGTCTGCAGGGTGCCATTTATAAATGCAGTCCATGAGCCTGAAATAGTTTCCTTTGCAGAGAGGGGAAGTAAAGGGACTCCTGAAGATTTGCTTGGTGATTCCAGTCAGATGAACTCAAGCTTTCCAAAGAGAACAGCCTCAGAGCAGTGCCCTCCCTGCTTCTTGAACATACCCTTTTGTACTCATTTACAGCAGCAGCGGATGAGCTTGATGACTTCAGAGGCCTTTCCAAGCCCACATCCATGGCCTCTGAATATTCAGAGGGATGTTCAGATATGCAGCACCACTCAAGGCTCTGGGCTGGAACTGGGAGTGCTCAGTGTGGGTTTCCTGAATCTCTCTATTCTGAACCAGTTTCTACAAAGAATGAATCTATATGGCCTCATTAGTACCTTCCCTAAAAAGCAGCTTTCAGAGGGATAAAACTGCCAGAGCAATGGGTTTTGTGGGACATTACCATTTCCTTTGTAACAGAGTGTAGCTGTTTACTGAATACTTTGAGAAACTCCTTCCCCATGCCAGCAGTGTAGGGCTGCTGCAGAATATCATGCCACGTTTGGGTTATAGAGAAGAGGGAATGACAGAATACATGTTCAAATCAACAAGCATGTATATGAGTACTTGTGCTTACTTAACTCTGAAGACTAATATTTGCATGGAAAATATGAATGGAAGGAAAATGATTTATATTTCCACTGAAGTTTTCAGAAGAAAATGTATTTTCTGATCAGCTTCATAGTTAGGTATACTCTACACTGTACTTTACTGAGGAAAAAAACAAAACAAAACAAAACAAAACACTGTTTTCTCTCTTCCTACCAGTGGAATTTTCCTAAAACTAAAAAAAAAAAAAATAGTTTGAGATCTTGCTTAGTTTTCAAAACAAATAGGTATTCATGTGGGACTATGACATTCTGCACTAAGGCCGCCCAAGAAAGTATTAAAGCACAGAATTGCATCGTGGTGTGGCAGACTGCTCAGCTGGACATGCTGACAGAAATGCCAAACAGAATGCTCCACGTTATTTTCCAAGGACAGCAGTCAGCGTTTCTGGGTTTTCACTTACCTCCAACGCAAAAAGGAAGCAGTGCAACTGTACTGTACATCAGCCTGAGCTCAGCATCAGCACAGGAAAAAACCATCCCAGGGACCGCCAGTTCTGCACTGCAGACTTTCAGGTGATGCCATCTCACTGGGACTTGAAATTCTGTAGTATTCTACTTTAAGATGGCACAAGTACATACTGAATGGAGGTATCAAAATTCAGCAGATGTCTGGGGAATGATGCTCTGTGATTTGCTGGGCTTTGCTCATATTTGAACCACTTTTTTTGTCCTCTGTGGCTTGGTTTGATGCCCATTGGTGTTCATGGAAAACTCCACTTGAACTGGATGAGTTTCGCAGGCCCAGTTCTGTAACATGACGAGTTTCTTCCGCTCATATAGAAAGAATGGAAAGTGGTAATCACAGTGCAGGAGGTGGGTGAGCGCTGCCTGAGCCCGGGCTCTGGGTTCTGCCTTTGGATGCTGAGAGACAAGAGAGAAGAAAAGCCAGTTTCCTGCAGCAGCTGAGTCCGGACCTGAAGCAGCACTCAGACTCATGTATGCTTCTGAAAAACTGACATCTTTCTCTATGAATCACACGTGGAATTTGCATCTTGTGTCACACACACACTGAATAGTGGAAAGAATATGACTCAGTTATATTCTTTTTATGAATCAAACTCTAAGACGAGATGTTTCGCATTGCCCTGGCAAGCTGTCTCAGTTCTGCTCTCCCATAGCTCACCAAGGCACGCACACCACGACCCTTCACCATACGCACTCCTACCCCTGTGCTCTCACCCTCCCACTGGAAGTTGTTTACTGCTACCTGTTCCCTACAGTGACAAGTCACTGCTGTTATTACTGTACAGTTATTCTTATTTTTGTGCCAGTCGCTCATCTGGGCAGGAAAGCTTTAAGAACCTTAATTACTTTGTGGCCAGACATGGAGCTGTATTTCTAAAAGTAGCTTTTCTTTTTTGGAACAAGTTCATTTCCTACAGTGTCTGGTTTTACAAGTTTGCTAAAAGCTTTCAGGTTCTCTGTATTCTCAAGCACGCACAGCACACAAAAATAGGTATACATATTTCAGTTTTCAGAAGGTAGAACCATTGCATTGTTTTCAGTTCCTCTGAATCACGTACCTGGAGTCACTTGCACTTTCACTCTGCTTTCACTTCTGAGCTAAATGCCTTTCTAGAATGAGCTACGTGCTCATTGTATGCTATAATTTAGGATCTTTTCAGTTGAAATGTTCTATTGGAAATATCACTGTTAGTCCTGAATGCAGTTTCTGGCCTCAGCCACCAACTATGTTAATTTTTATATGTTTTTAAAAGACATGCATCAGAAGTGGTAATTCCCTTGAAGCTATGTCCCCACTGATTTGGTTTTCCCCTGACAGCACACCCATCATGCTCTGTGCTTATTTAGACAAATAAATATGAGGGCTGCTATCTGCCAGCCTGGCCTGAGGGCTTTCAGCAACACCAGAATGTCTGCAGGCTCTCCTTTCAGCATCCAACAAGGCTAGTAGGGAATCACAGGCTGGTAACACTGCACACGTTGTGAGTGGTGGAAGAAAAGCAGATCTGAAACTTGTGAATCCATGAGAAGTCCGCCGTTGAGTGCACAGTATCATACATGTGACATGCGACAGAAAGCAAAGCCTCTGAGCAGGGCTCACAGTGCTTAAGAAAAGCTGGGGCCACATTCTGTTGCTGTACAGAACAGTTCTGAGATGAACTGCTAGCGCTGGGGGAGATGTGGATAAAACGTTATGCTCTGAGGAAAACTGATCTGGGTCACCTGGAAAGTTTTATGAGTTCATGTCCAACTCAACAAGTTGTTTCATTCTTAAAATTCAAGCAAATCAAAGTGTTCTCTTTCAACATTTTTACACTAAGCAGTGCACCACTCTGAAATGTACCTGGATTTATTTTTTAAATGCTGACAAGCGAAAGGATGCTTTCTATTTCAAACTAAGTGACATATTCTACTCACTCTAAATGATTCAGTTCTAACTTTATTTTTCATTTACTTTTTCATTACACAAACAGAAGAAAGAAAAAAAAAAAAAAAAAGAAAAAAACCTCTCTCTCTCTGAATCTACCCTGAGAGGTTTAACGACCATTTTCCAGTAGTGTTTTGCAAACAACTCCTTCCCCTTCTTTAGGGGAGGAGAAATTCTTTAGGACAACCACAGAAGCATCCATTCCACCACCTGGTCTCCAAGGGAAATTTCTTCTCTCTCTTGCAGTGGGAATCTTGTCTTATTTCCCTAAGAATAAAGCAGTCCTGGCTGCTGGGCTCTTGAGGGCAGGCTGAGGGCTGTGATAAACCTGCTCAGTCTTGGTGCCATTCAGCTAACTGACTAAGTCATATACAGCAGGGATGAACTCACAAGAAAGATCTAGATTTTTCTAGATTCTTCCTATCAACCTATCCTGAAGATATTCATGATGCGGGCAGAAATACAGCCCTAATATCTCTGTGAAACTGTGCATCTTTACCATGGCCACCATAAAAAAAAAAAAAATTCCAAGTTGAAATAAGAGATGGAGCTGTGTCTACAGTCATATGGGTTTTCAGGGAAGACCTGATCTCATCTGACCTGATGAAGCTTTGTCACCAATTTCATGAGGCTCAAATCAATAGTAACTTTCCAAGGATTACATCATCTCTTTCTAAGCTGGATTATAAAGCTGGAAAACCTGTCATACAAAAGAGAACGGTCTCATGAAAATGAAGATCTCCCCAAGTTGAAAGACCTAAAGGAGAAACAAATTATATCTTTCCTTAGCTTTTTTAGTAAGTCCATTTCATTAGAGAGAGCTTAAAGTGACAGCTTTTAAAAATCACTTTGTCTGTTCTCTCTTTCAACAACACAATCACACCCCAATTAACTAACTGTACTGCTTACAATAAAGACTAATGATCCTCCACTGGCCCCCACCTCCATTAGCAGCTTCAGAATCCCACCAGAATCCCAATTAACACATTGATTTGCTTAAAAGGAAAATAGTGATCTTTGGCTGTCCATTCCACCAGCTGTGTGTTCCATCACCCAGTCTCCAGCAAGCCCATTGATTTCCTTAAAATAAAAACAGCAAACAACCATTAATTCCCCTCCCCTAACTGCAGGGTCCCACTCTGATTCCTCTTTTTTTTTTTTTTTTTTGCTAGAGTTAATTGGGACACTTTATCTGAGCTTAAAGACTAATACTTCTTGTTTCTCTCATGCTGACTCACTGGTTCATCAAACTGATTCCAAGTGACTGCCAGTGTGGGACTGACGGGAAAGGCTCAGTGAGGATGGGCACTGCATGCCGGCAGGTCCGACGTGGAGAAGCATCCCGTTAAACTGGGTAAAGAAAAGGGTCACGAAAGCCTGTATGTTAAGGTTGTGTCCCCTACAATCGCACTCTGATAATTAGACTTTGTAATGAGGGAGCCCTCATTATCGGGAGCTTTACAAGGAGTCTGCAAATGTTATTCTTGAGGCTGGCGGGAGGTCAGGAGGGAGCACACCCACCACGCCAACGTGCCCCAGGCCCAGCAGAGCAGCAGGCTGCTGATCCTGATGGGAGCTCTGCTTAGGGATTCCTCGTGAGAGAAAACAGCAGAAGCTGGACGTCCAAGAAGTTTCCCATTAGAGTGCACTCATCATGCTGCTCAACACGCTGCAGACAGAGGTTATAAATAATTAGGAATGAGTGACCCAATTTGGATAACAGAGACAACCTGCCTGCAGCTCTCTCGGCGCTCCGCCTGGGACTTGTGCAGGATGTGCGCACAGCAGCGCTGCAGACGGCTCTTAGAACAGACTAAGCCAGGCACCTTCAGCTCACACTGCACCAGGAGACTCCAGAGACAGAAAGCCCTGCTTCTGCTGGGCACCTCGTGCCTGCTTCTCACCGCTGGACTGCAGCGACTTGCTCCCCGATATGTGACACCAATACTCACAAGACTCCTGTCGTAAAAAGTGCAATAAAAACCGCTGTGAAATAATAACCAAGTGATAAAATTACAAGTAGGAACACATAAAACAACAACAACAAAAAAAAAAATCGCATGCACTGCGGGAGCAGTGATAACAGCCTGCCTCTCAACCTGGCTAATCTCACGTGCAAACCACACCCGTGGGTATTGCCAAGCAGATGAAAACTGGAGCAGAGTGAGGGAAAGCACAGGAGGTGTGATGTGTACCAGCCATTCGGAATCCATACAACAGTGTTTTTCTTTTACTGCTTCTACTAGATTTCATAGGAAGGTATTTCCCCCCGACTGGATTTGAGAGCCACAGGGCACTGTGACATGTACGGACCCCTCAGAGTATTCCATGTATGGGATGTGAGGTACCTCATGGTACCAGCACACTGGTGCAAGGGCTCTGAGACTTCTCTTGGCAAAAAGGGCATACTTTCTTGTATCCATCAGTGAAGGAAAGAAACAAGAGCAGAGGAAGGGGCTATTGAACCGGTACAAGGAACAAATAAAGCAGCAACAGACACAAAGTATGGATTTTGTTGTAAAATACATTTTCCCCTTGCTTTTCCTGACTGGCCAGTCAGAAAACAACTCTTACTTTTCAAGCAAAGCTGAGTCAATTTCAGCCTCTTGGTTTCCATCTCCAGTGGCAGTTGAACAGATTAAGGCACAAACCCTCCATCAGTGCTATCTTATTCATAATGAAGCCAACAAAGGGTTGGCTAATGGCTTAGACAAACTCAAGATTTCACTGTCCTTACTCTTCAAGCCTTTCTACATGCAAATTTTTCCCTTCAAGGCGATTCAAATAACATTTATCTTCAGTTTTTATGGACGGTGCACACATAGGCAGCACATATCAAATCAGGTTATTGAATTCAAAGCCAACACTTCCCTCAGTTTCATTTTGTTTCTGCAGTGTTTTGGTTTTGGTTTTTGGTTTGTTTGCTTTCACTGTTCTGATTTCTTTCTTTATTTTCCCTTTTCTTGCGATTTACTGAACTTCAAATGCAGAAGTAGAAGAAGTACATCTAGAGCTGGGCCGCATTTATCTTCTCAATTAGAGAGACTGTTCCACATACTGAACAAGATTAACACGCTGCAACTTGAAAATGTGTGCAGCTTTTAGGTTCACTACTGGATGCCAACAGACTTATACTACCAGAGATCTGGAGATAACGACAGGGCATTAGACAGTCTCTAAATCACAGCAATTATTTTCAATGAGAATAAAATGAAGATAAAACTGAAAATAGCATTGCACTTTAGAAAGAATGATTACAGGGCCTAAAACCTGAGCAGCTATATGTATTTTAGCAATATGCAAACTGCATGCTAAGCAAAGCCGGCATTTGTCATCCTCACAGCTGAGACCTACAACAATTACCCATGGCATGCACATTTTGAAAGTCCCCATTTTAAGCAATTAGTGGGAGGGTACTTTCCCTAGCACACCACAGCAGATACAGCCTTTTTGTGCTCGGTGAGCACAGCTTCTGCTTCCTGCACTCTTCTGTACACCCTCATCTAAAGCCCACTAAGTCATCAACGTGCCAGCTCCAACTAGGAAGGCCCAGCCCACCTCCATGTGCCAGCATACCTGGATGGGTGTCTGTTTTATTCTCACTCTTTCTCCCTCTCTTTAATATAAGAAAGTTACTGCCAGGTGATTAGCATTTGCAGTAAGAAAATGGTTGGGTTAAACAATTCAAGTTCTAATTCCATTCGAAAACATGCAACCATTTGCAGAGCTTGAAGTGAATTACAAGCACTAATTGTGTCTGACAGTGCATATGTGATGGCAGATAAGGAATATTAAAGCCATTTCACTGATAGGTAAAAAAAAGTAGGTAGAAGTAATACAATTTCCCTCATGCAGAATGTCTGTTATGAGGGTGGGTTGAAAACTCATCATTTCTGAGTGTCTAGAACTATGTCCTATGTAAGAGAGAAGTGCTCCAAGAAACTGCAGTCTCTGGTTATTAATTTCCATACTGTGAGGACTTGGGATACTGTTTTCAACATAACATCTGTTAAAATACACAAGCTAATAGATACATCTGCATTCACAAACAATAATGCAGCTCTACGTTCAGATTTCCACATGCAAATCTTGAATTAGTCCTCTAACACATTCATTATGTGCACGATGTCTAATTTGCACATGCTGTTTTGGCAACTCTCTGCACCATTTTCCACACGCAGGGCTGCATGCCTGCCCTTTGGAATCTGAGGCTCTTTGGCAACCCTTCACGTAACTTTCTCCATTTTTCTCCCACTGAATTAGGCTGCTCTGAGACCGGTTAGTTCTTCTTTTTATTATTATTTAAAGGGAACCAACAGAGGATATTACAAATGACATCCTTAAAATTGTGTTGAGTATGATTGACTTTGAAATCACTTTAGTCTTCCAGTTTTTAAAGAGGTTTATTCTGGTTAACTGACCTGAATGTTAACAGAACTAGAATTTTAATTTGTATTCAGACTGTAAGAATATCATCCACTCAGATGAGACAGTGTTGTTTAATTAGGTCTAGTAGTTAATGCGGAAGAAAGTAAATGTACTGCTAGAGGTTTGGAAGGCTGCTGTGGGCTCCTGGGATTTGCGGGAGTTTGGAGAAGCTTAAAAATAAGAAGTCAGTGGTTTTAGGAATTAGAAATGAGCACTCAGAAGCTATTGGAAAGGTTCTGCAAACTCTGCAGTCAGCACCTTTTAACTTGGTGCTTCTCATTACTGTGACGACCTTGGGAAGATTTAGCATTTTGAAATCCAACAAATAAAGTAAATCATGTATGTGGAAGGTCCCGTTGCGGCGATTCCCAAGGAGCCCTTGGGTGCTATGATATGTGATATCTACAGGGCGCTCTGTGTTTCACAAATGACCTCTGGAAATTACCAGTGACGGATACACCACGGATGGTGGCCATTGATAGCAGTGTTCTCTTCACAATTACAGCTTGAATGTTTGCAGTTTTTGCCATGGCTGGCAGAAAAAATCTGATGAGTTCTTTCAGATGACCGTGTCCACATGGTTTAATACATCCTTAAGACTTCACTCTTGCTTTTTATTTAGTGGTGGTGGTATCTGGGGATATTTGTTTTAATTGAAAGAAACACTGCAAATTGGAGGCTGACATATTCTTGATGGAATGACAAGGTGAGCAGAGAGCCATACAGAGCTGACAACATGAGACAGAAAGAGGGGACTATTCTTTACAGCTACATATGTGAAAATTGATTAAAGAACACTAGCTGATTTCAATTTTTATTACCATATATTTTAAGGGCTCCCATGTTCTTACAAAGTGGAGTTTGCGTTCTGATATGAAAATATAATTAACACTTAAATTGACGCTTTATGTCCTGTGGAGTGGAACTTTTCTGCTTTCAAATGTGAGCAATTTGCGAAGAAGCAAGGTGGCAACAAGGAACCCAAGCATCTTCCATTGGGGTGAGCTGTGGGAGTCACTGCCGTGGGTGAGTCACTGTGTTTGCCCGTGTAGCCAGGCCTGCCTGCACCCAAGGGAGCAGCAATGGGCTGGGGCCAGGGGAACACCGTGCTCCAGGGCTGCCAGAGAAGTGGTTTTGCTGTGACCCTGCAGCACATCATCTGCAGAGCGGTATTAAGCACCATTATGGCAGGGAGCTGTGGGGACATAGCTGAGGAGTGACTGTGAGCAGGATGGCATTTCTGTGAGCTCAGTTTGCATGGACTTCTCGACACTGTGGGATGATGTAGTACTCTGGTGCATTTTGTGCGTCTGGTTATCCACTGGACTTCTATGCCATAACAGAAAATTATTTGGAAATAGCTGTATTTTCAAATTCCATGTTTACTTTTAGTCCTTATGCGCATGCATGTTCCCCGTGGTTTGCATTAATGGCTCATATGAAAGTCTGTGCTGCAGAAGATATTTGCTAGCGCAAAGGTCCTTTCTCAAACTACCTGAAGTAAATGGAAACACTCCCTGTAGCAAAGCAGCACACACACACACACACACAAAACCAACTCCAAACACAGCTGTCACTGTTATTACAGCAATTTTGAGCTGCTCTGCTGGCTGAAGTCACAAGCGAGATGCATTTGTAAACCACACAGCAAACACCCAGCACAGCCATACCTGAATTCTCCACACAGGGCAGGGCCTCAGCACAACACAGAGTTTGTTGCAATGCGCATTTTCCAAAGCCAACACAACATCATCTCCTGAAAGAGGTGGGAAGGTCTGGAAACAGAAAGGTGTTCTTGGTGCTGCTGGGAATGGCAGATGAAGGATCACTGAATGTGGATTTCACTGTCATTACATTCTAACATCATAGGCTTCGTTATCAAAATCCACAAACACAGTGCTAACAGCCTGGTGGTGGGGAGCAGGTTGGCTGAAGGAGGATGATGACTGGTGAGTCCCCGTTGCCAGTGGAGGTAGGGCATCAGCTTAATTTGCAGGAAACAAAAAAGATTTAGATTGGATATGAGAAGTTTTCTGCTTGTTAGGTGAGATGGACGACAGCACAGACCCTCCAGCATAATTAGAGATATCTTTCTCTAAAAGGACTTCAAGGCTGTGTTACTCACACAAAGAAGGCAGAAGTGTGCCAGTATCATCATGTGCAGGTTGTACAGAGCAGGGAGAGGAGGTGCAAAGTCTCCTTTTGTTCATCTCTGTGCCTCCTTATCGGAAGAAGTGGGGTAGTTTGGCCTCAGGAAGGTGCCACACTGCAATTCAAACACACTGCTAACAGGAGCTGGTTTCATTGAAACTGTGTGAGTGTCCTTCAGACAGAAGTGGGAGGTGATGGGAGGCGGCTCATTGCCAGAATTAATTATTTCAGTTTTACTTTACGTAAATAGTAAAACATTTTGGACTTTTTTTTTTTTGTACATGGTTTTGAAAGTTGGCATTGGAAAACAGATTTTTATTCAGATAAAATTAAAAATCTGAACAGAGATTATATTAAACCCATTGTTTTGAAGGAAATTTGGGATTCTTATTCTTGTATGGAAATGAAGCACGTGACAGCAGCACGAAGCCACGTGTGCGAACATCTTAACGAGACTGTTTCACTTCAGGGGGATGAGAGAAAGGGACGGGAATCTCAGAGGATCCTGTGACTGAACGTGGCACTGCAGTTGGGGTGAACTGCTCAGGGCAGCAGTGGCAGTGGGAGCTGCTCCTCCTGCAAACCCTGCGGCCCCAGAGCTCAGAGAGGTTCTGTGCTCCTGGGCTGACAGTGTGGGGCTGCAAGCAGCTTCCTCCAGAGCAAGCCCAGACTGGAGAGAGGTTCATTTAAGACATCATCAGCCATCTCCTCATGAAATAATCAGCTAAAGAAATAAGACTGGGCAGATGAAAACCTAGGAAGGTAACAGAAGCTGGGGGAATGGAAGTTGGTGCCTGAAACAATTAAGAGTTCAGAGGTGAGTCAGAGAAAAAACAACTGCTTTTTATTAAAAATTCATTTCAATTTCATGGACAGGCTAGAGAAGTAATTCCAGCACAGGCTGACTTCAGAGAAATGCCTCCCAGATAGCAGAGTGCAGAATAGCTAAACAGTACCGAGAAGACACAAGACAGAATTATTATCATCACAGCAAACTTCTCCCGGGCGGACGTGCCCAGCTGAGGAACACTGGAGAATTTAAGTGAAATGTCCTTGGTGCGGGGAAATTTACAGCTCTTCTTGCAAAAACTCCTATCACCCAACTCTCCAAAATCATATCAGGTTTAATAACTCTGGAACCAATGATGCACCAGGTTTGCGGCATTACATCACCGGCACCCGGCTTCATTGGCTGCTCCTATCCGAGGACAAGACATTCCTCCTTGTACCTTTTCATAGCTGCTGCTTCTCAGGAATTAACTCTTTGAGGAGTGTCACCTAGGGACAAGCCTGAGTTCCTGGCTGAGAAACACACACATATCTGGTACAAGGGGTTTTCAAGCTCCAAAGGAACAGCCACATCTCCTCAGATTATTCTTCAACCTTCACTGCAGAAAAATGAACCATATATTTTCTTTCCTTCGGGAAAAAAATAATAAAGCTGTCAGTGACATTATAAAAAGCAGAATAGCCTAAATTAGGAACACTCTGCAGCCAGAGTAAATCAGGAACTTCTTAGGGAAAGAGAAGGGCTGCTGCAGCGTAACAAAAAATTCCTCTCACTGGTTAATTAGATTCATCGGTGGCGCTGGAAAAAAAGACGCTGCAGATGCAGGTTAGCTCTGCCTTGCTGCATTGCTATTGCTTCATTTCAGTTTCCATCCAAAAACAGCTGATGGACTTCAATTGCGTTGCAGGAAAAAGAGTGGGGCTCATCCCTGCACGTATGTGATTCGTGCCTGTGTGTTCTTTCCCCTTTCTCAATTTCCAGAGTGCCTGGTGTGAGAAATCAGTTTCATAAGATTACTGCCCCAAATCAGCTGACGAAACCTATTGCATTCTAAGTAATTTGGTTATATAACTTTTCGTTTAAAAAAAAAAAAAAAGGAAAAGAAAAAAACCCACACAGAAAGATGCAAGGAAGTTTCTGGAAGATCATTTCTTGCCTAACTTTTTTTTTTTTTTTTTCCTGAAGAAATGTTGTTCCAGGGAGTGTCTGACTAGTTCTGCAGCTTGGCAAAAAAGCCAGACGTTACCTCATAGCTGCGGCCAGACAGCCCATTTCTATGCCAGGCAACCACTGCAGAAGCACACAGCACAGGGCCCTGCTTGATTAGCACTTCTGCTGTTTCGAGAGTCCTGGAGTGTTTTGTTCAAGGTGGGCTGCTGAGTGGGGACTCGGTGTGCTTTTGTGCAGAGGAGCGTGCAGGCAGGGGGGTGTGGGGAGAGCGAGGGCTGGGGGAAGGGAGGGAAGGGACACAATAGGGGAAGCCTGCATTCATATTCCGTGCTCACGTAATGTGTGGGAAGCAGGATCCGTTTGATCTGACCTGGTCCAAATAAAAAAATAAATAAATACCAGCCACCAAGTACCCCGTCCTAAAGGTCAGAGCAAAAGAGAGAGACGGGGAAACAAAGAGCCACGATGACTGAGCAGGTCAAACTGAATTAAATGTCTAATTGTCTCTCTTGCGCCTCATTGAATGGCTTGATTTAAAGCATGAGGGATCTTGTCTTCCCATGGCAAAATTACCAATTCATCAGTGAGCTGGAAGGTGACGAGCGTTTGTAAACATTACAGTCAATATAATTTTCTCCCTGTCTCCGTCCTTGTCGATTTACCTCGTTTAACTGTGTCATCTACCCAGCAAAGCTGTGTCTGTACGTAAATACTGCGGTCCCTCCATCGGGATATCTGCCCAGCATTACTCTGAACCTTACCCCGCCATATGGATGCTGTGCTTCTTAGTGACAGTAAGGCTCACTCAAGGGAAGGGCAGACAGCGGGGCATGGCACGGCCCGTTCTCAGCCCTGCACCACGGCACCTCCTCCCGGCAGTGGCCCAGGGTGACTCCTTTTTGCAGCTGAGCTTTGGTTGAGCGCTCTGGAATGAGGACGGGCTGTGCGATGCGCTGGGGAAGGAGCTGGTGCAGCCACAGAATGCCCAACGTGCTGCTGCCAGGTGCTGGGTGAGCTCTCCTGATGCACTGCCTCTGTTCTCATAAACGACAGTAGAATTCCTGTTCAGAAGAGAAAAAGCCCATTTTAATAATTTTATTTTGTTGGGCCGTCAGGTAGCTCCTAATAAACTCGCCCTTCTGAGAGTACTTGCATGATCATCAGAAAAGTTGATCTCAGTGAATGCATGGGTTTGGATTATCCTTGGTGGCCAATTTTCCAGTGAGAAAAGTTACAGATAAAGATGTAAAATTCATTCACCTTGGTCACATACAAAATCTGTGGGAGCATCAAACCCTTAACAGCTACTGACTCTGAGTTGATATCTGACCCCTGAATCAAGGCGTGCATCCACACGAGGAATGAATCAGACCTCGTTCAGGACAACTTCTGAAGCTTCTTCCAAACCTTTTAAAAACGTTTTCAGCTTACCAAGAACAGCAGAATCCCAGATTTTTAGGAACCTCAGCAGTACTGTGCGTCACTTTGGAAGAGTGAGAGGGACTAAAATGTTATGCTAATAGACTCAGGGCAAAAATGGGATCCATCTGACTCAGTACAGACCGAGTCCAACTGCTGTGTTGTAAGACCCAACAAGCCGTGTCAACACCAGGGTCTGGGAAACCACAATGGGAGCATTTCCAAGACTGGGAAGAAGAGATGTGCCTCGGACATTCCCAACTTCACTCCCATGGGCTGAGACTGGTAATTCCAGGTATAGCTCCGGGTCCTTCTGCTCTGGATGTCACCAGGATCTCCTGGAGGGTCGTGCTCTGAAGGTACCATATCCAAAGCTTCTGGCTCTTGGGTCTGAGATGCATTTGTTGCAGCCTGACAGGTTCAGGTGTGGCACAGTCTGCAAAACCAACACCACTCATAGCTGGGAAACTGCAACAGCCATGGGACAGTGCGCAGCAGTGGGCACTCTGCCTCTGGAGTTCTTAGGGATTTCCAAGGGCTGTAGTTTACTGGCTCTGAGACCACTGCTTGGCTTCAAACCATCTGGCTGCTTGGCTGGATGTATCTAAGAGTGGTATTTGTGGGAATGTGTGTCTGTGTCAGTAACAACCACAGTGTTTGCAAAGCTTTCCGATGGTGCACAATCCAGCTGATTCCCTGGGTGCCGGGGAACAACGTGGGGTGCAGTTGCAGGGCTGCAAGAGGAAAAGAGGGAAACTGCCCTTCTGTTCCTTTTTGGCTAATCCTTTCTTGCTAGGTGCTATGAACTGGTCATGGCCCTCCACATCCTCCCTAGCTCTTCCACAGATCACTAACAGAAACGTATCTGAAATTCCATTTTATAGTCACCAAATCAGTTCAAGGCCAAATTTCCTTTTTTAGCATATTTATCTTTATTATAGAGTGAACTTCCTCAAAGTTTGGCCTGGTGCTTAATAACACACTAGTAATGCTTGGCACATGGGAGTGACTCCTAAGCCACTCTGGTTGCCTGCAGAGACCTGGCTGGGCACAAGAACCTCCCAAGGTACCAGCGACATTCCCACTGCAGCAGAAATATACACGAAGAAAATGCAGATGGAGGAATTTAAGGCATTGCAGGTCAAGGTATGCAGTGCACACCTCAAGGACAGTCTCACCTCCAAGCACCAGGTTCATCTCACCCTCCTGTGTGTCACCACAATGCTGTCAGAACGATGGCTTCTTTCAGTGGGAGTGGGAAAGGCTCGTTAAATATATTTATGGGATACAGTAGAAGAGACATTAAAAAGTAGAAATCCCTGACTCTAACCGGATCCTCCCTCCCAGACAAATTGGAAGCAGTTGGAGAACTGCAGACTTGCCGGAAGATAGACAGAAATAAGAACCAGCCCTTCTTACCCCAACCAGGAATGGCAAAGCCATCAGTCACAGATGTGGCTGGAAAGGGGTTGGGCTGAATGTGCGGGGGAATGGAAGGAGGGGATGCTTGTTGCTGCATCTCGGTGTGGATGCTGGAAGTTGAGCTCTACACGTAGGCACTGCCCACTGGGAAATAGATATGGATGCAACTGCAGTTTCCTTAGAAGATAACAGAGATATCAGCATTAAAGAGTAGAGACTGTTTAGATTGTTTGGGGAGGAAGAGAAGGGAATGAGAGGAGAGAGAGCTATTTGAGAAGAAAAAGGATTTATTAGCCTTTGAGAGTGGGGATCTGAGAGAGGCTGGAATGGGCTTGCTATGTCATTATGGGCTGCACTTGGAGATGTTTCAGAGAGTAAACTAGTAATAGAAATATTTTATAGGCCACCTGACCAGAAAGAACAACTGGACTGTGAAATGACTGTGCAAATAAAACAGGCATGTTAAAAGGAGAGAGTGGTAGGAATTGAAGATTTTAACTACCCAGGCATAGACTAGAATACATTAAGGGGAGGGAAGTAAGGCTGGAGTTATGTTTGCAGATCAGACCCAGGCCTGCTTACTCATTCAGTCTGAGCATCCACTGCATGGCTCGGGTATTGCAAAGCGGACTGCACGAGCACACGCACAATGGGGGGAGCCTGGGGAGGCAGCTTTGACAGTCTCCAAGGGAAAGGATTTTAAGAGTGGATTGAAGCAAAATAAAAAGAAAGGGAAAAAAAAAAAAAAATGGTGGGTTTAGCCTGAGCTTGAATTTCAAATATTTGGGATTTATTGGGCTCAGAGTTCCACAGAAGCGATCAGTGATGTCTCTGCAACTGTCAAATCATGACCCACGAATTAACTGAATGGTGCAGTGGCCCAGCTTCACCCCGGGTTAAGTTCTGGCTGCCGTTGCCCTGGGCTGGGGAAAGGGGGCCTATAATGAAATGCTGTCCCCACTGTCACAAGTGGTAAAAGTCAGACTTGATTTAACGATGCCAAGACTTCATGCCCAATGCTCGTGCTCACATTAAGCAGGATGGTGAGGAGGGGAAATGGGAGTATAAAGCTGGCTGCAGGACCCAGTGGGGTTCTGGTAGGAAGAAGGGCTGTGGTTCCATTGCCTGTTGTGTACAGCCCTTAAAAAGTTATCAAAGTGTGGAAGACCCATTGCTATCGCTAATGATTTCACATCACTAGGAGTAAAAGTTGAAACTGTTAGTGTCTGCATCTCTGCAGTCACAACCAAGAGATTTGGCAGGGCTTGCTCACTAAAAATGGCCTGGGTGGCCATGTTCCAAGCTCTTGGCCCTTGTGATCCTGGAGGTGTAACCACCTCTCTGTGTAAAAATAAGCATTGGGTTTGGAGCCAGGTGAGCTGGGGGCTGGTACCTACTGGCAGTGCTGCTGAAGGGTCATCCTCCTTGTTAGGAAAGCCTGAAGTAACCTGTAGGGACAGGGCTGCCTCCAGAGCTTCAGTACCAGGATTTGTAGCCTGCTTGTGCTTAGAAGTACTGAACTACCCTGAGACTGGATGGATTTATTTATTATCAGCGTTATTTTGGAGACTCGTGCCTTGCTGCTTCTTTCTGACTGAGTCAAAAGTACTATGCCCAGCTACGTATGAACACAACTGTGATTTTATTGTATTTATTTATTTTGGTGGGAGTAATATGGATCAATTCTGGGCAGGGTTTTGTGTGCTCACATTTATGAAATGGACAAGAAATAGCTAATTTTGAAATATTACAGCTGTCATGGATCATTTGCTGTTTTGCCGTTTCCTTATAACCCATATACCTGATTTCATCTCATATTTCCTGTCTAATACAAAAAAAAAAAAAAAAGATAAATAGTTGGTAGACTTAAGAAGTTTTGGAAACTTGCATGTGGCTCTAAAATAGCTGTAGGTATGACACACAAAAGGATGTGAATTGTACTACAAGTGTAGAGCTACCATTAAAAAAATAACTTTCTCATTCTGTTCCTTTGTAATTTAAAAGAGCCACATATTTAAAGTATGTGGGTTTTGGAGAAGCAGAGGGAAGAGGCTGCGAAGAGTGAAAAAGAATCCCCAACCTCCTGACACCAATAGGTGCCAATGAATCACAGCTGTTAGTCACCATTACTGCCTCTGTGAATCAATAGGAGACTCTGACTATTAAATAAAGATTCAGCCTTTGTATAAAGTATTACCTGATAACCAGCCAGTCTGCATTCTGTGAATGCCTCGTGAAAGGCTCAGGCTGAGACCTCCAAAGAGAGACAGGTCTGTGTGCAATCATTTAGCAGAAAAAGCAAAAGCTGAACGTTCAGAGTCTTTATAAAAATAATAATAATCTGGTTTTACTATAATTTCAGTTTCTAATTGAATGAAAATGAGCATTCCAGTAAAATTATTTGGAGCACAAAGGCTACCAGAGAGGAAGGTATTTCTACTTGTGTTGCAAATGCTTGCTTAGCAAAATGAAGCACTGTGGCAGGTGTCCAAACAGAAAGCTGCAGGCGGTGAGCAACTTGGGGTGCAGCACAGAGGGCAGAAGTGGACCCCGTGCTGCACGCTGGGCAGCTCTGGGCAGGAGTGACCCCCATTGCTGAGCCCCCACGCAGCCCTGGGCAGCAGCAGTCTCCAGCCCAAAAGCTGCAATTTGCAGGCTGTGTGGGATCATATTTGTGCTCAGCTATGGATTTTGCTGGCATCCAGAGCCAAGGGCGTATCAAGGTTGCAGCTACTGTTTGCAAAATGTTGAAGCAAATGCTGAGGTCCTTTCTCCTTTCTTGCAGATGAAAATTGTCCTTCCTCCCCAAATACCTCTGAAAATTTTCTTTTGGAGGTGAGGAGATACACATTTGTTCATTAAAATTGAAATTGTTCAAGAAGCACAAATGTGCTCTGAGACAGCTTGCTTACACTTATTTTGGTGGGGAGTGTTCATCCATTCCCAGTGCCAACTGAGTCCCCCAGCAGACCCGTACGGTGTAAGAAGGAGATTTTTTTAATCCCATTGAACTCCAAAGACCACACAGGCAATGAATATCTCCACTTGGATTCACTTGGAGAGGCTGTGGGGGCTCCACTATGAAACTGGTCCTGCTTCTGAGCAGCAGCGACCTCCCCAAAGGCTGCTGGTGTGTGCTGCAACCAATGCAAGGTGGGCTCTGGGCCCCAGCCCCCCCCCTGCTGTGCTGCCTGCAGGGCTGTGTCTGCTCCTCCTGCAGCCTGGGAAGGGGCTGAGTTTGTTCAGCAGAGCCTGACACCAATCTGATGCTCAGGGTCATTAAAGAATAGGAGCAAAACGTTGAATAAGGTTCTTCTCTAAGGTCAGAGAAAGCTGAAGGCCTAGAAAGGGGCAGCTGAATTTCACTAAATAAACTTAGCAGTGTAGGAAGCTTTTCAGCAATTATTGGCTCATTTTTCCCCCCAGGCTTTCTAACCCATCACTTTAACTTATTGGCTTAAGCCACTCCTTACGCCCACATCAGATTTTGCCTTGGGCCATTCTGCTGCTCCTGACAGCTGTCTAGGGCAAAAGGAAATCACCCCACCACAAATGTTTTCTCATAACTTCATAACAAGGGGATCTGAAGAAGTCAAAAGCTCGGAGGTTCAAACCCGGCTTTCAAAAGCGAGATAAAATTAGGACCTGAAAACCAAGTGTTGCCCTCTGCCACCTGGGCTGCATATCCCATCAGGCTGCCGAGCACGCAAATTAACAGCAATTAGCAGCAATTTGAAAATGGTTACCTGAACTGCTGAAGTCATTGCGGTAATGAGATGCCAAATCACAGCCACTCCGTGCTGCTGTTTGTAGCTGGGACACACCAGTGCCCGATGGGCACTCGGCGGTGCTCCAGTAGCTCCAGTAGCTCCAGTACGGCATCGCCGCCGTGCGGGGTTTGCTGTGCACCCGAAATCCTCTGATTAAAGGGCGTCTGCGAGGGAGTGACACCAAAGGACTGGGAACAGACATGCTGATGGGCATTGCAGCTCCGTGGTGTTCAGTGCCATTAAGCACTGCTGGGCCCTATAACAGATGGGTTAGGCAACAACTAGAAAGTAATAAAAGCCCACGCCATCTTCCCAAGCAGACAAGGTAGCAAACAAACGGTGAGAAAAGCAAAGCAAATTAATGAGCAGCCAGCACAGAGACTTTTATTTTCTCTGCAAATGGGTGCATGGGAGTCTTGGGACTGCTTCAGGAAAGTCAGGGATCCTTTAAACTTCAAAAGGTTGAGGGATCTGCCTGGATCAAAACGAGCTGCCTTCTAATTCCTTTCTGTTTCACTTAGACCTCTCCTTCTTTTGGATCTCTAGGAGAAAAAAAAAAAAAAAATACCCCTATTCTTCCCCCCCTTCTTCTGTTTCCAGGGGGGTGAGCAGGGAGGGGGAG
>VXAB01000561.1:761255-776841 GCA_013399175.1 Odontophorus gujanensis
TTTGGTACTCTTGGAGAAAAAAAAAAAAAAGATACCCCTATTCTTCCACACCTCTGTCTGTTTCCAGGGGGTGGAGCAGAGAGGAGGTTGGTGTGGCTTAGAGTCTGGCTGTCTGAGCTGGTAAGAGCTGGAACGACTTGCCCAAGGTCACAAATAATGCTCTGACTCTGGACTTTCAGTACAGCACCTGCTCCAGCACGAGCCCGCTTTGAAGAGTTTATTTCACGTTTACTGTGGCTGCTTTTATATGCTGACTTTCCCTTTTTCCTACAATTGCAAGCACTCAGCCCAGAAGCCTGATTTGGCAGAAAGCTGGTGTGCTGTTCCTAGAACCAACTCCGTCTGTACATTGTGGATGTGGGCCTTTCTGTCTTCCTCATTCTTTCTCTAAATTGCGTTGGGAAATCCTGAGGGGGTGTTCCCGTGGCTCTGAATCACACTGCCCAGTTCTGGTTTCAGTCTCCAGCTGTGATGTGATCAGCTGTACTCATTGACACACGCACTCTCCCCTTTCATACTCTCAGATGTCACTGGAAGAAAGGTGGAGGCTCCTGGTGCTGTTCCACAGTGCATCAAGGAGGGACAGGAGCAAAACTGCAAAGCAGCAGCGACCAGCTATTAAAAAGCATAATTAAAAATTTAATTACTTCTGAAAATAGAAGTGTCAGTGGCTAGACATGCAAATCCCATCGCAAGTCAAGTCAGAAATTCGGGTTTCCAGGAGCACCCTCGTTGGGTGGATTTAGGATAGTGGAGCAAGAGGATGGGATCCTGGTAAGATGCAGTGGGTGCTGTGCTCTTCCTGGTGAGATCACCTCCCAGACCGCCCTGGAGCCCAGGCTGGCTGTCTGTCCATCAGCCTTCCTCCCATCTCTG
Organism: Odontophorus gujanensis; assembly: GCA_013399175.1. Classification (NCBI taxonomy): domain Eukaryota; kingdom Metazoa; phylum Chordata; class Aves; order Galliformes; family Odontophoridae; genus Odontophorus; species Odontophorus gujanensis. The sequence goes on from VXAB01000561.1 coordinate 762,132, forward strand.
TGCTTCTCTGTCGGCCGCAGTCGCTGTCTCTTCCTTACATTGCCCACGAGGCATGTTGGGTTGGAGCACGTTCCCTCCCTTGTTACAGTTGATAAATGCAGCCCTATTAAAATACCATCTCATCCTCACACTAGATTGCAGTCTAAGATAATATGTGTTTTTCCTATATCGTTTATACAAGAAGGATTATGTTAAATGCCAGACCCAGTAAATATTTCAAGATCCACTGCATTGCTGAGAACAGTTTCTCCCCGGGCATATGTTTCAGAGCCAAAGAAAACACTTTTAAAATTTCCTTCCTGTTTAATTTTTTTCAAAGGGCATTTTCCCTATATCTCTTACTGAAATAACAAGTTGTCATGTTCCATGATCTTATTACAGTTGCAGATGTAACTCAGCAGGGAATCTGCCCAAGTTTACATTGAAAGCCATAGGACCTCGCTTCTGATCTTTTTTTTTATCAGCTGAAATCTTTCAGTGGTGTAGGACTTCCAGCTTTTACCTCACTGTAATCAGGATGAGAATTGCTCCTAATTATAACACTTAACTCCTCTGTCGTGTTTTACACTTTCCAAGTTCTCTATATTCATCAATTAATGAATCCCCAAAGCAGTATTGCATTCCCGCTGGAAAAATGGGGAAGCAGAGTGTGAGGGTGAGGACAGAGTGCTGATGGGCAGAGCTGGCGGAGCAGCACGTGGCATGCAGTGTGATGGTGTGGAACCAGCAGTGCCAGTTTTTTCCATCGGGCTCTGCCTGTGTTCAGGGCTGGGTGATGGGTCAGAAAAACAGGAGCTTGAAAAATTGCTTTCATTAGAAGGGGGCCAGAGGAACAACCTGGCAGCACAGGTATGGCCTCGGAGCTATGAGACCATCCTGAGGGCACATGTATATGGGGAGGGACATTCAGGTGTAGCTGTGCATCTGAAATGAGAGTGGTCCCAATCCCTTTTTGCAGTTTGCAGCCCAGTCACTCTGAAGTCCTCCTGGCTTACCTGAGTGGGGGCACATCCTCCTCTGCTGGGTCACTGTGCTGTGCAGGGATAAACATGGGGCTGTGGAAGAAATGCCATGCCCACGCAGGGGCATGCTTCCACAACAAAATAAGCTTCATTCCACAATAAGGTGCAGGTGAGAATTTTACTCGCCTCATCTACAGTGGATTAATTACTCCGGTACATCCATTCTGGGAAGGTATTCCCCTGTCAGAAAGCCCATGGAGAGTAAAGGAGAAATGTGAGCTTGTGGGGATTCGTGGGGGGATGTTCACAAGTTCAGCTACACTACACATAAAGCAACTGAACCTTTGGAAGTTTCCCCATCACTTCTGGTGGAGGTCAGATCATTTTATCAAACAGAGAATGAGAAGGACTGAGACACAGATTTTTTTCTTCCTAAGTTGGTTGGTTGGAGAGGGAAAAGCAGAATTGACTTGAAGAGGAAAAGCAGGTTGTGTGGACTTTAGATAATGGGATTTTGGAAGGTGTGAGTCATTAGGAAAGAAGAGGGGGAAAAATAATTTTCACTAGTTGCTATGCATCATGCAGAACAGTTGTTCCTCTGTTTATTTCTGTTTTCCAGCACTGAAACTGTTGGCACATGGCATTGTGAGATGGGGATTGTGCAAACTCCAAACAGAAAAGCAAACAGTCACCAATACAATAACAGCTGCTTCCAACTGTAGCACCTGACACAAATATGTTGAACAGATCTAAGAAGGAGGGGCCGTTAAAGGAAATGTATTCTTTCAGTTTTCACTTCATGAAGGGTTGTTGGGGGTTTTGTTGTTGTTGTTCTGTGTGTTGTGGTGTTTTTTAGTAACTGGAATAATCGCACTGGACTGGAGGTGCCCACAAGGGAAGGGCACGAGGAAGGTCCCATTTCTCCTCTTGCTTTGCAGAGTTTGAAACCTGAAAAATACTCCATTAAAACAGAGACAGGGTGAGATGCAGTGGTTTATTCTTTGCACATTTAAAATTTTGGTTCAATATTTCATTCCTATCATTCTCTCACATGCCTTTCTTTAAAAAAAATAAAAGCAAAACACTGATGCAACGCAGGCAGCACCTGCTGTGCTTGTGCCCCTCCTGGCAGTTCTCTCCTGCCCACGTGGGGTTTTGTCCCTTCCCCGATTTTTTTCCTTTTTCCTCCCCACACTGATTATTGTCCCCCTGTTCCTATTGTTGCCGGCACTGCCATCAGCCCTTCCAAGGAAATGAACCTAAAAGCAGCCAGGTCCGCTCAAGTGGTGCCGTCTGCTGAAAGTGCCTCCGGTCACGGCTGCTTCTCTCAGCAGAACCATTCTGAGCACATGAATCAGCGCTCGCTCTGACCTGCCTGCTGCTTCTCGTTGCTGTTTGCAACGGATTCACAGAGCAGAGTCACGCAGCGATGTCGCAGCACTGCCCCGCACGCCGCGCGGGGCCGCTCCGGGCTCTGCTGGAGCCCATGAACCGCAGCGCAGCGGAGTGCAGCCCTCGGCCGGGCCGTGTGCGGGGCTCCGCGGCTCCGCCTGAGCATCCTGAGCGCCGCCGTTCCCAGGGCAAAGATTTCCTCGGGTTATCGTGTCCTCTGTCTCTCTCCGGTTATTCTATAGACAAGGACAGTCTCTGAGTGGCACTGATCCAAAGCTCGCTGGATTGGAGATGGTTTTCTCAAGGACCCGAGGGCAGTATGAGGGCTGTGTGCTCAGCTCACCCCCGACTGGAGATCCCTTGGATCCTGGAGGCCCTTTCCCTGCAGGTGCTGGGTTTTAGCACGGGGTCTGGGACCTCTGAGGGGCTGCACATCGCTGCAGTGCCCCTTGCATGGCAGCTTTGGGCCCCGTGTGGCTGTCTGTCCCCAGGCTCACAAGGGAGGCAGGAGAGAAGCTCAAATCCAAATGCAGATTCATCTCACATATGAAGGAAAGATGATGTTAGGGAGATTTCTCTTTCTTTGTACCCAGCCCCAGCCCTGTGCTGTCTCCATCCCACAGTTACTCTCCCGTAACACAGACGTGTATCTCTCACTCCAACTTTAACACCAACATTTCTTCCCTCCAAATTTAAGTTCAGTTCATCTACTGCAGAGGCTCGAGCTTGTGGGGCTGGGTCAGTGGGGCCATTCGGACAGGCTGAGGAAAGCCAGCCACGCAGGTCAGAGAGCACAAAGCCTTCATATGCTTGGTGAATTGCTCTCATGGTTGGTGAAACAGGCAAAAAAAATCTGTGTCCGTGTATGTGGAAATCTTTGTAGCTCCTGTCTAGACCTTCCCTGCTGTTCAGGGAATGAGGGAAACTGCAGCCGGAGCTGTGAGCCTGGGTGAAATCATAATAGTGCCATTGACATCAGGCTGTGCTCGGCCAGCACACGGCCCCAGTGCCCACTGGGGGAAGTGGCTGCTGTGGCTCAGGGATCCCAGCCCACAGTGCTTGTGCCTCTTCCTCACGTGACAGCCAAAACACCCACCAGGAGTCCCCTGAGCTTTCAGTAGATACAGAAGAACTGTAGATCAGATGTTGTGTAAGCAAACAGCACTGTAGCACCCCATTTATACGATGTGAGGTACGATGAGAGTCGCTTTTGCCCCCACAGTGCCATCCATGCTCTCCAGTTCTAATGTGAGAAAATAGCAGGTGGCATCTTGGAGGCTGAAACATGTCGAGGTTGGCCAAAGTCAGTGCGTAGAGCCATATGTTGACCCAAATCGCTGGGAGTCTGTGGGTTTCGTGTCCCAGCTTTGTTGCACTCAGGCCATCCCTCGTGTTTGTCAAGCTGCCAGGACCTGATGTCTGGCATTCCCACCCGTCTGCCACCCCGTCCCAGTGAGCTGCCTGCTGGAGCAGGAGCCCTTGGCTTTTTGTTTTGAAATCACTTCGGGCTTTGAATTTCTTCCTTGGGCGTTTTTTAAAATCTCAGCTAAAAAGAATAAAAAGGCTGTATCCAAAAATTGCTGGTGATAAATGCAGTATTTTTTTTTCCTGTTTCTCTTTATTTTTTTTTCTTAGGTTTTCCCCCGTTTTTCTGATTTGAGAATGGTTTAAAACAAACTGGACTCAGGCAGAAATGATGTTGCAGTGCTATTCTCCTTTTCCTTCATTTTCCTGGCAGTGAAGCATTGCATTTCCTGCATCCTGTCTTCCCCAGAAGACGTTTCCAGGGCCTCCTTTTCCTCAGAACTGCAGCCCCAGCTCCCCAGGTTGTTCTTGTGTGTACCAGATCCATGACATCAGCCCCACCAGTCTGTCTCTGTGGCTGCAGAAATAGCAAGGTGGTGACTCAAAACAAAGAATGCTTTCCAAGCAGTTATGTTGTCTTTAGTATATTAACCACCACCCCTCCGAGGAGGCGGATGAATGTGGAGGAGGAAGAGGTTGTTCTGGAGATATTGTGAGAAACTTCTTTGAGTGACAGCATTCTGTGACAGTTCCCAAATGCAGTGCTTCTAACTGGTTCCTGAATTTGCTTATCTGTTGGCAAATCTCCCCAGCCTGCTGCCTCTCCTTCCTGAGAAACTGAGACATTGCAAAGGAAATACAGAAGGGACACCCAACACAGTGCCACCACAGCACAGGGATGCACGGTGGCCACACTCCGATTCCTTTTTGGCCCTGGTGACCAGAATCCTGATGGCATGTCCCTGATTACTTTCAGAGCTGCTGCTGACTTGTAAGACCTGCTGCATGGCTAACTGATGGGAAATAAAGCCTTTATAAGTGCTACTGGCAGTAGTGGTGGGGGAGGATCTTATTATAAAGCCTTATGTGGCACGCTGGCCTACGCTGTAACTGTGTGTTTCAATTGTGCTCTGCAAACTTTACCCCTGCAGACTGATGGAAAATGGCTAGATGGAGCATGGATTCATTTTCTAAAGGAAATGAGGATATAAATTCATTTAAGAAATGACATGCCAATTTTTCTTGCTCCGTTTTCCTCTCATAATAAACCGTACAGCTGCCAGGAATTTTTGTGAAAATAACACTTGCTTTCTTCTTCTTTTTCTTCTTCTTTTTTAATCCTGCTCAAATGTTATAAAATATCCAAAGCCAGTTATATCATATTTACGATCTCAACTGGGATTAAACAAATGAGGATCTGTCCCCATTGACTGCTGACAACGATAGCGACATAGGCTGCAGTATTACTTCACCAAAACCAGGAGAAAATATATAACCCATTTACTTAATGGACTGAGCTATAATGTCATCAGTTAAGTGAATCCTGTGAATAAAGAACAAGATGAAGTAATTGCTTCCAAAACATTTACGGAATGAAGTAGAGCTTCACAGTGACTGGTCTCCTGGGGTCCCATTGATAACCTCTTTTGAGCAAAGTTTGTTCTTCTGTGCTGCAGAGATCCTTTCCCAGGTGTTTTAAGGCATTCGTTCACTTGCTGGCATTGAAGGGGCAGCTGTGATCCAACCCCACTGGGACTGGGCTCATGGGTTGCCATCTTGCTTTGGTTTAAGCACAGCAGATGGAATTAGAGCCTCCTGTAACCACATGGATTAAAATTGCCACAGGGTGTAGTGCCAAGTATGGTTAAGCTTGTAGGGGGGTATAGTAGTGCTGTTCGAAATACCATTTCTCTCATCCTCAGAAGAGTTGTTTTCCTGAATCTTTGCAGCTTTTGATGGTAACTTGTGACAGAGAATCAGAAGATCCAGTTGGAGGGAACATCTGGAGATTATCCAGACCTGCTGTCCGCTCAGGGCAGGGTTATATTTGAAATCAGATCAGGCCACCACCAATAATCAGTTTACCCTTGACTGTCATTTTGTAGACGTTTCTGCCTCTGTAGCCACACAGCAAAGGAATCCAGTGTTTGGCACAACGGATGAGACAGAAAGTTTCAGCTCTGGAGCAAAACAGAGGCAAGAAAGAAACTCATGAGGCAAGTCAGCTGTGGGCAGGGCAGCCCACTGCTTGTGGCAGGGCACTTGGCAAGGGGCTCATCCCCGATTGCCATCTCCATTCCTGTCCCCACTGCCCAGCTGCTGAAGGCCGTGGGACCCGCACTGTTGTGCAGAGCATGAAATGAGGTTTGTGAGGCTGTGCTGCGGGGTCAGAGACCTTGGGGTGGGGGGTGGGAATGGGAATTGTTCAGCAACCGTGCTTACAAAGCAAAATTAGCAGCCCTTCCTTGGTCCTAACTGTCCTTCCTTATCCTTTGCGCAATGCCCCTCTCTGCCCTTCTCATGTAATTTTATATTTCCCTCAGCACTATTATTTGCACAATGTCTTTTTTTTTTCCCACATGCTTATTTTTGCTGGATACTTCACGTTGGCTGAAATGTTGAGTTCTTTCCATTTAACTTAGAGGTTTCTGCTCTTACAGTTGCTCTGGAAAAAATTTAAGCGCTTAATTAACATGCAACTACTGGAACAGAATAGAAAAAGGAAATAGTGATATTCTTTTTGTTTGACAGAGTGGAGAGCAGTGTGGTCTCATCAGGAGATCTGGGTCTCAACCTCTCCTGTGCTGTGTGCCACTTGCAGGCAGTACCCAGTCTTTCTGAGCCTCCTTGCCCACCTCCTGCTATTGCATCTCACTTTTCTTTCCCATCCACTTCTTTTCTTGTCTGTTCAGGTGGTGAGCAGCTTAGGGCAGGCATCAGCCAGCCCAGAAAGGTTCCTAGCAGCGCACCTGCACTGAGATCCCTTTGTGCTTAGTGGGGAGGAGAGACCCCTCAGAATGGTCCTGATCTGAAATGGGATAAATTTCAGCTCCGAGGAAGACTTTTTCCCTCCATTTGCTGCAGAGGGAACCTAAAACTACTGGGTTACCAACCTGGACAAAGAAAAGCTTGTGGGAATCTGCAGGCTAGAGCAAGCATCTGTGTAACACCTAAGTATAACAAATTGTAATGCTAGGAAAAGCTACTTCATGTGTGTTTCTTACACACAAAGACTCTCACTGCTGAATATCACTATCAAAGTGAGCGGAGGAGAAATGACTCGAGCTCTTTTTGTAACAGCAGTGATGGACTGTAAGCACAGTCCAGCACTGTTCTTCTGGGAACAAATAAACAGGCAGGGATCTCTGTTAGAGCAGTGCTTATGGAAACCTAGAGGAAACTTAAGGCCTGATGCTTTGTTTGCAGGGAAAAGGAGAAGAATGAAGGTGCAGGGCTGGGCGTGGGGTTTGCCCCATGGAGTTCTCTTCAATGGGAATGAATATTGTGCACAGCTGTGCACTGTGAGCTGCCTCACTATAGCCAGTCCGGGTGGAAGAATTATTTGAAGGGGAAGGAATTGCGTGGCATTTAGCTGCCTGGCTTCTCAACAGAAAACCTTGTGGGATTAAGATAGCAAAACGCTGAACAGCAACAAAATGTCGAATTAAAAAAAGAAAAAAAGGGAATTCCTTCTCCCAAACCTTTCCATGGGCTGATCTGTCTCGTGCAATGTGGTGATTTAGGAGAAAAATGCAATAACAAGGGGAGATGGAAGTCATTAAGGGATTTTAAAAGCAGCCGTGTCTGGGTGGGACAGTGGGGCTGTTCACTGGGTTGCTGGGATCACTCTTCAGCTACCCCCATCATTTTACTTATTTCCATGCTGCCCACTCTTCCCTGCCCTATTCCCCCTTATCTCTGCTCCTGTTACATCTCATTCCATTGCATTCCTTTGGATCGCTACACTTTTTTCCTCCGAAAAGCACGTCTTCCTGAAGATCACCTGTCATTTGCCAGACATTTGTGCTTTGTTTCCCTCCCTGCCCTGTGTCAGGTTATCTCTGGGGCCTTTCTTTTCCTGCTGCCGTGCGTTTGTGCAGCATTAACCACCACAGAGCTCTGCTCTGCTGCCATGAACCCTACAGCAGCTGCGCGTCCCCAGTAGCAGGACTCAGCCAGCGAGTGTGTGACAGCAGCCAGCATCGCCACCGCTTGGGTAAAAGAGCAATACGATTCTAATCAGTAATTGGTGAAAGCCTTTTCTCACAGACAGATTTCCTGCCACAAAATCATGACTCAAGCAGCACCATTTGCAGCAGCCCGTCCTTCAGTGAGTGAATGTTTTTCACCCAACAGGGCGTTGAATCCGTTCAGGTATTTGTGCAAGCAGCGTGTCGAGGTGTTGTTGTTATGGTAACTCTTATGCATTAGTCTTGATTCCACAGATAGTGCAATTGTGCTCGCTGTTGGTTTCTAACAATCCACGCTGTGTCCAGCGCAGGCAGCTGGCACCGTGCAGTACAGCATGCACGTCCACAGCAAGGCAGGGCTGCCTGCCACACAGTGCAGGGAATAAAAGGTGGCGAGGGAAGGCAGCACATCAGAAATATTCCTCTGGAAGAACAGTGGAGAAGTCCACCTTTTCCTTGAACATTTCTCCATAGCTATGAGACAGGCACTTACTTTTTTTTTCCTTTTAAATTAATTCAGCCTTCGTTCTCAGGTAATCATGCGTCCAAATAAGCAAGACTGCACCGTGCTAATTACAATGATTACATAAGCTGTGATGCTCGAATGCAGGTGCTTGAGGGAAGGCCACCTTCATCCAAGTCTCTCAAGGTCCAGAGATTGTACACTCATGTCAGACCTTCCTTTGCACGTCCTAAAAAGGAGCAAGGAAGAAATGACCACCCCAGGGCATGGGATGAACTTCTCTAATGCGCAGCCCTAGCCCAAAATGCTTTGTCCTGTGGCTACCTCCGACCTGGTGGCCATGGGCCCTCTGTGCTCTCACCGCTGCAGTGGCTCATAGGGACCTCTCCTTGCCCCTCCCTTTCCAGGTTTGATCTGCTTTTCGCTTCCCTGGATGGGAAGCAGCTCAGGCCCCAGTGCAGCATTAAGGATGCACAGAACTGCTGAGAGCCATTGCTCCCGCATCCACAGTTGGCTTCAAGGCTTCAAAACATTCCCTGGACGTTGCCCAGGGGACTATAAATTTGCTTCTATCTCTCCTGACTTTGAAGGACAGACATTTTCTCTTAAATAGACCTTCTCTGTTTTCATTCCCTTATTTATCTGGAGCTGACACTTTAACACAGTGGAAGCAGCCAGGCACTAAAAACAAAAGAGAAACCCAAGTCCTTGACTTCTTCTGAGACTTGCAGCCTGTGTTTAAGAAGAAAAAAAAAAATCTGACAAACACAGAAAGCGCTTTTACAGATTTGTCTCTTTGGCTTTTCTAAAACATCAGATAGAGCAAAGATTGGCGGTTTCTTCTATTTCACGAGATAGTAAAAAATAAGAATAGAAATATTAAAGGAAAGAAGCCAAGAAACAAAAGAATCAGTACATGAGGTGTTCCTTTGGTTTCTTGGGAAAATGTGCAGTGAGGCTCAAGATAGTTTGTCTGCATTGCAAACCTTCACTTTGGGCTTTTGAAAAACATTTCATTTAACTAGATATTTGACCCTCTGCATGGATAATGTGTCTCCAAAAAGAAGTGAGGGAAGGAAGGAAGAAAGGGACTGGTTTTGCTCCTATTATCTTCAAAGACCGCAGCATTTCTGCTGGATGAGCTGGGGAAGGGCTCTGCCTCCTCCCTCCCCACTGCTGGGAGCAGTGCCCCGGCTCTGAGGGGCTGTGTTCCTTCCCAACCTCTCTGTGCAGCTCATTGCAGCTGCTGCAAACTGTTCCAAAGGCTGAAATCAAGGCCTTCCTCACATTCAAGCTGAGTAAGGCAGAAGTCAGTACCAGGGGAGAGCGGTGGATGGCCAGACATCCAGAAGCACTCTGAGCTGGGTGGGGTAAATAACAGCGCTTCCTATGGCAATTTCCCCACCTTGGGGAGCTCTGCGTGGCCGCAGCCTGCTTGGTCTGCTCCAGCACAGCACTGACTGCAAGAGCACGGGGCTGCAAGCAGACTCAATGGTTCTGCTCTCATCATGGGTGATGAGCAGAGATGGGGGCAGCTGCGGGGACCAACATCCCCTCTCACATCATCGAGGACCACAGACTGCAATGTGCGTCCGATTGTTCAGCCTCTCAGATAAGGATTTGGGGCGTTTATTTCTAGCAGCGAGTTCCGAAGCTCTGAAGCCTGGAAGAGGAAAATGAAGCAGGTCCTGAGCATGAAGGGTTGCTCACGTGGGCCCTTCTATCGCCACCATGTGAGCCTGGCGCGGGCATGCAGCAGGCGCGGAGCCGCGGCCGAACGCGTCCCGACTGCCAGCTGGACTTCAACCAGACAGCCAAAGGTGAAATCTTATCTCCATGCCTGAGAGAAAACAGGAGGAGATGCAGATGGTCCCAATAAACCATTGCAGGAAACAAAGTACGCTTGATAAGGAGCAAGGGAAAAGGAGGACGAGAATTCCTAATGTCAGTGATTCCGTTAAAGACTTTGACCATGCCTTATGGGAAACTGCAAAGTTAAAATATAAATAAACTGACTTTAAAACCTCAGTATTGCAACAGTAGTGGCTGAGTTGAATTTAAATTACCTTCTGTAATTCTTGGAATGTCTAGTGCTCTAAGAAAGTGTGATGTTTTTTGTACCTCTTACATAACTTTTTTGGTCAATTTTCTGAAGCAGTGAGTTGATTTTAGGTTGTAAGGCAGAAATCGTTGGGCCTGTTACTGGCTCCTTCCCATGAAGAAGCATGGCCTGGGCATCAGGAAGGGCACAGTTGTTCCTCTCAAACTCTTTTTCCAGAGATCCCAAGCCCTTCTCCTGATAGCCCCTGAGTATGGAAGCGAGATATGGTCAGGAGCATCACAGCAGGGCCTGTCATCTCCTTTTATTGGTCTGATGCATGCAGTGCTGAGGGGGAATCATTCCCCAGCTCTAAATCACTGGTAGGTATTGTGTACAAATAGGACGTGAGGCCGTAGACTGTGTTGTGCATCTGCTCTTTGTGTTCTGAGAGACCTGTTGGCCAGAGAAAAAGGCAGTGCTCATAAACAGCACAAACCAGACAGACGCACACATAGGGCCTAATTTAAAGGTTACGTTTTGCCTTCACCGTCTGAAAAGGAATACATATTACATCAGCAAGAGCACGGTCTAGCTCTGTGGCTCAGCATTTTGGGATGAGTCCTTGTAGAGCTGCAACTTTCTGTCTTATTGATTAGAATTAATGCAGTAATAATAATATGCTTCTACTGAACACAGAATGATTTGGTAAAGCCCGGTATGCTTTTTTGGCTGGTTTTTTTTTATTATTTTTTTTCTTCTGTGGTGGTATATGAGACAAGTGAATCTAAGGGACACTCTTAGGCTGACTGCTGATTCATTTCTGATTCATAAAAATAAACAGATAGCAAGACATATGTCTGAGCCAAACAGCATTTACTCTGTGGGAACATGTAAATGTAATAACACTCTTTAACAGGGTTAAACAATATTAGCCCTCTGATTTGTCATTATTAGTGTCACTAATTCTAGTTTCATGAACATCACTGAAAATATATGGCATGCAAGAAACAACTACCATAATGTGAGCACATCCATCTGTCTTTCCAGAAGAAAAACAGGCTTGGCAGGGACTGCAGTTCTGCAAGGATTTGAAACAACAACTTTTTATTCATTAAAATGTGGTTATGGCCTGAAAACGGACTGGGGGGAGAAGAGGAGGGAGGGAAAAAAATGATCTCTCATTACAGACAGTGCTTAGCTATTCCATTTTGTCTTCCATTGGCAGTCTGCACTGACAGATACTACGGCTTGTTACTGCCCCCACTGAAGCCAATGGAAAAGTTCCCTCTTGAATTCAGTGGGAGAAAGACCAGACCTCAAATCTGGACTGCTGTCAACAGTGGGGAGCCAGTGGCAGTCTAAACAGAGCAAATTTGGTATCTTTTCTGCCCTGCATTGCCATCTGGTCACTGGATCCGGGCTCTTCATGGCTCTGAGATCAGCCCATCAGTGCTGACGTGGTGGAGTCTGAGGCAGTGTGAGCACCATTCCTGGCTTCGCAGAAAGTGATTGCCTTTGTTGAGCAGATCCCCATCTTCAGACTGGGGTCCATCTCTCACTGGGACACGGCTGCTGTGGGTGTCCATGTGTGCACACCAAGGCAGGGTGCTGTGACAAGGATCCAGCCTCATCTCCAGCACATCCCCTCCTCTCCTCGCCTGCTGCGCCCGTGCTGTGCCCACATCCCTCACTCTGTACAAAGCCCAGGACAGCGGGGCTCCCCTTGGAGCCACAAGGGGCTAATACCAATGAATAACAGTACTCCAAGCAGAAGGAATGCCTCAGCTGAGTGAAGGACTGAGCCATGATGAGACACGGAGTTGGAAGCACAGCCTGAGCCCTCCTCTGTTCCGCACATCCTGACTGGGCTGGGGGTACGGGCACCTGGGCACTGGGGCCAGAGCTGCCTCTGATGGCTGCAGACAGGGCAGCACTTCCCAGGGAGCTCCAGCTCTGCCCAGACCCAGGCAGCATGAGGGGACGTGGCAGAGGCATGGCCAGGAGGGCTCCAGAGGAACATGGCCTCTCCCTCACTGGCCTCTCCTTAAAACCACCAGTGCAAGACATCCCAGTGCTGCCATAATCAGTCTGTTCCAGCTCCTGTACGCAGTCAGAAATGCTTTTTCTAACACCTACCCTCAGTTGTCTTTGCTGCAAATCACAGTGATTTCTTGTCTTTTTCCAGTGCAGAAGAATAGCCATTGGTCGCTTTCCTCACGCCATAACAAACTTCTACATCATATTTTTCCTCATTCTTTTATTTTCTAGACTAAACAAACTCAATTCCTACAGCCTTTCCTTACAGGTCCTGTTTTCCAAACCTCTTATCGTTCCTGTTTGCTATTCTCTGGCCCCTTGCCAATCAATCTATGTCCATCTCAAATTCTGGTGCCCGAAGCTGGGCATCCTGCTGGAACCGTGCTGCTTTGGATGGAGGTCTGTGTGGCAAAGATAATTAGCACAGGACAAGGAGCTGATGTTTAAACCCTCCATTATCCCAGAGACAGCCTTGCTGGAGGGTTTTAGGATAAAAACCAAGCTGAAGTGGGAGCTCACTGAAACCCTCAACATAAAATTACATGCATTCCTGGTTATGTCCAACTCTTAGATTTCACCAAGCCCCAGTTAGCCTTAGAGCTGTTGCTTGGCTCAGATCTTCACCTCTGCATTCACCTCCAGCAGGGTTTCAGGAACAGCACGAGCAGTTCCCCCTGCTCAGCTCTGCTCCTCAGCCCCTGTATCCCTGCTGTCCCCACAGTCTGACAGTGGGATGGGAGGAGGACACAGGCATCATGTCCATGTCCTGTCTGTCACCTACTGACAGCTATTTATACAGTGCTCATTGCTGCACTGGTGACGAGCACGGGGCAATGGTAACACATTAGAGAGCCTCAGAAGCAGCGAGCTGAAAAAAGAAAGATCCTGTTGGGTTTTTTAATGTGCCAGACTGTGCCTGGGAGGGAAGGGCTCCCTGCTGCCACGCAGCTCTCTGCGGGGGCCCACAGCCCTGAGAAATCACTGTGCTCTGAGAAATGCAGACCCCTCAGGACCACGCTCCAGGGCCGGGGTGGCAGCACGCTTTATTCCCCTGTGCTGTGTGATGTCCTTCAGGTGTTTTCAATGTTTGGAAGCCTGTTCTTCCATTACAGAGTTTCTCCTGGCATTTCCACACAGTTCTTCTCTTTTCCCACGCCGCTCTGTGCAGCAGAGAGAGGCTTTGTGCACTGTCCCACAGCTGGGAGATCTCCCGGTGTCCGTTCAGATGAGGAGTGATGGAAAATTGAACGATTTTGTTACCTGTTGCAGCAGTGCTGGCACAGAGGTGGGGTTTGGGCTGTGCAGACCAGGGAGCAGAGCACTGCAGCACCTGGCATCCTCACTGCCACTCTCTCTTAATTCTATTTTTCCCCTCAATTGATTTGTAAGGAGCCATCCTTGCCTTTTATTGTTACAAACTAAGCTCTGCAGGAGGTTTCAAATGAAACCATTTAATTTTTTTAATCTTCCACTTCCTTCACGAGGAGAAAGAAGAAACGAAACCAAACCACCATTCCCTAAACGCTCCACACTCAGTGCCGCTGGTGATGGGAAATCAAGGACCACTTTGAAATAGATTAATTTCTCCAGACAGTCGTACTGCTGACAAAGCCTGTTAATAATGCCACAGGATTTGAGAGAAGGCAGAGAACTGTTCTATCGACTGGTCCACCTGCAGGATAACTTAACACCGCGTGTTGGCATTCAAAGTGGATTGCCTGTAATTAGTGCCGTGCATCGGGAGCGTGGCAGTCACACCCAGCACAGTGTCTTTGCAGTGTGAGTACGGCCAGAGCAGCTTCCACAGGAGGCTGGCACAGAAAGGGAACGGCAGTATGTGTGGATATATATGTGCATACACACATGTGTATGGGCCCAGTAGTCACGTCAGTCCTATGCTGCCTCTAGGAAAAGCAGAACTTGGGTTTAGGGAAATTTAAAGGAATTAGGTGATTAATCTGCTTCCACGATCCCACAAGAATTGGGGGTTTCTTCCTCTCTGCTTTCTCTCGAGACTGACATAGGAAAATGATGGTGATGGGGCAGAGAGGAGGAGAGCTGCAGGGGCTGCAGGGCTGGCACTGCCCGGTGGGGCAGGAGGAGCCTCACTGCTGCTTCCCTGCAGCACCCGCCTCTGTCAGCTGCATGCTTCATGGCACCGCTCTCTGCAGAGACCAACTGTATGGTTGGGCAATAGAAGAAAAGCTGGAAAGAAAGATTTATAATTTTCCCTTTAAGCCTGTCATTCATGTCATTAATATAGATGTGATTTAGGAGGGCAACAACTTTTTCTTCTTTTTTTCTTCTCTTTTTTTTTTTT
>VXAB01000563.1:9319-68915 GCA_013399175.1 Odontophorus gujanensis
TTTTATTTTATTTTTTCATCTCATTTTATTTTATTTTTTATGGTAGTTAGGACAGTAATGATTTTCTTTTGAAATAATAACTTCTTGAAATCAAAGGTCACTCTCATCTAACAACTAATCACATCTACAAGCTAGTCTTATCCTGCTTCACTGGGTGGAGTTCCTGCTTTATCCTCGATAAGAGATATGATTATTCAGAAAATCTGAAATGAGATTTAATTTAATTTTTAATTATAGGCTTTTCATAACTACATAAAACAAACCTCTCATATTTGATAAAGACTATATCTTCACTGGACCCTGATGAAATACATTTTTATCCATATTATGGATGCAGACTTGAGATACTAGGGGTTTATTTAGGGAAGAAAATCTAAGAGCAAAGCTAATATTATTAAACATCAGGCTGATCTAACCCGAGTTTATTACATTAGGAGGGCAATGAGTCTATTTTATGAATCTTCTTCGAGAGAAAGGGTGCATTACCTTTGTCTCAGTACTGCACTAATGCAGTCATGCGGCTCTTAACTCTAAATGTTCAGAGGTAAAATTGCACCTCTATTTTAGGTAGAATCATAGGATTAGATAATAATTCAGATTGAAAGGATTTTTGGGAAGTTCTTGGTCTACTTATGTGCTGAAAGTGGTGTTCTGAACAGTGGGATCAGAGTTAAGTTTCTCATGGTTTTATACTTGAAAACCTCAAAGAATGAACACAGACCACATGTCTTGGCAACCTACTCCAGTGCCCAGCAGGTCCCATGGTGAATAAACCTCCTTTTTCTCACTTTATGTCCATTGTCTCTTGTCCCTCTGCCACTGATTGTTATGAAGACTCTGGCTTAAGATTCTAGATAAATTCCTTGTATGTTACCTACATTTCTACTTAGCATACATTTGTAAAATCAATACTACATACTGCAAATTATGCAGAAGTTCTGGTACTAATTGAATTATTACTGATATTACTGGAACTATTATAAAAAAAGTCCCTTTATCAAAGACTTGCATATAGGGTATCAAAACAAAAATGGAAGCTGTAATTCTTGATTCTCATTTGTGTGCCCTAGCTATAGAACAGTATTTTTATGTACTCAGTAAAGTTCAGTGAGGTGTTTATTGTTGCTTATGGTAGACAATCCCAAGAGAAATTCTCCATTACTTGTTACTCTTCCCTTCTGTACCTATATTTCTTTCCTGATTTTCTTTCTTTTTTGTTTCTTTTGTATTTTTGTTCCATTTTGAATGTTTTCAATCTCTGGCTGTTTCTTGAATAGATTCTCATGAACAATTCATGTCACTACTTCACTTTTTATGTTGTTTGGCTTCTCTTTTTTTCTACCTTGGAGTGACATTTTAAAAATCTACTAATTATCCCTACTCCTTCACTTTGAACTTTTATATATGTATTTTATATATATATATATATATGTTTTCCTGGATATATGTTGTAATATAAAATCCACTTCTCTTAGTATTTTACTAATGATTGGTCATAAGCATGTCACTCAGACAATTTCTTTTGTTTTCTGCTTTAAGGTGAGGGACATATTTTTTGCTTATTGACCTTAGAAAANTACTACGTTCCCCAGAGGACTGTGCGTTGTTTTGTATTTTTACGTATTTCCGCTCAGAGGGAACGATAAAAACTGTTTGCATGTCACAGGACACTCTCTTTCCTTTGGGATCGACTCAGCAGTAGGTGCTCACTGCCATCTCGCCTTCAGTGTTTAGCATAAGGCCTTCGGTTTATCAGACACTCTCTCTTGCTCATTTTATTTGATTTATTAGCTTCAATTCCAGTTATATTGTATTATTTTGCTTTTCAATATCTTATTTAGTAAATTAGCTTTCCTCCTCAGATCGTTGCTGCTGTTTTGTTTTTAGATCCATCTCCCTTTTCCCTTTTCCCTTTTCCCCTTCCCCTTTCCTGGGCTGTGGGTCCGTGAGTCCCCAGCATCAATCGTTATGGAACCAAGCCGAACCAGCCTGGTAAACCATTGACATTAAAATAATTTCTTAAACTAGACAGTACAGATAAGTGGAACAGTTTATTTCATGTGTTTGCAGTGTTAGGGGTTAATTCTATTATTGTTCAAAAAAATCTCAACTTACAAGACTCCTATCCAAATCCTTCTGGTAAAAATATATATTTATCTAAGAGTTTGGAACACTATCTTCTTCAACAAATATTGTTCTTCCAACTATTCACAAAAAGCAAACAAAAGGGATCACCAATACTTGTTGGAACAGATTTGCTACTCATAGCTGAACAGGTATTAGCACATATGAGATTTTTTTTTGCAGTAATTCTGCAGATGTTCAGCTTTTGAGGATAACTAGATGATTTATTGATAGTCATCCTTCTCTGTTAAACTTTGTTACTTCCTTTACTTCCTTACCTCTCCATTCAGATTTCCTTTCTAAGGGAAATGATGCATGTACAGACAGGATAATTACACATTTTGTTGTTCACTGAGGATGTGGTAATATCACACATCTCAAGATCAGAAGTATGGGATATAATAATATATAACTTCAAAAAGCTAGAGATGTTCGAATTTCATTGGACACTTCTTAATCAGTATAAATAGTAGTAACAGTAGTATTCCAATGGTATCTAATATGCCAGATCTAAATTTGATCTGCATTTTTTTTTAAATAAACTTCAGACCAGCTTTATCCTTTTTTTTTTTTTTTTTCAAAAGGAATGGATACTCTCAAAAATATCAAGAAAAGTCAATTTCACATTCCTCTCCCCTCCCCCACTGTTTCGTCTTCAAGAGAAATGACTTGATTTCTTAGGAAAGGTTCAACACAATTCTAGTAGTGTTCTCTTCAGAGCTACCTGCTGTAGATGCTGAGGCACTTATCTTAGCTCTTTTGCTCACATGTGACCATACATGCCATTGGTAATACAGACATCCCCACATAAAACTGCCCCTATGCCCATTTGCTGGGCATCAAAATGTTTCAAAAACCTAGCAAAGACCTAGTAAAATATTTACCTTCAGTCCAAAGATTCTTCAACCAATTGAAAAGGCGAAGTGTTGCTACATGGAGCTTTGTATTAATGTAGTCAATTCCCTTTTGAAATCTTAGATGACTTGAATATGACTGCATTACATTTCAGTATTAATATAACTCCCCTACAAGAAGTATTTTTTATGAATGTTTATATATGTTTGTGTATTCACTACTGTATTTTGTTCAGCCGTTTACAATTATATGTAAGTTTTCAAACCAGGGTCTAGTAGCTCCATGCATTAATTCACTTTGGTGATAGATTGTAGGTATGACTTATTCAGTTTCACTTTGAAATTATGCTTCTTTTAGAACATATAAACATAAGTTGCACTGAAAATAATGCCTCTTATTTATTTCCATGAAAAGTATAACAGATACAAAGAGCACAATAACACTATTTAATAGAGAAAACACTCAACTTCAAAACCTATTTTTCAACATGGTCACCACCATTAGCTGTGCATTTTCAACAGCAATGAACAAGAGACTTAATGTCATGCTCATAAAAAATCTGCACCAGCAGAGAGTACCTACTGTCACTTCTGAAACACATCACTGTGCACCTCATTGTGCTCATGTACACTGTTTGGACTTCATAAATGTTCAGTAAGCATGAATGAATGACACTGGGTGCCATTTTTTCCTCATGGAGGAATTCACCTTTACTTCTATGCACTTCAATGTCAGATGCTATTTTTTCAGACTTCACACCTGCTGCTTTCATATGTAAAGGTTCATACTCTACTGTCATACCACCAACATTCACTTCTGGTGTCACAGCCAAACATAATAAAACAGGAGGTATTACTTTCAGAGCATCCCTAATCTTCTAAAATAAGGAGTTTCACTTCTTGGATAAATGTGATACATTCATAGACATCTCAGGAAAAAAAAAAATAGCAAGCAGGGAGAACTCTGAAAATATTATTGAAACAAGCGCTTCAGGAGATTAGCAGAATTGCTCCTATAGAAATGTTACACCTGCAGGCCATTAGGGTAATATCCTTTGTTTTGTGTTGCATCAACTCAGGTGAGATAAAATTTATTCAGAATCTAAAACTGCTTTTTCCATAATCTTCCCAAAGAAGTTTAGGGAAACATTAAATACTGAATGTCACTGAAGTGTTTCCTAAAATGACATTTCGCCAGTACTGTGATTCTAACGTCCCGTGGCAATGATATTTAAAATGTCCTAACTAAAATTCTCAGATATATAACTTGCATGAATGATTGCAAGCTTTCAGAGATATTCTCATTTGGCTTCTGATCTATATTTGGCAGGTTTAAAAATAGCACTAATAGCTAAAAGAGTGAGCTTTCTCTAATTATGCTTAAAGAAAAATGCAGCATATTCTACTGTCAATCAATTGCTCATTTGAACCTGGTAGTAAGCCCTTTACTATTATTGACCATAATAATTAGCACTCTTCTATGAAGAGATGGCTTTACTGTATTGCAAAGCTTTGCAATACTAAAAATCTGAAAATCTAGATAGATCATGATAGAGCTTTATTATTTGAGTTTTCAATCCTACATAGAAGAGGCTTAGTGTAGATGCTTGACAAGGAGCCCATTAAGCAAATCAATGCACATCTGTGTTAAAGCTTGTTGAATGTCCTAAGTAAATACATATATTCCTGCTAGGGATGCATCAAAAATTATAAGGTCTATCTTTATTCAATTTTCAACCCCTAAAGGGACTGAAACATAAAAAAAAATGTTCTATTAGCATTGAAGATATTTTGCATTAGCATTGTATGCATGAGATTGCAAGTCAGGTCAGAAACCTTGTTGAACTGTCTAATTTAAGCTAGTAATCTTCAGGACATATGTCTAAGACACACCTAGGCCTGAATCAGGCTAGCCTACCCCAGTTAATACTACCTATATTAGACAACTGAGCCCTGTTTCATTGAAGGAATGTGACAAGAAGAGTGAAAGATTCTCTAGGCCCAGGCTGATACTACAAAGTGTTGGGTTTGAAGTCTGAGTCTGAAGAAGGAGAGAATGTCCCTCTGTAGAAGGCAACATGAAAGATGTTAAGAGTCAGGGAGCTTTGGAAATCAGAGTAGTTTGATGGCTTATTCCACCATGATCAAAGATATTTTTGGTATAAATCTTGTTCAGAGAAGTTATAAACTTGTTAACAGGACTAAGAATAGACCTGTTAGAGTGTACCAGTTTTAAATACTAGCAACTAAGTGCCATAAACTATAAGTAATGTAGTGACAGAGAAAGAGAGATCTGAAAGCAATGAAATTTAAGGGTAAGTAAAGAGGACCGAAGGGAGACATTGACAAAAAGTGTAAACATATTTGGAAGGAAAATACAGATGGAAGTTAGTTTGGGAGTAAGGGCATACAAAGGAAGAGCATCAACAGGGTAGACAGATGATAATACAAAGGAGGAAAACTAGGGAGAAAGTAAAAAGAAAGAATCTCAGGAAATGCTTCCTAAAATATTAGCATAATGTTCAGGAGAGATGCACAGTTGAGAGGGATTTATTCTTTAATTATTCATATATCGTTCACAAATAAAACTTCAAAATGTCTCTTTTGGAAGCTATGCTCAATGCTAAGTAGGTTTTCAAAGCAGACTCTTTAAAGATCCTAATAAAGTCAGTTAATGCAATGTTAAAAAGACGAGGATGTGACAGGGTAATTTTGACATTGCTGTTATAGGGTAATTATCTTTGAATTCTCTGCTTTCTTTCTGAGTGCATAACAGAAAGGTATCCTGTAATTATGAATATATTTAGTTCTGTGTGTTTTTTTTTTTTTTTTTTAAGTGAAAAACCTT
Organism: Odontophorus gujanensis; assembly: GCA_013399175.1. Taxonomy (NCBI): domain Eukaryota; kingdom Metazoa; phylum Chordata; class Aves; order Galliformes; family Odontophoridae; genus Odontophorus; species Odontophorus gujanensis. The sequence goes on from VXAB01000563.1 coordinate 15,146, forward strand.
TAAACAGAGCATTGAGTATGAACTGCCACAAATTTTCTGTTCCTTTAGGACTCTGCCCTAGAGAGTAGACCCAAACATTTCAAGTTCAAGAAACCTTTGCTTTGCAATCATGCCTTCCCAATTTAGCACTTAAATTACTGTTTTGAATGAATTATAAGTGCCGGCGAGAAGAACAAATAAATAGGGAACTCAAAAGAATTCTGTACACCTTCTGGGTATATTTCTCATCCAGCTAGTCATTTCTTGCCCCTTAATCATCACAAAACAGTCACATGCTTATACTTCTTTGTGATATTTTTCTTTTGATTTTGTGGAGTTTGATATTTAACATATAGATTTTCTTTTGTATTCTTCAAAGCATGGGGAAGAAAAATCAATAGAATAGCATTTCCAAATGACAAAAATATTTTCACATCTGTAGAATTTGTTTAACTATTAAGTCTGCAAGGTTCTAGACAGTCAGAGTCAAACAGCTATTGAATTTTTAATTAAGACAGTAGAAGATAAATCAGAGTGGAAGAAGCTATACCATCAATAAATCGATAGTAGTGAAATCACTCAGTCAGGCTTGTCCTTCATAATGAGCTCAATGAAAGGTGACAGACTCTTCCAGATGCATAGTGAGATTCACTTTCTTTAACCAAGTTTCCTACAGATTGGAAGTTTAAGAAAAAGTTGAAAGTTATCCTTGTTCCCTTTGATAACTGGAAAGGAAAATGTATCTCCACAATCCTTTCTTATCCATTGGCTGTACAATGAGCCTAAACATAAACTCAGACCTGGACGTATAATATAAGGTAAAGATAATATTTCCTACACATTTCTGATCAGAGAGGTATAAATTCTTATGTATAGATAATGAAAACAATGGATATGTAAACAAACATCTTTTCCTTAAGAAAAGTAATAAACTCAGGCTTAAGTTACTTTGAAATTCACTTTTTTTTTTTTTTGAAAAGCAGAAGGTGATTTTGGGGGTAACTTCCTTTTTAATATATTTTTTCTTGTTTTAAATACTTTCTAGAAGTTAAAATATAATTTGGAAATTAATAACTATGCTCAGACATATAGAAGATGCTGAGGGAAGAATAACTCCTAAAAGAAAGAGGGAATTATTCTCCTGATGGCAAAATAACAAATGCATAGACTTAAACTGCAAAGGGTAAAAAAACAAGCCAAAGCTGTATTTTTTTCCTTTATTTTTTTTCCTGTTGTTCATTTATTGTTGTTTTTTTTTCTTGATTGTGCCTTCAATAGCAGAACTCATGGACTCCTCCAACTATGTTATTCTGAGACAATTGTTTGAAATAAAAATTGGAGATAAAAAGAGTTTCATGTTATCAGAACATACTTGCATACTTTTCAAAAAGCATAAAAATGAACTAACAAGTACACAAAATGTGAGATTTACAGAATATGATTGTTTTTTTTTTAAATAATTCTTCTAATTCTCTGAGAAGTGTGAATGAGTTTGTCACTTGTGATAACTGTTATTTCTGAAATAGAAAAGGATTCCCTGAGTGAAAGAAAGGTAATGATTTTGCCTAAATGATATCCTTGCCTTCTAGAATGCTGGCATATATGGTGGAAATGGCTGTATCAGCATCTGAGAGCACATGAATCTGCACACTTGCAAACATGGGCAAACACATGTTAGAGAGAAGCATGCAAAATATATACAGCCATATATTCTCACTCAAAAACTACAGAAGAAAAAAAGCTGACAACGACCATCAGATTTGTTGCTTTGTTTAATTTACTTTTACCTTAAACCTTATTCTTAGTAACAATATTTTCTTCAATTGATCAAAATGCAGCATAGCCTAATTGCACTTTTATTTCTATGTGGTTAATAACCATTTAAACATTGAGGTGCTTAATAAATATCAAAGCATATCCCACTTATTTCTAAACTACACAGTCAAGCATTCATTTCCCTTTGTTAAATAAAAGCAATAGGACAGCAGACTTCCAAGAGACATATCAAAGACATGTAAGTAATATTCTCTTTGAATATCCAGTGCTTATCCTCTGAAAATAGACAACTTAAGGGTTGGATCGAATCACTTGATTGTGTTTGAGATATTTACAAGTACGAATTTACCAATTAGAAGCATACCAGTAAAGTTATATTTCTCTGAGTATGATTTCTCAGCTTTTAACTATATATTTCTTACTGCAAGTGCACCTTTAAAATTCTCATTCACTGAATAAAAGCATATTCTTAGCTCTACTTTGACGTGGCTGATGTAGATGAAGAGTAATAGACTATCAATTGCTATTTGACTCTTTTGGACAAACTCAAAATGCTAATTCAATGAGAAGAGTGATTAAGAAGGACAGGAATTAGCAACTCCTAGCTCCTATACTTCAGTCTAATTTGATACTACTGAGATCCTTGAGTCATGTAATCATGGCTCTCAGTGAGAATGTAATTTAAATATTTGTTCTCAGAGGGAATGATATTGTAAAAAGCTTGGAAAGCCACAGAAATATGCTACATGGCAAATTTATCTGATAATTATAACCTGAAAATTTAAATTCTTTAGTAAAGCTAAACTCTAATTTGTGCATATTCAGTATTAATTGGTGAGAGAGCGTTAATCAATAACATGGGTTTCCTCAGTGCAGAAATTTCTTACAAAAACTGATTTAATTTTTAAAATCCTCATTTATCTGTAGTTAAGACATATCTTGTGTCTTGTTTGCTATTTCCTCCATCTCAAAAAGGATGATGCATAGTATGGACATTTATATATTAAAAATAAACAAAACAAAAACAAACAAACAAACAATTCCTAGTTAATGTGACCACACTTACAGAAATTAATTTCCTTTTTATTATTATTATTATTATTATTCACCAGATCTTGATGTGTGGGTGCCTTTAGTAATATGTTGAATTACATTCTTCTTTTAACTATGTTTCTAGAAAATGTAGAAGACTTTTGTGGCAAACTATTACCAATTTTTATTGAACCATAGCTATATTCATTTAATTAATTCAGAAGCATTTTTTTCACATGTAGTAATCAGTATTATTACAAGATTTCTGAAAATATAGTTTTTTTACTATTAAACAGATTATAAATCAGGATTTTCACCATGGAAACCACAAATTGTCTGCTTTTGTCCTGTTTTAAATTAATCAGACTTCCTCCTGTTATTTCCTTATTTAAAAATTAAGCTCAAAACAGAAGCTATTTTAGATTTGCAATGCACACAGCACTCCAAATATTATTTCAAATGGGAAGGGTTTTATATAATCAATTGCCAGATGAAGAGAAAAAAAATCCAAAATATCTGAATTTGCTCAGTTTTCTGTCAATCTTATTTTCAATACTTGTAAGGGAGATTGGAATCCACTGGTAAAACTATTAACATAGCAATCAGTGATTCTGAAGTCTCTAAAACCAAGGATGCTTTACCTGAAATATTTTAGTAGTTGCCAACTTTTAAGAAGAATCTAAGCAGCATTATCTGAAATCAGATTTGTTAGTATTTTTCAAGGTGGGAACTATACAACATAGCCTTTTTGTGGAAAACTTAGACAGAGGTTTTTATACATAAAGGAATGGATTTTTAGAAAGGAGAAATTATGTGGCTTTGACCTTAGAGACTGACAAAACTACACCATTTTAGAAGACAGTTCAACAATTCCCTTTTAAATTAATCAATTTAAAGAATTAATCAAGTAATGGCTTTTTCAATTTTGGAAAAAGAAATAAATTACACAGAGGTGGGGATAATACACACAGTCTATTGCACCTCTTCTTTTTGTACTAGGAGACCAGTATAATGAAAACAGGAGATTATTGCTTTAGGTGCATGAAATAACTAAGTACATGTACGATTTCCTACAGATTACAAGCTAAGGAGATTCATCACATCTCTTCCCAAAGATACTAAGAACTTTCCTACAGTAGGAAAAGACTGTTCTATCTAAAAGATTTTCTATTATCTTATTTTATTTTATTTTTATTTTTATTTTTCAAAGGCAGGAACAAAATGTTAAATGATAGATGAAGCTATGTTTGGAAGTATCTTCTTTATAATCCTGTGATTGTCTGCCTTCAACATACTTTTTCCTACTGTTAAAAAAGAAATAAGAATACTTAAATTAAAAAACTGCTTGTATATTCTTCCATTATCCCCCGTGGGTCTAATTTTGGTTCCCTGTGTGTCCTTTTTGCTCTTGACACCTCTATGATCTGCAGCAAAAACTGGCACTTCCATAGTAGAGAAAAATCTTGTGAAAAAAGGACAATAGGAAGTGTCTGACAGTGATATCATTGCGACATTGTTCTAATACATGTTGGACCTTAGTTTATAATCCCTGGATCAAGTCTAAGACCTAGCCTATCATTTTTACACCTATGAGTCTTCCAAGAGAATTTACTTGATGTTCTTCAAAATTTATACAGATATGTGCTATGAGACTGTCTTATTCCACAGACACCTTTCTCACTGTTTTCCCCTCCAAGACCACAGTATAAATTGCAAGAACATTCTATGGACTGGCTGTGTTAGAGTTCTGTAAGGAAAAAACTGATTTGATGACTAAAGCCTTGACAGCAGGTAGTTAAACAATACTGCCTCACCTCTTAATTTTTGAAAAGGTATATGTAGCGATGAAGGATGCTCACAACTAATACAAGATCTTCGCTAAACATAACAACATCTGGTATTACATCTGTTTGTAAAAAGAGACATATCAGATGAATTGAATGGTCACAAAGCCCTTGTTTTTCAGGGTTTATACTTGAAAGATTATGTAATGCTATGACTAATGTAAGCAGAGGCATGAATTCCAGTCTGTAGTCTGAACACTCTTGACTGATAATTCTAAAAAATCTAGGAAAGACGGACATAGAAAAACAAACTCATAAGTGTTACATGGCAATCTCTGCATCTGTGATTAACTCCTACATCTTCTTTTTTTTCTTTTTATTTTTTTTCTTTTTTTTTTTTTCAGAAAAGGGTCATCTAAAGTAGATTAAAGGCTGTCACGCATAGTAAGTGGTTGAGTTGGGAAGGTNTCTTACAAAAACTGATTTAATTTTTAAAATCCTCATTTATCTGTAGTTAAGACATATCTTGTGTCTTGTTTGCTATTTCCTCCATCTCAAAAAGGATGATGCATAGTATGGACATTTATATATTAAAAATAAACAAAACAAAAACAAACAAACAAACAATTCCTAGTTAATGTGACCACACTTACAGAAATTAATTTCCTTTTTATTATTATTATTATTATTATTCACCAGATCTTGATGTGTGGGTGCCTTTAGTAATATGTTGAATTACATTCTTCTTTTAACTATGTTTCTAGAAAATGTAGAAGACTTTTGTGGCAAACTATTACCAATTTTTATTGAACCATAGCTATATTCATTTAATTAATTCAGAAGCATTTTTTTCACATGTAGTAATCAGTATTATTACAAGATTTCTGAAAATATAGTTTTTTTACTATTAAACAGATTATAAATCAGGATTTTCACCATGGAAACCACAAATTGTCTGCTTTTGTCCTGTTTTAAATTAATCAGACTTCCTCCTGTTATTTCCTTATTTAAAAATTAAGCTCAAAACAGAAGCTATTTTAGATTTGCAATGCACACAGCACTCCAAATATTATTTCAAATGGGAAGGGTTTTATATAATCAATTGCCAGATGAAGAGAAAAAAAATCCAAAATATCTGAATTTGCTCAGTTTTCTGTCAATCTTATTTTCAATACTTGTAAGGGAGATTGGAATCCACTGGTAAAACTATTAACATAGCAATCAGTGATTCTGAAGTCTCTAAAACCAAGGATGCTTTACCTGAAATATTTTAGTAGTTGCCAACTTTTAAGAAGAATCTAAGCAGCATTATCTGAAATCAGATTTGTTAGTATTTTTCAAGGTGGGAACTATACAACATAGCCTTTTTGTGGAAAACTTAGACAGAGGTTTTTATACATAAAGGAATGGATTTTTAGAAAGGAGAAATTATGTGGCTTTGACCTTAGAGACTGACAAAACTACACCATTTTAGAAGACAGTTCAACAATTCCCTTTTAAATTAATCAATTTAAAGAATTAATCAAGTAATGGCTTTTTCAATTTTGGAAAAAGAAATAAATTACACAGAGGTGGGGATAATACACACAGTCTATTGCACCTCTTCTTTTTGTACTAGGAGACCAGTATAATGAAAACAGGAGATTATTGCTTTAGGTGCATGAAATAACTAAGTACATGTACGATTTCCTACAGATTACAAGCTAAGGAGATTCATCACATCTCTTCCCAAAGATACTAAGAACTTTCCTACAGTAGGAAAAGACTGTTCTATCTAAAAGATTTTCTATTATCTTATTTTATTTTATTTTNCATTCTATGGACTGGCTGTGTTAGAGTTCTGTAAGGAAAAAACTGATTTGATGACTAAAGCCTTGACAGCAGGTAGTTAAACAATACTGCCTCACCTCTTAATTTTTGAAAAGGTATATGTAGCGATGAAGGATGCTCACAACTAATACAAGATCTTCGCTAAACATAACAACATCTGGTATTACATCTGTTTGTAAAAAGAGACATATCAGATGAATTGAATGGTCACAAAGCCCTTGTTTTTCAGGGTTTATACTTGAAAGATTATGTAATGCTATGACTAATGTAGGCAGAGGCATGAATTCCAGTCTGTAGTCTGAACACTCTTGACTGATAATTCTAAAAAATCTAGGAAAGACGGACATAGAAAAACAAACTCATAAGTGTTACATGGCAATCTCTGCATCTGTGATTAACTCCTACATCTTCTTTTTTTTCTTTTTATTTTTTTTCTTTTTTTTTTTTTCAGAAAAGGGTCATCTAAAGTAGATTAAAGGCTGTCACGCATAGTAAGTGGTTGAGTTGGGAAGGTTAAATAATAAATTGAGAAAGTAAGGGAAATAATTGTGACCTTAAAAATAAAATGCAGAGTTTGGGACTTGTTCAAGTTGATAATAATACCACATTGTACAGCAGCCTAAAATCTCTGAGGTATCTGTACACTGCATAGTGCAATAAATAGGATGTTACTCTCAGTTTTGAACAGGACAACACACATCTCTGTCTGAATAAATGGGACATGGTATTATACCCAGAAAATATTATTTCGTATCAGATGTCATTTCATTCATAGGACTCTATATAAAGGTAGCTGTTGACATAAGAGCACAGGATGTATCTTCATTTGAACTTCAAGGATATATCTCTGTGCCAGGAATAACTCTAAAGAAACTGTCAGAAAACTAGATTTTCAATGTAGTTTAAATCAGTGTGGTCCATGAAACCAGTGGAACTGCACTGATTTATATCTCCAGAGGAATCTATCCCTCACTTAGGAACAACTTAGAATACTACCATATACTCTACATCTTTGAGAGCTGTATGTCTGCATTTTTTACTGCTACTTATGGAATAGGTCTTTGCATACGTATTGGATATTCACTTCATTTTTTCACCATACCTTTTAGAAAATCAAGAAATTCTCAAATACATAAGATTATTATCACATTGAAAACATTTTCTTACTTCATTGTATGATTCCACAGCTGCATTGTGCTTTATAATTTCTGAATTATTTTTGAAAAAGAAAGACATGATATAATCATATGGAAAATTTTCACAGACCACTTACTTGTTTACAGATGATGGAAGTGATTCAGTACATTGCAGTCTTCTCTGAACCAGCCACCAGAAAACGACTCTAAAGAGTGCAGGGACAACATACTCTGGGAACTATTTGGCTTTCATAAAAGATACAGGTTCAGGTCCACTTGGATAATAGTGGAATGCACAGTAAAACAGTCATTTCTCATCACAGTTTTGTCAGTCTCTGCATTAAGCAGTTTTTAATATGGGCTACACAGTTCTTATTACCTTACCCCACTCCATCCATTCCTGGCCTCAGGAATGGCCAATTTGCCAATTGACTCCTTAAAAATCCCGGAAGAACCACTGTAAAGGTCAGAGCATTAATCCTAATTTCCTGAAGAAACTCTAACTGGAATGATGAAGAATTTTATTTAAGTTTAATCTGTAAGAGAATTATGCTCATGTTTAAAAACTTGATGGCATGGTATGCACTCCAAAGAAAATGAGAAGGGGGTTTCTTTAAGTTGCAGTTAGATTGCTTTAAATAAAACTGAGCATTAATAATGCTGTGGATTTTTGTAGGACTGTTGACAGTCATAAAGATCTTCACCTATGTTAATGATTACAGAGCTGGGGATGTAGCTCACAAAGACTGTCTTATTGAAAATATAAATACAGGAGATGTTACACTTCATACTTATTACTTAGAGTAAGCATATACAAGTTTCTATGAACAAAGATCTTTTCCATGTAAATATCTGATATAAAGAGGAAGAATTTAAGGAAAATAAATAAATAAATAAAAAACACAGATTAGCCTACATTGTGGGTGGGCTTTTTTTCATTTTTATTATTTTTTTTAGAGGTCATCACCACTAAATGCTTAATGTTTCTCACATAGTCAACAAATTTTGTCTCCTTGTAGCTTGAAACTGTTTATTTTTAAGCATTCTCTTTGCAGATCAGCATTCTTCCTCTCACAGGTAAAAACTATCACTGAAATATATATATATTTCCACGATAAATTTACAAGCACAAGGCTGGGAATGTAAGCTCCACAGCACATTCTTCCCTTCTCTTTGAGTGACTGTTTTACAACTGACACAGCTGCCTTTAGTAGCTAACACAATGTAACTTCATTACAGATACAATTGAATTAGTTTATCTTCATATAGCCCTCCATATACACCATCTTGGCAGAAGTACAGAGTGGAAATATATTTTGTAGGTATTCTCAGAACCTTCACAGCATTGTATCCTCAAGCCCCACAGAATTACCCCCAGGAGATGCTACAAGGCAAAGTGATTCTCTCATCTAGGGTCATAGTATGGCTAGTGCGATGGATTTGCTGTGGTTACTATTTTGCTACTTGAAGTTTAGTTCCTCCTTTNAATGGAGATGGCAATTCAAAAGTAGATTGTAGTAAGTGGTCACACCAATTTCATCTCTTAGGTCCTTTCTGTAGATACTGACTAGATCTGCTCTGTCCTAAACAAAATAAGCATCAGGAATCTCTTATTTATTTATTTTTCCCTTAGATTTCTCTCTCTTTTTTTTTATTTATTTTTATTTTATTTTTATAAAAAGCTAGGTTGTTTTGGAAAATAAACCTTCTGATGTGACCTTATTTGGCAGATGAGAATCCTCCCCTCTCTCTTCATCGGTTGCTTACAAAGTGCCAAAATAATACACGTATCTACTTTTCCAACTGCATTTGATATGATGTAATGTTTTTGNGAGGTCATCACCACTAAATGCTTAATGTTTCTCACATAGTCAACAAATTTTGTCTCCTTGTAGCTTGAAACTGTTTATTTTTAAGCATTCTCTTTGCAGATCAGCATTCTTCCTCTCACAGGTAAAAACTATCACTGAAATATATATATATTTCCACGATAAATTTACAAGCACAAGGCTGGGAATGTAAGCTCCACAGCACATTCTTCCCTTCTCTTTGAGTGACTGTTTTACAACTGACACAGCTGCCTTTAGTAGCTAACACAATGTAACTTCATTACAGATACAATTGAATTAGTTTATCTTCATATAGCCCTCCATATACACCATCTTGGCAGAAGTACAGAGTGGAAATATATTTTGTAGGTATTCTCAGAACCTTCACAGCATTGTATCCTCAAGCCCCACAGAATTACCCCCAGGAGATGCTACAAGGCAAAGTGATTCTCTCATCTAGGGTCATAGTATGGCTAGTGCGATGGATTTGCTGTGGTTACTATTTTGCTACTTGAAGTTTAGTTCCTCCTTTTCAAAGCTGCGTATTGGCTTTGTGAACATTTGCAAAATAAGTCTGTACTGGACAAAGATCAAGAATTTCGTCATGTGGTATGATCTATTTCCCTGTTTCATTTCATTAGGGCTGCTCTCACAGTTAAAGTTTTACCTCCAGCATACAGATAGCCATTGCCTGCACAGTAACCAGAAGTTACTGTACCAGGTTCTATGAGCTAGTGAGACTGATGTTGCAGCTGGTAAACTGTTAAATGCTCAAGGAGATATTTTATATACTGCATGAATCCAGCAGGTATGACATATGGTACTTCTCAAAGACTAAGTACTCCAAAATGAGACAGGTATAAGTTCTTCTATTAGGAATATATAGGCAATAACAATTCAGATTTACCACAGTTTGTAAACTCTTAATTCTGCAAAGCATCAAATCTTGGTACAGTTTTCACATAAATGGTATCACTATGCCAATGGTTTGCGGGCCGGTTTGACCCAGTACTGTGACAATTGAGGCAGGGGACCCACGGACCCACACCCCAGGAAAGGGGAAGGGGGAAAGGGAAAAAAGGAGAAGGGAGATGGGCCTAGGAACAAAACAGCGGCAACAATCTGAGGAGGAAAGCTAATTTACTAAATAAGATATCAGAAAGCAAAATAACACAATATAATACAATATAAGTGGAATTGAGGCTAATGAATCAAATAAAATGAGCAAGAGAGAGAGAGTGTCCGATAAACCGAAGGCCTTACGCTAACGCTGAAGGCGGACGGCTGCAACAAACACCCACTGCCGAGCTCGGTCCCAAAGGGAAGAGAGTGTCTCGTGACCACAGACAGTTTTTATCTTTCCCTCTGAGCGTAAATACGTAAAATGCAAAGCATTGCAAAGTCCTCGGGGGAATGTAGTTCTTCTCTTCTGAGACAGGTATACCCAGAACTATCGATGATCCACAGAACTGGAGCATTAACACTTTAACTCCCTATACACCACGTGATGTTATGATGTGGAATATCAATAATACAACAAAAATCATAAAACCATAACATGCTAATGGAGATGGCAATTCAAAAGTAGATTGTAGTAAGTGGTCACACCAATTTCATCTCTTAGGTCCTTTCTGTAGATACTGACTAGATCTGCTCTGTCCTAAACAAAATAAGCATCAGGAATCTCTTATTTATTTATTTTTCCCTTAGATTTCTCTCTCTTTTTTTTTATTTATTTTTATTTTATTTTTATAAAAAGCTAGGTTGTTTTGGAAAATAAACCTTCTGATGTGACCTTATTTGGCAGATGAGAATCCTCCCCTCTCTCTTCATCGGTTGCTTACAAAGTGCCAAAATAATACACGTATCTACTTTTCCAACTGCATTTGATATGATGTAATGTTTTTGCAGTTATACTATTTAGACAGTTGTTCCTACAGCAAACTAGAACATAACACAGGGATTAGCAGTAAAAGTAGTAACTAGCCAGTGCTATCACCACTTATATAATACCTAGAAATTAAAATGTCAACATGTAAGAAGAACAAGTCCACATACTGACAGTTCTGAATGAGGTTAGTGTTTCAAATGACACTATATAACGCGGTCATGAAACATCCCATCTCCACCAGAAAAATAGTATTACTTAGAACGTCTTTGGCCTCAGATATTCTGAGTTCTGGATTTTGTTGCAATACTTGTTCATAACAAATTGATGTCTACAGACACTTCATCAACTGTTCTGTGCAGGCGTATTACAGTTCTTTCCTAGACTGCCACTTTGAATGATAAAGTCTTTTGGAAGAGATGAATAGAAAAAGTAGTTTTTGCAGTGTTTTTTTTTTGAATATTGGGAGATATAAGGTCAGAAATATACCCCTTTTCAGAAAGGTGGGTAGGTAGGTATCAACTTGCCTTCCAATTGCAAGAGAAACCTAACATTAGGAATTTTGTTCTTCTCCATTTAAATTAGATTATCTTCAGTTAATCCAGGCTCTTTTTATATTTAATCACTAAGCAAAGGTGAAACTGCAGTTTTGAAGATATCTAAATTATCATCAGTCAGTGCAGTAGGAACTTACTATTCAGTGTTAATTCCAACATTGCTGAGAAGGATGAACTATGGTTCAAACTGTTCTAATTACCGTTAACTAATCAATTACTGAAAAAAAATCCCACGATAAAAATATTCTTCTGATCTCCCCTCATTCTTGTATTTTTTTTTCCTGTTCTCCCAATTAGTTTATAAACCATAAGATTTAAAGGTTTTTATAAAAGTTTGGAGAGTAGGTTTTTTTTTGTTTTTTTTTTTTCTGTCTTGCTTTTAAACTTTGCTTTCTTAACCATGATTGCTATTGCTATGTCAGAGTATACATGTATATATGTATGCATCACAAAGAAGCAGCAACCAAATGAAACTGTCAAAAAACAATGCAGTGAATGGGAGTCTTGAAGTTATAAAGCAACATACATAGCAGTATATAACTGGTAAAGATTTATGATTAAACTGTGCATGTCAGATTTTTATTAAAGAACACCAACATAATTATAACAAGTGCCAGTAACATTTTGATAAGGTCTGATTTTTGGTACTGTCAGTTCACCACATCCTAGAGGTAACCACAACTTTCTATATAGTTATCATTCTTTGACATATCTTTCCAGCTAGAAGAACTGAATACCAAGTACATTTTTCCAATCTGAAAGAATGGCTTTCATTTGGACAAATCATCTCTGTCCTTATAGTATTTCCTTTTAAACAGAAGTATTTATGATCTATCATATTTAAAAGTAATTAAATGTGCTATAATTACAGATTTATTTTAAAATAAATAGTTGTATGATCTTTATTCATCAATGAACTTGAGTTTTGTTAAGAAAAAAAAAAGCAGCAACTCAAATGTGTCTACTGAAATCAGTCTATAATTAAAGAAGATAAGACTCCTGAGAAATTATAAATAGGAGTTGATAACCAGGAGAATTATTCTATATAATCCTCAGTTTAGTTTTAAAAGGACTTATTTCTCCACTTTCACTGCTTTTGAGAAAGAGAGAGAAATATTTTGATGGGATCAAATAATCAGATTACTGCTGAATGTAAGTGGTAAAGGAAAGAGTTCATGATCTGAATCTTGCTTCAGTAAATTTTATAAGCACACATGTAGCATTAAGTACATCAGCCCTTCTATGAGTCCTACTTGCACTCATGACCTTCAAGAGATTCTCTTTTGTTCAAGGATCCAGGAAATATGTACAGTTCCCACGCCAGAGAGAGACAGCACCTGTGCACTGTGGAGTTACTTTACTATTACGTATCTGCACTAAATTCATATCCTCAGAGATTAATGAATAACTAAAAGTTAGAGGCATAAGATTTTCAGTTCGTGCTGTTTTCCTTTTAGCTTTTATCTAAACAATGCAATCCATATTCAACAAATGGCTTTGAGATCCAGTTCACTGATTTTCCTCATGAGTAACCAGTCTGACCAAGAGAAGTCTTTATTCTCTTTTTCTATGTACAAACAATACCTTAGGTGTTATAATATTACTATAAAGATTGAACACTGTTGGTTATTTTACTTTTTATCTTGTCTCCATCTTGTTTATTCTGTTCTGTGAAAAATGACCTTATAAATGCCACATTAAAAAAACATTATTCTAGATGCCTAGTATTTGTCTTCATATTTCTGATTCAAGTTTTCCTTGAGATAAAGGAAGTTGATCATTTTAGAGAAACTAGAACCAAACCGACACACTGTAATAAAGATTCCAGGACAGAGGCATTTCTGCATGCAACTATTCAACATTTCTTACTGGTTCAGGTGTTTGTGTTGGGTCTGTTATTTGCAGTTTATCTTGTGTTAACAAACAAAAAAGGATGTGAGCAGAGCACTGGGAAGAAAAACAACTTTGTGCTTTCTTTTTGTGGCCATGGAAATCCTGGGAAAAAGTACTCAAGACTGTTCATGTCTTTTGTGAGCCCCTGTGAACTTACATCTGGGGAGAATTCTTGGAAAGCACACAGAACCATGCAGGAGCACTCATGACAAGCAAGAAACCTTCCTTTGAATGGAAGAAAAAGGGAGAAATCTGAACCATTGCACAGCCAAGCCTCTCAGGTGAGGTGAAGAAAGTTATTCTGGCTTGCAATAGGATCCTTGAGACTGTTATGGAGCCTTGAGGCATCCTGGACAGATCACAAAATCAGAGGGAAATTATGCATAATGCAGAAAAAGGATGGAATTTCATGGACTTTTGTGCTACATCCATTTGGATTTTGGAAAAAATAAAAATAAGAAGGAAAAGAAAAAAAAGAGTATGATGAAAATAGTATTACCTAAGTGGAAAAGCAGATTAAAAACAAACAAAGAAACAAACAAATGAATAAACAAAAAACTCTGAGCCTTTCTAAATTCTGATCACTATGGGAGAGAAAATAAGCAAACAATCCAAGAAGATCCCCTTACTGCTAATTTCATAGGAACTCCAATATCAGTATCTGAAAAAAAAGCCCTGTGGTTAGCAGATCTTTTTCATGTGGTGTATTGCATTATTTCTCCATAAATCCCTCCAACTAAAACAATCATTCTCTCTTTCTTCATAAACAAATACACTTAAATGTCTGGGAATTCTTCATTCCTTGGACCTTTTTTCAAGACACTTGGAGAGATTTTGTGGGCCCTCTCTAGGGAATCTGTCCTAAAGACATGCAAACAGTCAGTTTTTTCATGCTACCACTTTTCATGGTGTTATCATGAGTCTCAAAACATATGGTGTTTTTCTTAAGTTCCAGTTTTTGGAGTAATGACTGTTAGTTGCATTTTTAGATTATTTACTATCACCATTGTGATTTTAATATTGAAACGTTTACAAGTTTTAATATGTTTGAAGTAGAAAGCCATTAAATTTTGATTTTGCAAGTTTGATTAAAGCCATTAAAGTTTGATTTTGCAAGAACTAAAACCATGGCAAGATTAAGAATCATAAGCTCCCACAAAAAATCTATTGTGTGAATCTAGGTTTTTCACATCATTTAGGCTTATCTCCAAAATACTGATTTGTATTTTATTGAGCTTTCACATAAGGTAACAAACAGAATGTTAAGATATTTTGATAACATATTACTGAATGAAAAGGTTACATATAAAGTATTAAAGCAATAAAAGGAAATAGAACCAAAGATTATTTCTGCTTTATAGCATTTAAATAACTCTCAGACTGTTCAATACTTTAATTTAGTAATTCTGTTGTTCCTTTGAGTATGACAAAAAGGAGGTTTATTTTAAAAAGTGTATTTCACTCCATTCCTTCTGATGCCCCTTCATGACCAGAGTATGATATAATGTAACCAACCACTGTCATACGTCCTATTAAAAATATAATAACAAATTTACAGTGTGTTCAAAGTTCAGCAGACCTGTAGAAAGAAATGACTTATAAGGACATGATTAGACCATTTCTGTTATGATACAGGTGAAGATGACCTTCCAAAGACTTCCAGCATGAGTACACTGGCATGCCATTACAGTCAATCCTCTCTTACATGTGAAAAGACTTGATTTCAGCAAAGAAAGCAATATCATGAGGATAAAATAAAATATTCCCTTTAAGAATGGTAATAAAGTACTTAACTCAATAATCACCTTTTGGTTTGAGCTCTCTTTCTTGAGATGAAAGAATTTGTCTTGCCTAAGATAGATATACAGTACTGCTTCCTCAAAGGAAATAAGTAACAGGAACTGTCCTTCGTCATTTCTCCTTATCTTGAGGTTTTTGCAATGGAGAAGAGCTGCACAAGAGCTTGCACAGATTTCTGAGACAGAATAAAATAGTGATCGTAGAATCATAGAATTTCTCAGGTTAGAAAACCTTCCAGATCATCATGTCCAACCTCAACCTAACCATTCCAATGCTATTCTAGCAGACCACTTCTAAACCATGTCCCTGAACACAACATCCAGATAGTTTTTAAACGCATTCAGGGATGGTGACTCAACCACCTCCCTGGGGAGCCTATTTCAGTGCTTAACAACTATTTGTGTGAAGTTTTTCCTGATCATAACTAATCTGAGCTCAATACAGGTTCTGCATTTGCTTATTTTTTCCCATTAAATTTGCAGATCCGGTCCAAAACCAATAGAATTATTGCTTCTTCTTTTCCACACCAATATCATCTTGGGAGGAAGAATACAAAATCCAGACTAAGATATAGAGATAGCCAATATACTGAGGAGACAAAATGATAATTACACTTGTGATCGGAAAAAAAATGATAGGAATTTGACTGTGGAAATCCTTTATCTGGGGCAGTTTATGTAAGTTTGCATAACCAGGAATGTAATGTATTGATCTCAAAAATCCAAAGCAACATCTATTCTTTGACCTTCCAAATTGATTCATACTGCTACCTCTTGAATTTACACTTCTTCCTTCTTCCTATATGCAAAAATGAATTTACCCACACTCCTTAAGGTCTAGACTTTTTTCCTTTATCAGCTCCTGTGACGGGTAGAGGGGTATGAAAATTCCAGTATCCCCACAGTATACAGCAGTGTGCCCTGGTGGCCAAGAAGGCCAATGGCATCCTGGGGTACATTAAGAAACTCGTGGTTAGTAGGTTGAGGGAGATTATCCTCCCATTCTACTCGGCCCTGGTAAGGCCTTACCCAGAGTATTGTTAAAGGGCCTGGAGCACTTCTCTTATGAGCAAAGGCTGAGAGACCTAGGTCTATTCAGCCTTGAAAAAAAAAAGAAGACTCAGAGGGGATCTGATCTATGTCTATAAATATCTAAGGTGTTGCAGGCAAAGGGACAAGGCCAAACTTTTCTCAGCAGTGTGTGGTGATAGGATGAGGGGAAATGGCCACAAACTGAAACATAGGAAGTTCTGCACAAGTGTAAGGGTGATGGAGCACTGGAATAGGCTACCCAGAGAGACTGAGGAGTTTCCTTCTCTGGAGATATTCAAGACCTTCCCCGGCGCATTCCCTGGTAGTACCTAGTCCCTGGTAGGCACTACCAGGGAATGCGTCGGGGAAGATTTAGATTAGATTTGAAGAAAAATTTTTTCTCTGAAAGAGTGGTCAGGCATTGGACTGGCCTTCCTAGGGATGGTGATAGGAGGATGGTTGGACTAGATGATGTTGTAGGCTCTTTCCAACCTTATGATTCTATGAATCTATGAATCTACCTTTGCAACCTGATGTAGGGAACCTTCTTTGGCAGGGGGGCTGGACTAGATGATCTCTGGAGGTCCCTTCCAACCCCAACAATTCTGTATTTCTGTATGACTCTGTGACTAGGATGGGGCTAGTTTCTAACTGTACTTTATGTTTTGCATTTCCCTTGTTCTTGTCAAAACCACAGTTCTAAAAAATAAGATAATTTGCTTTTTAAGATCGATTTTTCCCCTTCTTTGACTTGTTATGTATTCATGTAATGCTATTCATCATCATTTTCATTTTGACTTTCTAACCTATATGGATAGGTTCATCAGCTCTTATGTCACTGTGAGAGTAGATCAATCTTTTAAGCCAATTTTGTCTGTCATACTAATTGCTGACAAAGATTAATTGCCTTCAATTGGAATATTGGTAAGTTCTGCCAGAAGTCACACCTCTCCTTTCCTTCCTACTTTCAGTATATCATGTGGTTTGTGGTAATAAATTATGTGCACATTTTTATTGTGAAATTTTGAAAGTGGAGAAACAATTTTCATGACTTCTTATACAGACAAACAACTGTAAACCTCTATTACGAGTCTAAACCCTCTAGCCGAGATGATGTTCTCTCTTCTGTTAAAAGCTACAGAACATATTATATTATGAGTCAGAAAAAAAATATTATATCTTAGCATAAAATTCCAGAAAGCTTGAATTTTCAATTCCTTCTGCTGGTGAATTAGGAAAGCTCAGCTTGAAGCAGCTTCATGTCTATACAATTTATATTTATAATTCTTTTTATGATACAGAAGAAATCTCATAAGTAAATATACTTGGATTTTTTAGGTAGCATAAGATTTATTTTTAAGCAGCTAAATTTGTGCTTAAAGCCTGTATATGTTCACTGTTTCCCTGGTGACCTATCTTGAAAGACATTGGAGCAGAGGCCTGCAAAGGATAGCTGTCACATAATATAGTATCAGAGAAAAAACTTTCTTGTAAGTACCTACTTACCTTACTTCTTAAAGATCCAAACACTTAACCTGGGTTATTTAATTGCATCTTCAGACATAAATGAGAACTGTATACATATTTGCAAAGATTCAGCTGGATGACTGTTCCACACTGGTCTTTGCCATTAGTAGTCGGGCAGGAGGAAGAAATACTGCTACCCAGAAACAGTTGCACTTTGTATTCAAAATTAACACACTTTCTTCATGCATTTCTTTTGTGAAAGAAATGTGACTTTTAAGCAGACTATGAACAGCTTTCTTGAAGGAAATATAAGTTCTTTTATTAGAAATGAACAAGAAATTGCCTTTAGCTTATTATACTTGATGTCACAGAGAAGTCTAGGGCCAAACTATGAGAAGACTACAATTTCAGTTAAACAGTAGATGATATGAAGAGTACTTGAATCCTGCAGAAATTGGTAGAATACTGTCTGTATAAAGTAGATGCGCTGAGATTAACATTAAGTTGCAATAACATCATTAACATGAAGAGTCTTCCTTTTTTGCACTTACTTTCAACTCAGCTGACAGTATTTTCGCTACGTTCAGAAGATTTACAATCTATCAAGTCTGATGAATGTCTTGCTGTCTACAGTAGAGAGACAGGTGGTATTTGTTTAAAATGTGGCATAATTCCAATATATGCCTATTGCAAAAGCTGCTGAACTCTGGAAGGATAGAATCTGAAACTTAATTAACTATGGATGCCTCCTCCCAGTATTTGCTCTTTCTGCGATGAGCTTGCTGTTATTCACACATCTGAGTGAAAATGAGAAATTAATTTTTTATATCTGAAAATTTCAGAAGAATATTCAGAATAATCTCAGAAATTATCTCTGCAACTTTATTCATATAAAAAATATACATTTATAATGGTCAGGAAAAAAAAAAGCAACCTGAAATGAAAATTATGTTCATTTCTCAAAAGTAATTCCAATGATATTGATAGAACCCTATGATATATTTCATTTCTTCTGTAACCACTCAAAAATTTTGACTGTATGTAAGCATGTAAGTATGAATTAATCAGGATGGCTTTTGCAAAATCATAGTGTGAATATAGTATGAATTTAATATATATGTTCAAAATAAAGCCTCTTTGCTCTAATTCTGATATATGCTATAATGATCTTCTGAAGAGGAAAATATGATTACTTAAGTTAAAAAAAGTCAGTGCTGCGTTTTGTTAAAAATAACATCTCCCATTCTCAAACTTCAGTATTCCTTGAAGTTCCTTTTTTCTTCACATTATGAAGGATCATCAGATAATATGAAAAATGTACAGTACACATTATGTTTTTCTACAACCTTGTATGAAGTGTTCTTTAGGTGGGAGGTACTTTTATACTGAGTAGTTGTGCAATGCAAAATGCAATGCTTTTTCAGGATTTTAAATTGATAAGTATATGTGACAAAATTTTTCTGGAGTAGTAATAATAAGCTTTAGATGTCTACGAGTGAAATGTTTAAGACAGCTAGCCATGGAAGTAACATTGTACATTACAAATAAAAACAAAAAAATAACAAGGCAAAAGTTGATTTCTAATATCTACCTATGGAGTTGGTTTGTATTTCATTTAGAGAACATTTGAACAAGAAGTCTTTTTCATCATTCCTAGTTTTCAAAGTAGCTAATTAAGAATTAATTAGGCCTGAATAAAATAAAATTAAAAACAAAATAATCTAGGTTTGAAAAATAAATATACCATTTAATTTTATCTTTATGTTCTATTTTAAAAAGTTCTAAACAAATAAGAATGAGAATGATATAAACAGAAATGAGGCTATTATTCTTAAAAAAAAAAAAAAAAGCTGAATTTTGACCCTTAGCTAGAGATATATATATGACAGCCAAATTATTTCTATTTTTCTAACTTGTCAATTTAAAAAATATGAAGGAAGATGAAAACGGCAGTTACTCCATAATAGCTAGCAGAAGGCTTGGTTGGGGAGGGTTTTGCTATTAGTGATGAACACCAACTACAGGAAATACAATTCAAGCTTTTTAAACTATATGTGGAAAATGTGCATTCATACCCACCTATTTGTAACACTTACATATGAGCATGTGAACACACACATGCAATGTTCAGTCAAAGAAGCAGAATGGGAGGTGTTGGAGTGTTTTGCTAATATTCCTGTGCTTCACTAGATAAGAATGCTATGGCACAATATTCTGTAGAAAATACTACATTTAATTAATTGTTTCTCCTCTCGTATATGTAAAATTTATGTATTTAATCAACTGCATAAAATGGACAGGCATTACATTAAGACAGGCAGATATTACACATAATGCTATAGAAGGAATCCTTCATTTTTAAAAAAATTCTCTTTACAAATAGTAATTGCTTGCATTTATTATAATGAATTACAAATTACAGTTTTTCATGTGAGTGATAAACAGATTTTCAATTAACGAGGTACAGTAACACTGACTATGGAAGATACTGGTATACAGTTTTTGGGTTCAGGGAGTTCAGAGGATTTCTCAGACCAATGTTTTATAGGGTGATGCACGTAGTTTTGCATTTTAACGCTGTATTTCATGACTATCAAGAAACCTTTCTTGTACAGAACTTCTGACAGTTATTTCTTAAGCAAAGGTGCCTTCAGCAATCTTCTGGGATTTGCGGGAAGGTACAGCTTTTTTACTTCAATGTAAAGGTTTTTTTCTGTAAGCTTCCAGTGGAAAAAATGTTATGCTCAGCTATGCTTTCAGGACCAAAGTCCACCCCATGCTTCACATCCACCACACATACTATCATACACACTTCCATACAGGATGCAGTAGCTGATTGTTGACATAATCGGTTCTGTAGTTTAAGAGGTAAGAAGGATGATGTCCATGCATTTGATGATGTTCAGTCAGGAACTATTATCTCTGAGCACAGAATAATTGAGGCTAGAAGGGACCTCTGTCTCAACCCTCTGCTTAAGGCAGATATAAATTCAAAGTCAGATTAGATTGTTTATAGGTTTGTCCATGTCAAGGTTTAAATATCTCCAAAAATGAAGACTTAATTTAGATATAATTATTTTGTACATTTCCCCTTAATGAAGACCCTTGATTCAAATCATTGGAAGTCATAATATAATTTAAATTATATGAAGTGCAACTGGAAGGGATAATAGTAAAATAGAAAAACAAAGTAGCCAAAATAACAAATAGACATATTTAGACTTCTCTGCAAACCTATAATTCTCTCTCCCTGAATATCAAGACACAGCTGTTACTTTAACAAATAAACTTCTTTCAACTCCCACTTTCACCCATTCTCCTAAGCTCATTCAATATGTAATATGAGCACACAAAGAGGCAAAAATAAGTTTAAATAAATATATTTTGTTCTGTATTCTCTCACTGTCAAAAAATTAGTAATAACTTCTGTGCTGCAAGGTAGTTCATTTTGTTATAAGAGTTGTACTTCAGAATAAATGATGTATGGAAATATTCATTGTTAATATAACAAAAATGTGTGTGAATTCTAATGAATTCAAAATCTATCTATTTTTTTGTTTTTTTTCCTCATTATTTCTGCTACATATATTCTTGATATATCTACAAATACATATTCATATAATATGTGTATGTAACTTAGGCAAATATAATTTTTTTATAAAACTGAAGGAAAATAGAAACAAAAGAACACTGATATTAGAAACAATTTTACTTACACCCTGTAAAAAAATACATCTCCTAGTTAAAGGAAGAGAAAAAATTTAGTCAAATATCAGGAGGTCTAATATATAACTAGTAATAGTTATTTTATTCTGTTTGCCTCTCTATTCTGACTCAAATACCCACCGGAGCTATTTTAAACATGATCATTAATTCAAAGAATAACACCCCCATTTTTTTCATCAATAAAACATTTTTAAAAGCATCTTTTCTTTTCTTGCCTCCTGTAATTGCTGAGCAGTAAATTTTGTTGTGACTTTTCTCCTCTTACCCTACAGACCTCTTAATGCTTATGCTTTGCTGGAGTTCTCTTCTGTCCAGCTGCTTCATTTCTGAGTGTTTGCATTTGTTTTTACTCTGTGCTGAGAACTGTCTTAATTATTACTCATTTTACTGATACTTATTGAAGTGTCAGTACTTAAAAAATAATTTCTCTTTCTTGAAAATAATAAATGAATTTCAACGTATCTCCTTCCCTGCTGGTAAGTACAGTAGCAACACACTCATACTCTCTCTAAATTTCATAATCTGTGATATGTCTAATAATCCCAAAATAAAAACAAACCAATTCTACTAACCACGTGTTCAGAAAACAACTGCAGATTTACGAACATGAGCAACTTATGAAGGTGACAGATCCATTTGGGAAGGTGTCAAATGTTCATTAAATGCATTAAGAGCTGTAAAATCAGCTGTTAAAATCTAACAAAAGTATTGCCATCTTTGCAAATATCAGAAAGATACATAGCATGTGACTTGTACCAGTGCTAATTAATTTATCTTGTGCTCTAAATTTTTATTTTCAGCACAGTTAGAAACTCTCCTAAATTATGAGAAAATAACTAAAATTAAATTAACTTAGCTTCTTTTATGCTTATAAATTATACATAATTAAGTATCTTTTTGATTTATTTCTTCCTATTGACCACATGCCATTGTTGCCCATTAGATTTTAGCACACATTTTTCTTTCTCAGCAGTGTCCTTTTCTTCTGTTCAAAAGGATCAAGTTAATTATTTGTGACTCACACTTTGTACTGTGGAACCTGCCTATTGATGTTAATTGTCTTCTAATGGAGACATCCATTTTGATGGAGAAAAGAAGTCTAGAGGAACTGTTGAGTCATGTCTTACTGATAGTATTATACTCATATCTTACTGATAGAGCTTGGAAAGGAGCAGGTTATTGATTAACCATGTGAGTAACCTGGTGTCTATTCTGTCCCTTTCCTTGTACAATCACTGGCTGGCCTCCATGCCCCATGCTGTAGGTAATACTGTTGGACTACTCCTGCATCTCCAAAGTACACATATCTGTCAAATATGGGGAATTTTAAAGCATTGTCCGTCTCCTTTTGCTTAAGCAGAGCATATTGTTTTCTTTTGGAACCACAGATCGTAAGAACTGTATTTCCATATAATTCGGAGATCAAAAAGTATGCAGGACTTTTCTGGCTGAGGAAAACAGTAATGCTATATCTTCCCTTCAGTGAATACAACATTCAGAGTTATTCTGCTTCACAAGCAACAAAATACTTTTGCATACCCGGTAAGACTAGGGAGTAGACACACCCTGTATAGATACACTATTAAAAATATTCGTCATGTGACTGTTCAATTCAGTGCATTCATACCCACAGATAAGACATTTCTGTGGTGCTTTAAATTTAATATTCACCAGAGACATTAATTAGATGTTGTTCTGGAGTGCTGTTTATGTAGAAGAAAGTCACATACTCCAGTTTGTGTACCTTAAATACAAGGTACCTAAGTGGTACCTAGTGTGACATGGTGTCATGTAGCTACTTTATATAAGAAATTACATAACTCAGATTCATTAATAAAATGCTAGCGCTAAAACAAGGTACTCCTACAAAATGTATATTTCAGCTGCTTCAGTTCTTAGAATCTTTGTCAGCATTTCTGCTCACTATCCTTCCTTCAAGCTGTTGTTTCTAATGCTAACCAGATCTTGGCATGCTTGAATAGCACAGCACAACCCTTATAATGATTTTTGTCCCAAAGTAGAGGCTTTCCTTAGGAGACTTCTGTCAGTGCTTAACATCTCAGATCTCCTCTGAGATCTCTGCTTGTATTGTTTTTCACGGCATGACTTTACATTTCAAAAAACAAGCAATATTCTGGTTTCTTTGTTATATAAGCTTGGAGATGGTGTAAAATACAACAAAATCTTAATGTTACCAGTTAACATTCATATCAGAACTATCTGTTTCTTAATCACAGAAAAATGTTTGTCAAAGTTACCTACTAATAGCTAAATAATGTCTTTATTGAACTCATGGGTACAACCAATTTCCCAAAGATTTTTAAAATAAACTTTAAAAAAATGTTATCAATATTTAAATTTAAACAATAATTTAAGAATAAAAATTAAACTTGATTCATTGAGCTCTTACTAAACTCCAATGAAGCTGAAAGTGGAACAAGTTGTTTTATTTATATTTTTTTCAGGCTGATATTTGTCACGCTCCAATATAAAGGAGGGAGATGAGGTTCTTTGATTATGTGTATACCCAGCGTGAGATTAAGACACAGCGGGTCAAATGTTGGTCCAACCAGTTTATTACAAATGCTATTTGCTTAGGGATATGGGGAAGGGAAGGTGTCATGGTTTTATGATTTTTGGTACTGGTATTCCACATCATAACATCATGTAGTGCATTTAGAGTTAAAGAGTTAATGCTCCAGCTCCATGGATCATCAATAGTTCCAGGTATACCTGTCTCAGAAGAGAAGAAGAACTACATTCCCCAGAGGACTTAGCGATGCTTGGCGTTCTTACGTATTTACGTTCAGAGGGGAAGATAAAAACTGTCTGCGGTCACGGGACACTCTCTTTTCCTTTGGGATCGACTCAGCAGTGGGTGCTCGCTGCCGTCTCACCTTCAGCGTTAGCGTAAGGCCTTCGGTTTATCGGACACTCTCTCTTGCTCATTTTATTTGATTTATTAGCTTTAATTCCAATTATATTGTNAATTTTGCTGTAAATTTTCAAACCTTGAAGAGGGAGAGCTCCTCACCATCCCTGTGGGTGTTTTGTTTTAAGAGAGACATCTTTTTGGTTATCTTATTGGGACAACAGGATGTCTGTCCTGCTTTCTTATTGACAGGTTTAGCTGCCTCCACGTTCTGGCATTAGTTTGATTTATGCCCACCCCCATTTCTAAGTTTTGTTCTGTTTGTGTAACACATCTGGCCCAACAGATAAATCAGCAGGGAGTAGCACCTTCGGTGCCATGTACAAGTATTATTGTCCTTTGCAGTGATCAGCTTCTCCAAACCATAGCCCGAAAAAGACTACTTACCCCTATTTCTGCTTATCTTTACAACCATAAACAGAGACATCGAGGTGCTGTGACAAACATCTAGATGATTTGCAGTTGTCAATTATAGTCTTATAACCAGAAAAGCCTCCTGAAGCAAGCTTTGAGACAACAAAAGTAAAAACAGTTTCTGTTCTTCACAATATTTCAGGTGTTCAGTGGAAATTCTAGTACAAGAAAAAGAAGTTTTGCTTCCTATCTATCGAGTAGATTAGAAATTTAGATTGCTTATGAAGGTATTAGTTTATAAAATTACAAGAACAAATTAATTTCAGATGTACAAAATATGTTTATTTTCATTTTGGAATTGTGGATAGAGGGGACTAGTTTTCCTCTCATTCCTGTCATTATAGGAGTCACCATTGTTCATGCAATTCAGTTCTGCAAGTATGCAGTAACCAAGAAAATGCTTTGGGCAGTTTCTCTCAATCAACTGAATTGAATCATTCTTTAGCTTTTAATTAATTAATTATACGTTAATAGGTTAAAAAGTACAATAAGGGAAAATCTCACATGAATTTGTGGATAGATAAACAATAGAAAACAGAGGGCAGGAGTAATTTCTCCATCACTTCAGTTGAAAGATATAAAAAAATAAGTTCATAAGGGAGCTGGATGAGGGAACAATGTCATTCAACATATTGATAAATAAACTGGAAGAGAAAAAAAACAATGTGGTGACAAAGGCTGCAGCCTAGTTATAAGTAATTGCAGAAGGCACTCAAGACTGGAACAAAATAAGAGTTAAAATACAATGCAGATAAATATAAAGTGATATGTATAGAAAAAATTTTTATCTTCAGATATAAAATTATGGTTTCTTGAGGTCCCTTGCAGGAACAAAGCTATTTCTCATAAACCTACTAACAGCAAGGGTTATTATGGATAGTTTCGTGATAATATCAACACAGTTCTTGATACTTGTCAGATACATGAATAAAATGATAGAACTGATTAGGAAAAAATGTAGAGAAAAAAACAAGAAAAAGCATTCTTATTCTACCAGTAAAAACTAGCTATTTGTTTGTTTCTTACAAAGTTACATGAACTGCCCATGTTCTCGTTAAAAAAAAAAAAAATGTAGAGAAATGAAACTGGTAAGATGAGTGCAGCAAGGATGATCAAAGATGTGCTGTCACTTTTGTGCAAAGAATGAACATCTTTGGACACTGCAGTTTGGAGTGCAGACATTTGATAATGATCCATAATATTAGATGTGGCATGGGGAGAGATAAGTGGTTAAAAAACTAAAGTGTTCCACATGAAGGTGGGAGACATGACTATTAAATGAATGAATGAATGAATGCATGGATTAATTAATTAATTAATTAAGCCCAAATAAAACAACAACAACAAAAAACAAAACAAAAACAAAAACAAAAATAAACCAACCTAAAGCAGACTGAGTTTATTCTTCATACAAAGGTTAGTTGAGCTGTACAGTTGTCTGCTGAAGTATGTTATGAAATGTTTAAGGTTCATATGGATTCGAGAGCAAGCAATAAAAGTTCATGCCAGGAAAAAAAAATTGCTTACAAAATTCCTGTACTGAAAACAGTTAAATGCAGACAAGTTATTTATTTGCCAGATGTTAAACCTGCATCCAATGGTAAACACTGTTCAAAAAGGATAGTTAGCTATGCGGCCTTTGGTTTGACTTAATACAAAATACTGATGTATGGCATGGAAAAAGAGTATGACTCATGTCTCAGAGTTAAGTGTAAAGGACAGAAGAAGTTGGCCTCCAATTTCCTTTTTCTTTATCTAAATAATGAAGCCCAAGCTAACAATACTGAATAAACTTATATTTAGTCACTGCAACTTTTGTTTTATGGGGCAATGCCTTTTAGAAACACCTCAGGATTTGTCCAGGCTTACACGAAGCCCCCGAGCAATCTGTTCTCCTCAGAAAGGATTTCATTTTCTGTGTGCTATAGAGAATTGCGTTGTCACATCTGGCGCCTTTTCATATGGCCCTTTTCAGCATTACAGAAGGCACCTCCCAGAATCTGAAATTCCCTAAATATGTCCTTGTTAAGTCTTTATTGTTTGGCTTCGATGCTTCCAAAGCAATAGGGAATATACTCTTTTCATCCATGGACTATTTTTTTTCCTAGCATTTTAGCTCCAATTGAAAAAGAGAGCTAAGGAATGTAGCTGGACTTCTGAGGTAGAAACAAAAATTAACCATATCACATATAGTTTTAGCTTAATCTTAAAAATTTATTACCTCTTTCTACTTAGTACCTTTCACCTGCAATATCAATAGGAGCCATGAATTAAGGATGCAGTTTTCATGACATCCTTTTTACTTGCAGGATTAACCTCAGTACTTGATGTGGTTGACAATTGTCTTTCCATAGGTTAAATTTATTTGGAGCTGGGTTTTCAGGTTATACTTGTAAATGTTTCTGAAAGCTCCCTCTAGAGCTAGCTGTCTCAGGTGTTTAACACTGATTCCTCTGTCAGGAATCTGAACTACAAAAATGCAGTTGGGAATTACTCCTGAGGCTTGGACACTTTGCAAGGTGACAGGACTTGCTGAATTCATACTGCTAAAGGACTGCTAAAGCACTTAGGTTTTAAAAATGCATTGCTCATACATATACTCTGTTAAGTTTGTAATTCTGTTGTTTTGATATCACTTTATAGTTATAGTGAATTTGATCATCTTGGTGCACTTTCTGGTTTAGCATCTTGAAATGGTTTCTGAAGATGAATCTGTTCAACACAAGCAGACCTTGATGCAGCACTGAGTACATCTAATTTCCCATGTCCCAAGGGCTTGCCACAGTCTTCCAGTCCTTGTATTTTCACCCTTAAATCCTCTTTCAGCTCAGTATCAAAATAAAAGTCACCATATCTGGCATACTTGCAGCTACCAGAGGCAGAATGATCTCCTTCCAGAGATTTTGGAAATGAAATGGACAGGAAGTTGTACAAAGGCAACCTTCCCAACTGGAGTTCTGTCTGCCTCAAATACTAAAAAAAATAAGTAGTAAATACATTCTGTTTATGACAAAACATAAATGTTGAGACAGTTTTAGTAGTCTGATTTACGGCTTAAACTAAATCATAAATCAGAGAGTTCAAAAGAGAAAATCTTAAATAGATTTTGTGACATTGTAGGAAGAGGCATTTTACTTTTGAAGGTTGTCAAAGATCATAGAATCATAGAATCATAGGGGTTGGAAGGGACCTCAAGAGATCATCGAGTCCAACCCCCCTACCAAAGCAGGTTCCCTACACCAGGTCACACAGGTAGGCATCCAGGCAGGGCTTGAATATCTCCAGAGAAGGAGACTCCACAACCCCCCTGGGCAGCCTGTGCCAGTGCTCCGTCACCCTCACCGTAAAGAAGTTCTTGCGCACATTCGTGCGGAACCTCCTGTGCTGCAGTTTCTGTCCGTTCCCCCTTGTCCTGTCTCCACACACTGCTGAAAAGAGTCTGGCCTCACCACTTTGTTCCCCACACCTCAGATATTTATCTGAGATAAATAATAAATCAGATATTTATCTGATCAGGTCCCCTCTCAGTCTTCTTATCTCAAGGCTAAAGAGACCCAGTTCACATAGCCTTTCTTCATAGGGGAGATCCTCCAGACCCTTCACCATCTTTGTGGCCCTGCGCTGGATTCTTTCCAAGAGATCCCTGTCTTTTTTATACTGGGGAGCTCAGAACTGGACACAGTACTCCAGATGAGGCATCACCAGGGCAGAATATCTTAAACTCCTTTAGTAGCATCTGGTGACATGTCATTCTGCTTTATCTGTACATGATTAAGAATTATATATGGGTAAAATTAGAGAAAATAGAATTAATAACCAGAGGTCAATACACATATGTCTATAGTTGTTTAATAATAATAATAATAATAAACAATAGCAATAACAATAAAGTAAATTAATGTACTACAAACAGACAAAATGAATTATCAGTAATAACATGATTGTAACTTCCCCCTCTGGGAGAATTCATGCTTCAGAAATAATGTTTATATATGAATTCTAACTACTTGATCTTGAGTTTATTGGCACAGTAATATAAATATTTTTCAAAGCTCTAAATCTGCATTAAATATATTTGCTCGTGAGTTTTTCAAAATTATTTAATGCGCAATTAAATACACTGACTTTTGACAGGAAAAATTCCTAAGGCTCTATTGGGACTATCATAGCATATGGTTTTATAACTTAATAGTGATTTCTTTAACTGGTAGATCTTTCTCACTTCCTGCCTGAATTATTACCATAGTAGACTAGAAAGACTTGTCAATCTGTCATAGAAATGTCAGCATTTTAATTGTGTTTATTTTTTGATTAGGACTCTTGTAAATGTATTTTCTTCATCTGATTAGAAAGGAGCCATCATAATACATATACCAGAGGCTTATGTAGCACTCCTTGATAGAAGAACTATAAAAAGTTATTTCAGTTAATGTTTTATGGTCCATCATACTTTCTTATTTCCATATTTCATCAAGTTAGATTCCTATCTCAGTTATAGAGGTGAGGCTTAGGAAGCACAGATCTTAAGAACTGTGGAAATAATAGGCATTTACATCAATGGAAGAAAATAGAATTTTGTTCCTATTTTTACATATCATTGATGATAAAGAATATAATACCTTCTGTACCACAGTATTTTTCCATCTCATTAGTAACTATTCAAAATCCATTAAGAATAGTTTCAGAATAAGGAGAGGACAAAAGTAGTGGGTATACAGAGTGATTCACTTTTATAGATTAAATTTTTCTTCACGAGACACGAAAAAGTCTTGTGATTTGCACTTCAGTAAAAGGAAATGTATTTTCCACTTTCTCCACCACACCCCAAGAGGAAGCAAAGTTTTAACAGAGATTTTTGTCTTTAATTCTGAGAACTAAATTACTTACCAAACAAGCTCAATACAAATTAATTTCATATTTCTGTAACAGGCCCATAAACTTAACATATTGGCCAGTCATCACTGCTATCTATGTTATTATGTTTTTTCATTAGTATTTTAGACTGAATCATAAAAGCCTCAATTTTCCTGAGCTTCAGGGCTCTATTCAAACTTTGAAAATGTCCCAACAGATTTAACAAGGTTCTCCAAGTCCTTGAAATCCATTTCTTAAAGATCAGAATATGAGATTTTGTAAATGGCAACTATTTTTCATAGTTCATTCAAAAAAGTCTGAATTTCCTAGAGTAGATTATGTTGTTCCAGAGTAGAGACATAGACAGGAAATTCCAGTGAATTCCTTTGTGTTATTCAGTTCTTAATGCAAAACTTATCTCAACAATATAATGAAAATTATAATAATCTTATTACCTTATTTGAGGTTGTACTTAAGAAAAACTGAAGCATAACCTATTGTACCTGAAGCATAAACAGTTGTACAGTACTGTAAGAGTGAACTGGGAGAAAGATAGGTGAATAAGACAAAAAATCTGTAAAGAGACAGGAATCTCAGGTAGTGTAATTTAGCTTTATTTTTGTTATGCTAGTGGAGACAGACAAATTTGCACAGGTTCAGAATCTGACTGATATATCTTTAACTACCTTTCAATTCTATTTTTTTTCCCACTGTTAGTATCTGTGTCCCATACATGCACTTTTTACCTTTATGACAATAGTGTGAACTGAATTTTGATGAACACTGCACAGTTCCTGTCCAGTCAGTCTTTGTTTTTAATTTATTATCACATTTTCCTCTTAACATTCATCCAAGATTTCTGACAGTCAGGTCAGGGCAAAAGTTGAGGAAAAAGTATTTCAGCTTACACAATTTAATGAATTGAGGTCAATTTTCAATTTGGAGTAACCTATGGAATACAGTTTTTCTCTTTTAAGCTTAATTTTTCTCCCTTCTATAATAAAAATACATAATTCTCTGTTTTAATCAATACAGTATGTCATTTCTCACTGATAAATGAGCTCAATAATGCTGTAATTCTTTCAACATTGGATTAATGTGCAACTCTTTCATTTTGCTAGGCATACAGAGAACACACTAAATGCATTAGTAATCACATTCAGGAAAAAGAAATCTCATATCAGCTTTAGTGCTACATGATCTATGAAAAGATGGAAAAGTTAATGAAGAAAAAGAAAATATCTTGTTACTAATTGATTTTGACTGACACAGTCTATAGTAACTCATCTCAAGATCTGTGTAAATCAATTCAGAAAGTTCATTTTAATGTCATGATTCAGAAAGAGAAGAAATGTTAATAATGACTGGCAAAACAATGAGTTGCAACAGCAATGACATATCCTATTTAAAAGATGAATAAGAATTCATCTTTGAAATATTTTTTGGTCAGAATTGCTCACATTCTCAAAAATTTATTCCAATATAAGTAAGCCACAAACAATGCTGTTTTAAATAAACAATATAATCATTTTTACCAGGTGAGTCATTTCTGTTTTATGGGAGTATTGGGCAAGAGAGGACTTCGCTTCATGCCAAGGATCCTTTCTGTGCTGAAGGAAGAAAAATGAGTTTGCATTCTTGAAGGGTAGATAAACAAGAAATCTGTTCTGAGACTGAGGAAGGAAATCTGCTTTGTTATCTTCCCTAATATTAGCTTGTAATTTGCAGCACTGCTTTGATGCAATTGATGAACTATTCCTGTAGAAATGCATTGATCTAATTTTCATGAAAATGAAAGACTGCAGAAGTCACAAATGTGGTTCCTTGTGCATACTGTGTTACTGTCACTTATTACATGACACAGTAGCAAGCTGACACTGCTATAAGCTTTTATGTATGCTAGGCAGTCCTTAACTGTGTTCTGCACAGCATGGAAGCAATAGTGTAAAGTGGAAGATGGTCTGTGAGTATGTATTTTTGATGTCTCATTATCTGTTTCATTGTAACATTTCCTTGATTATAATCAGAATTTATGGTAAAACAGGAAAGAAAAGGTTCTCAGTCTGTTTTCTTTCATAATATTAATAAAAAGAACTCCCTAACAACAGCTCTGAAACATTAAGAGCCACCTTACAAGAGCATATGGGAGTCTCCAATGTAAATTCATAGCTAGTGTCTACTCAAAATTTATTCTGATTCTAGGTGAGCATACTCAAACATGCTCAACACCTAAATCCTTCAATTGAGAACTAAAACTACTGATTGAAAGTAAACTGTCTCTGTATATTTCTTATTCATTCATGTTATTTGCAGGACTCTAAGACAAATTGTTTGGTACTAATTTGCATTGCTGAATCCATTATTGTCATCTGTTGACAGCAACTGCCAAATTTGTGAATGAAGACAAGTAAACGGAAACCCACCAGGATGAACAGATTTATAGGATGTAAAAATTGGATATGCTATATAAATTGGAATCTCAGAATGCCCATTGAAAATGTAATTGCCTTGGAGAACATTTTTGCTCAACAAGAGCATACACATTATTAATCCCCAAAATCATAAGTAAATCCTTCTGAACTTGATTTGCATATTTAGACTGAGTTCGGTTTACGTTACCTTATTGTTGGACAAAACAAGGGAATCAGAGGACAGAAAAGTTGTCAAAAGCGTTATTAAATGCAAGGAGTGGAATTCTGGTTTTAGCTGCAATTATGTATATTCCGTTGTGTTCTTCAAAGTGCTATTAAACATATGACAAGTATTTATCCAAATTTAGCAGTATCTATTATAATTTTTTTTTTTTTATTGTGAAAAATACATGGAGTGTAATCACTTGAAACCTAACTGTGTGTAGCATGGGAAATAAACAGGAAGTTAGAAGTCTGAATGCAGTTGCAAGGCTGCAATCTCATGAAATGTTATGTCATGAAAATGTTATTTCTCTCTCATTTCACAAAAACTGGGATGGAAGTTGTGCTGTTTGTGTTCTGGATATTTGTAAAGTGCTGACATATATAGAAGATATTAATATGTCATTGTCCTCTTGAATTATATTAAGAAAAAATTATAAAAATTAGGCCCTCTGTATATCTTAGACTAAGTAACTCTTCACAGAAAAAAAAATAACTCTTTATAGATGTTTCCAAGGAAAGTAAAAGTAAAGATGCCCTGTTTCTACAGGCTACTGGTTATTTTGAGTGAATGTCACGGTAGCAGTTGACCAGAGATAAAAGAGGATGAAGTAAATTGACTTGATAACTTACCTTAGAGTTGAGGTTTGCCTTTAATAGTAACTGTATAAAGCAGCATGTCTAATGGATTCAGATTTCTTC
The DNA here is from genome assembly GCA_013399175.1 of Odontophorus gujanensis. Lineage (NCBI taxonomy): Eukaryota > Metazoa > Chordata > Aves > Galliformes > Odontophoridae > Odontophorus > Odontophorus gujanensis. The sequence goes on from VXAB01000563.1 coordinate 48,409, forward strand.
CTCCTACAGTCCATTCCTAAGTGTAGTTGACATAGTTTCTTATTTGTCCTACTTCATAGTAGTCAAGATCTTATACTTTGATATTGGTGAAGACAAAATGACACCAGGCGTTTTCTATATATCATATCAGTCTTTCTAAGGTGTAATTCAAATCTCTACTGCAAACCTGCCAGGTTCTGGAGGGACTTATTCTGTGATGTTGAAATATTTGAGGCTCTTTTGTTTTATGGGATCTGTCCTGGTGCTCCTATCTTTTAGGACTGCAGCATTCATTCAGTTTCTAGACTGCCCCACCAATCTGTATGCCAGGATACTAATACTTGACAATTTAATTTTAAGCAAGGTGAATTTTTAGCTTTATTGTACTTTATTCATCATTTTTAAGCAAAAACTCAAGCTATGTTTAGAGGATGTGGTCATACACTGGAAAATCACAGAACTACAGAACTGTGGGGGCTGGAAGTGACCTCAAGAAATCAATTCCATGCTCCATACTAAAACAGGTTCCACTCAGCAGGTTACGCAGGTAGGTATCCAGATGGGTCTTGAATATCACCATTGAAGAAGACTCCAAAGCCTCTCTGAGCAACCTGTTCCTGTGCTCCTTCACTCTTAACATAAAGAAATTCTTCTACATGTTTTTATGGAACTTATGTTCAAGTTTTAAAACACTGATTATTGTCTTATCACTCTACTACACAAAGAAGAGCCTGGCCTCATCCATTTGCCTCCCACCATGCTTTAGATATCTAACCAGATCCCTTCTCAGTCTTCCTTTCCCCAGGATGAACTGTCCAGGGTCTCTCAGCCTTTATAACAAGGGAGATGTTCCATACCTGTTATCACCTTTGTGGCCCTGCGGTGGACTCCTTTTAGTAGATCCCTGCCTTTTTTGAATAGAGAGCCAAGAAGCAGACACAGAATTCTAAATGAGGCCTCATCAATGCAGAGTAGAGGGAAGGGTCACCTCCAACTTGCTGGCAATGTTATTTTCAATGCACCTCAGGATCCCATTGGCTTTGTTGCTCACAAGGACATGCTGCCTGTTCAAGGCCAACCTGTTGCCCTTCAGAATATCCAGGTCCTTCTCCACAGTTCCTTTCCAGCAGGTCATCTCTTAACTTGTATTGATACGTACAGTTATTCCTCCTCATGTGCAAGATTCTACACTTTCCCTTGTCTCACAGAGAAAATAGAAAAAAGTGATAAAATTCCACAGACAGGTAGCAAATAATTTCCATTTCTATCTGTGTTTTGTTTGTTTGTTTGTTTGTTTGTTTGTTTGTTTTGGTTTTGGATATTTTCTTGGCCATCAAATGTTTCCTCCAAAGAAATTGAAGAAATCTCAGGTAATATACTTTGGAAAGTAAGATGAGTCACATCATCTTACAAGACAGTAATAATAACAACAACAACAACAAACATAAACAAATACAATAAAAACTAATAGCATTGTGAACTTGTGAGCTCTGTCTGTCTCACATCTCTCAGATTTACCTTCTTTCCTATGTGCATGACAGCCAACCTCCCTTGCTGCATGTAGGGCATCATAAGGCAGTTGGCCTTTTGTAAGTACGTTGGTACTTAAACAGTGTAGAAAAGATGAGAATCCTCCTGGAAGTGAGTGAATTTCTTAAGTTCACTGCTTGGAGGAGCAGAATTTTTCTGGTTCTGTCCCCTCCTGTCTCCTTTTGCCCCAGTACCCTTACTGGCAGGACACTGTAGAAAGCTGAAAAATGAAAACATCCTTGGATATGCACAGCACTGCTCAGCAACAAGTTATACATCACTGTGTTACTGACATTGTTTTTGTCATAAAGCCACAATATAACATCATAGTAGATACAACCCAGAAAACCATCTCTGTCACAGATGAAACCAGGATAAGTACCAACAGGGACTTTATTTTCTACAGTGCCTATGTCTGAGAGTGGATACTTCAGTATCAAAAGCAGCAACATAAATAAACATTCCTCACCCCAAAATGAAAGTTTGCTTAACACTAAATCTGGGCTTCCATCCCAGATCTTCAGTTCAAACATACCTGGGAAGGGAATTTTCTTTCCCTTGAAATCTAAGTATATTGGGTCAGAATGCTGCTTAGTTCAGAATGCAAAGCAAGTAAAATTATAAGGCTAGTATAAGGCTTTGCAAAAGCAGTTTGCTCTCAAGGCAAACTAAAGGAAAAATAAAATTAAAGTTATACAAATTTGAAGTATAATATTCCAAGTCATCAGAACTTGAAAAAATTACATTTTTCTATATAACCACTATCCAATATCATCACTTTGGGTGATGATAGATATAGATATTTTTATTTTGTTTTATATGATATTACTTGATATATCTATAATTGATATATGTTTGTGTGTGTGTTTTGTGAGCTAAAACACAAATTGTAATTTTTTTTTTTTAATTCACAAAAAATTCTTATGAAATAAGAAATACTGGTGATGCTTGGCTGACTTAACAGTTTAACTATCATCAAACTAAAACAAGCAAGCAAATAAAAATATAACAAATAATTTACTTAATTTAGAGATGAGTGATTACAAAGCCTTCTTTCATACAACAAATGAATTGTTCTATTTATGAGTTCATTTCAAAATGAAAGATATAAAAATATCTTCAATATAAAAATGCATAAAATTAATAATTTAATTCTTAATAAAACACTTTGTGACATGTCTCTATCACATTCAAACCTCAGTTTCAGCTGTCAGTATTTTTTTGTTATTTAAAAGTGCAAGTTCCTCTGCTGCTAAATGCACAGAGTATAATGTGTGTTCTGAACAATGATACAAGGCCAAGACTGTGATCCAAGAAAAAATGTCCTTGTGGTTCTTGGTGTTTTGGTTTCACCTGGCAGGTGTCTCGTGGTGTTTTGGCTAACCTGGTAGGTGTCTCAGTGCCACTCAGTCAGTTATTGTGAAATGAAACTAAGCTAATAACTGAGTTGAAGAAATAAAATAGCATTCAGAGTTCATACAGGAAAAATCATTATTTAGCAGTCACTTTTCTAGAAACTGATATTGAATTTACTTCGTACAAAAATTGACTATAATGATATAAGTTTTTATATTAATCTTCATTATTTATAAACAGTACTAATGACAATAATAAACTTCACATGGTAGGATGCACCATAACATTTTTAGAAATACATTCTTACATGTTATCAAAGTTTATACCTTAGTGCATACACATAGATATACATTCATATGAGGTCTAGATGAATGAAAATATACGATCTTCCAACAATGTATTCAAGTGGATTTCAGCTCATAAAACACACATAATAGCACATGACTGGCATTTTATGGTTTCCCTCCCAAGGAGGATTTTTTTCTTTTTAAGAAACTGGAGTGTTTCATTTGAAGTTCCTTGAAGGAAGTGATGCTGTAATCCAGCTGTGGTAACAGTGACTTTCCTCTCAGGGTTTGACTAAGAAAAAAAACTGAGATTTCATACTAGCAGGAGTGTTGATTCACACCAGTTGGTTTCGCACTAGAAAAATAATAGTGCTCTAGCCTGTGTCACATGAAGAAGCTGAATAACAGATGTAATAGTGTAGAAAAATATCTTCCATGTTTCACTTCTGTTTTCAACATTTCGGATTGACATTTCTGTAAAGTTCAACTGACTTAAGATTAAGTAAGTCTGTGCTAGCAGAGAATAATATTTTTAAGCAAAACCAGTGGGCACACAGAGCATGACATACATTACTGTTTACTCTTGGATTTCTATTTGTTTGTGGTTGCATATTTTTTTCCATACTGATATTTTGGGGTCTTTAAGGAAAAGTCAACTGGACTAGGCAAGAAACAAGTCCTTGGAGGCAGATGTTAATTCTAAGTGGAAGGCCAGGTGTGAACATTTACAAATTTGAGCCAACCATAAATGATAGATAAGAACATGACTCTTTGTTCCCAGAAGAAATAAATGAGTGCTAATGGGGGATTTTTGATCTTGCAGTGATTTTAAGAAGAAAGGTTAAAAAATGTTGTGAGAGAAGTGGGGAGAATATATAAATATTTATTTTATGTTTTTATTGCTTCAGGAACAGGCGATCAGATTTGGATTATTTACCCTATACTGGAGGATGTTTATTTATTTATTAATACTCTGTTCATACAATGTCAGGAAATTTTATTTTGAATTTTCCTACATCTTATTCAGGAATATTGGCTAACTTCAATTCTCTCTGCTCTGGAGTCCTGTAGCTCAACCTAGCAGTTCTTGGAGAGGAATTCTTAAATTCTAGTGTATTTGTTAAAACCGCAAGTGTTACTTTTTCAGAGAGCTTGGGTATATAGTGTCAGCTGGGCACCAAAGTTGTCCTAGTTTAATTAAAAACTTTTCCTCACTGGTTAGTTTCTTTCAGCGTATCAATAGCAGTGAGAAGTGTTTGGCTAATACAACATCACAGAGCTGGTTTAAGCAGTTCTCTTAAGCACGAGGTGTTCTGACTACAAGATTAACAGCTGCAGGCAGGAATGTGTAGTATAATAAGCCTCATCTTAATTGGTAAAATTAAACCAAAAATCAAAGCTCTTCATTTTATTTTTCCTTCAAGAGGGACTGGAACCAGAATAATGTATGTGAAAATTAAACTCAAGAAAAAATATTCTTTTTCAATATGAACCTCTGTCAAGTAATTCTGAGTTGCACTGGAGTTTAATTGCATAATATTGAATTTTTGTTCATACTGAATCATAGAATTTGTCTTAAATCCTTACTCTCATTTTCCATGTTATAATATATATGTGTGTGTATATATATATATATGAAGTCTGTTGTAGATAAAAACAACTAAGAATATTTGGGAAAGATGATGGAAACAAATAACAAGAAGGAGGAAACAACAGAGGAAAACATGCAGAAGTGGTCTGGGAGTTCACATTTTAAGCAGAATATCTGAAGGACTGTTGGAAAAGGCTGATGAAAGACATACAGACAAGCATCATAGAATTGCAACTAGAATACTTTAATTGAAATTAAATATCAAGTTTGATGTGCTTCATTAAGGATTTCTCTCACATGGCTTTTTCAAAATATATGTTTTTTGATCTGCAACATCATTTATTGTTCAAAGATAAGATTTCTTGGCACTGAAAACAGGGCATTCTCCCATTGTTATTATTTTTTTTTTCATGCTCAGTACTTCCGAATATGTTTAGGATGAAAACATGCTCATGATGATCTGATTACCTTAGTTCTGGCCATCTTCTGGAAAACTTGCTTCATTCTGGTTTTACTCTTCATAATACCACCAGAACTATGAGTTTGACAGACCTTCTTTTGTCCAGAGGTGAGCCAGGACTAAAAGTCAGTGGATTGTAGAGGGGACAGACAGACAAAATCTCACAGCAGTACCTTTGAATTCCTTACCACCTTCCCACTGGTCAGTTACAATTATATTGTAATTAAAGAGCATAATGACAAACTTTTTGCTACTGTTACTGGTTGTTTATTTAATTCGAACCTAGACATCACCTATACAGGTAGGAGACCACTTGAAAGTTCAACCTGCATAACCTACTGATATTTTGTCTCAAAGGTTGCACATTTTCCTTTACCGAGGAAAAAATGAAGACACTTTTAATGCCCTTGAGGTGCAGTAGTTTTGCCTTGTGTAGCTATATATAAAGGATGAAGGGAAAAATAAAATAAACATCAGCCTGAAGGTTCACTGTGCTTTTATTGTTGCTTCTTGGTACGTAGAGATTTATTGTGTCAGAACTAGTTTACTATTTACTTTGCTTCATTGGTGTTCTGCAATTCAAGATGCCGCAGCAGCAGGTTTGATCTACTTAAAGTATTCTTTGTGTAGTTAAGTTGGCCTAATAATGCCAGAACCCAGGGTCAGGTAGGATGCTTTGGATTCACTGTAATAGGAAATTGCTATACTTTACATAATGAGATTGAAACAAAATTTGTCTATTTATGCATTAAACTCTGAGAAAGCATTGGTTGTTATAGAGATGTGCTTGTCCTTTGAGAGGAATATGCCGTCTGTAATTCTAAAACTTAGGAGATCTATACAGGGAACTTGGCAAAGAATATGCTGGAAGAACAAGACTCAGTTAAATGTGCTTTTGTAAGCAATATTTGCTATCCCTTTTTATTATTATTATTTTAATATAAGTTGTGGTTTGTATGATCTACTTTTTATCTGACCTTCAGGTATTGTTTATCATCTTGAAACATAAGCTGTTTTAGCTAGGGTCTATACATTTCTTTATTCACAGCTAGCAATGAATATATTATAGATGCAATGACTACAAATACCAGATGACATTTTAGCTTTGTTTTCTGCAAATACATATTTTCCTGTGCTAGGAATGAATGCTCTAAAATAAAATTTATATCTATATATAAAATTATTTTTTGTCATTGAAGATCTTGGACAGGATCACATCATCTGGAAAGCTGAATTATCTTCAGTTCATTATGTGTGCATAGGTCTTGAATAGATTCAAAAGAAAAAGACCTGATTTGTATCAGATTCACAACCTAACACATCCAGTGTATTTCTGCATAAATGATACCTTGCATCACCTACTCAATTGGACTTGTCAGGTGCTGAACTGAGTTAAGTATATCATCCACAACATCACATACATCATTCTTAGTACCAAATGCATCACCTACTGAACTGAGTATCTCTCTATTTTAAGAAGACTCATAATAAACTGGTTGCATTTCCATTCACATGTTTAGATGGATATAGATTTTGGTGTATTTGTTAAAGATGAACATCCCCCAAAAAAGCAAAATGCTTGATATACAGCTGACATAACATTTCCTGAAATACCCATGCTAAGAACAGTACTGATCGTATGAACAGCTGAATTGCATACATCAACTTGCTACAGTGATCATATCTGACACATTCACTTTCCAGAAGACACCAATCATGTGAATGAGCTGAAACCACAGTCAGAAAAAGTTTAGGTCAGTAACAGCCCTAGAGGAAGAACTATTACTTATAGCTGACAACATGCCGTCAGACACACAGCAGTTTAGCATAGGTTTTCAGATGTGCACATGAGAAGATTTATCACCAGGAAAAGACGAGAAAGAGGTAGTGGAGACAATCAAATTGATTTCATATATTAAGATCTTGGTTGCTTTGTTCTGTCTTTCAGTCTACTTTTTTTTCTGTCTCTACCAGTAATTTTTCTGCTTCCTGTATCGATATCTATTTTCTTATTTGTTGATGTACTGCAGAAAGAAAGACAGAATATAAAAATATGTCATCTGAATTCTGCATTCATGAACCAGGTCAGGGAATGTTTCCAACCTTGATACTTTAGTTGATCATCTGCATTTTAAGTAATCTGAGAAAGTGACATCAATTGGAAATAATTATGTTTTGGTTAAAAGGACGCCTGCAGTAGAGATGGAAAAAAATCCACTATCAGGAGCAAGTGTCTCCCAAGAACAACTAATGTAGAGATGAATTATGTCTTTCTCTAAAGAGCTGAAATGGCTTTTCTTCTGCTGCAGAATTGTGAGTCAGCCCTGCCCAAAGTAGAAATATTATTGAAAAATGGATTCAGGTGGAGGCTCATGAACAGGTATGGGTAGCATTTTTATAGATAAATGTGATCAGGATGGCAGGAGGCTTATGAATAAAAACAGCGGTAAATGAAAAAAAAAGGCTAAAACAATTGTTAGTATGAACTGATACGTATGGGATAGCATTTATCAGGTATCTGTGACATTGCATTTCCAGAGTGAAAAAAAACAGCGCACAAATTTGTGTGCAACACATATACAGAATGGAGGTATTCTTATTTTCAACTCTGATCACCGAGCATTTCAGATACTACTCTAAATCTTGGAGATTGTGGTTCTCTTATTAATTTCTAAGGATGACAAGCTGAAGGAGTAATAGCTCAGCATTGCTTGAGCTATATCAATTCACTCATCCTCGCTTTTTTTTTTTCTATTCATATCCCATTGCTCTACAAAAACCTGAGAAACTGTGGTTAACATGCTGCAACATTACACACACTTGAGACCACAGGTGTGAACTTTCTGACTTCTCCTGGATATTTCATGGAGCTACATCAGTAGTTTAAGTTCCACTGGAATGGTGGCATAACTTATTAAGCTTATTATGCTAATTTTGCTGTTACTGATATGTTTTTCGGCAGACTTTATGAGACTAGATTTTACCAATTTGTTCATTTTATTCACTTCTACTGAATGAGACAAATAAACATACACATATCTTTATTATAGCATCTTCTTCATTCACCCTGATGTCTCATTGTTTTAGTATCCATTTTTAACTCTTACTAGCAGACCTTCAGTCACATTTCACTCCTTACACTAGTGCAACTGGATGAGGTATAATCTTAGAGATATCCTGAGATATCAAAATACTATTGAAATAAAAATATATATTATTTATTTTGAAATAGAGAATTTCTTCTTTTTCTAGGAGACATTCAGTATTAAATTTGTTTTATACTCCTTCAAAAACAACCACATCCAATTTCATTATTATTGTAAGTCAAACTAAATGCTACTAAATCTGCTCCATGTGTCTCTCAAAAATTGACATGGATTTTGTTATGTGAAATGTAGATTCTTCATTTTTTCTCTGAACATGAAAACTCAGATATTTTGACAACAAAAGTAAAGCTTTAAAAAGTATTTCTAAGCCATTTTGAATCTTGAAATTTCTTTTAGCAATTTTAATCTTGGATGAATTTTGTCTTTCAAAAAACTATTTTCTATATACTCATTATCCACTGTGAATTCAGGTAACCCCCTAGTGGGGGAAAAAAAAAAAAGATTAAAAAATCTAAAGGGCAGTTTTCTTGGCTACAATCCATAGCTAAGCAATTTCCAAATTAGTTGAGTTGATACTTCTATAGGTTATTACAAGCTCCACCCTGCTCAGTCCAAATCTGCCATATTTGCTCTTGTTTAAAATTCCCCATGTTTAAAAAAGGGAAAATGCTAAACTTCTAGTTCCTGTGACAACTGTTGATCTCTTGAGGAAGTTCTTAAGGTTTGTATTTGGGATAGCTGCCAATCTTAGAACAAACTTCTTTATATAAATTTTCAGCAGTTGCCTAAATAGAACAATGAATGAAAATGTCTGATGCAGAAAGCTCAGGACTTGAAAATGTGACCCCAGTTCCTTGTACAACAAATAAGGACAAGCTCATTCTCAGCAGATGAACTGGTCATGTCTCCATTTGCTAACATTTATTGATTTATTTGCAATGTATAAATAAAATTATGACTATAAAAATGAGAGGATGAAGGAAACCTGAAAGATGCATCTCAATTATATGGATAGTGGGATTCTACTGTTAATGGTTCCTAAATTCAAAAAGGTAGTGCCTGATCACTGATATCCAGACTAAAGTTCTATAGGTTATCTTTCACTGGAGTTTCATTACTGAAGCATTTCTGCTCTTTGTGAAGGAGAAAGGAGCTGGGCTAAGTTAATGCTGAAGAGGCTATGTAAGAAGAAACAAAAGGCTCTTCACAAAGAATAATATATACTAAATTTCACAGCACAATATAAACAGCTCTGAAGTAATGTGAAATTAAATTTTCAGTATCTTTCAGTAACTCAAGTAAACAGATGCAGGTATTATGTTGGTTTTAATCAAACCAAATATGTGCCTTTGAACTAAAGTTTGGTGGAATGGTTGAAGGTTTTACACTGCATTGCTGAACTTGCCCAGATAATTTATATAGAAATTGAAAAACAAGCACAAGTATCTGGGGTAGAGAATTCAAAATATATAATTAAGGTATGGCTATATTGTCTATGAATTTTATACCTAAATAAAGAAGGGAGAGCTGAACTCTTTCTGGTATTTTAATTACAGCTAAGAGGATAGCTTTCAACGTGTGTCTGACAAATGTTGCTATTTCAGTGGTCAAAGTATTTCCAAAAATGCTGGATATTCCATTGAACTTGTTAATTATTCACAGTTACAGACTCTATATTCAGATATACGATGTCTAAGATCTAATATTTGATACTGAATGCTCACAAAGAAGGTGAAGATTTTGTACACATCTTACCTGTCTCCTTGTTCCTTTCCCAAACAAGTTTTGTGTCCTTTCAGATGAATTGCAGCTTCTGTAAAATGAAAATCCTACTTCCAAACATAAAAGAAAAAAGTGTTTCCTGAGCTGGTAGCACTGATCTGTGCAAAAGTATTACTTCAGTGAGTTCTCAGTCTTCTGCAGGATCCTAGGGTACATTAAAAGTAGAAAGCTTTGTAGTACACATCTGGACTGTCCAAGAAGGTTTCTGGATTATTCTAGAGTAACTCCAGACTGATGAAATTCAGGGACACTATGCAATTGGGTGACATTCAAATACACTTTCTGCAAAAATGTAAGTAAATTACTTCATAGAACCTGCAAATGAATATGAATTCAACGCTGAGAAACTTATCATTTTGAATGGAATTAAGGATCAACTTAAACAAGTAAGAAGAACATCTGTAACATACATGTGGGTTTCCAAAGTGTTCCAACCAAAGGTCAGAAATTTGAAACAGAAGAACAGAAAAGATCATACACAAAACTACTTGTAACAAGAGATGAGAAACTGAATTGACTGTTATTCTAAATATTCACAACTATAGATTATTTCCTATGACATATGATGTCTTTTTAATAATAAAAATATAGACTTTAAGTATTGTTTAAACTGCAGTCCCAAAAATATCCAAATTAATATAACTTATTCATAAATGCAGATTATGATATATACAGGATGGCTGTTAGATTTACTCATGGTAAACTCTCATGAAGAGAGAAAGAGAATAATAAAAAAAAAGGTAGTACTTTAAGACAATGGAAATGCATTAATATATAAGAACATAGTCAAAGTATCCCACAGCATGTTACAAAATGAATTACACATTTTAAAGTCGGAATTAAAATTAGAAAATTCAACTGAAAATAGAGCAAAATAAATGGATGCTATTACATTGTCATCTGGATAATTCATGAGATAAACAGTCTCCAGATGCAGGAAACTAGATTCTCAAGAAAAGGTGACTAAAATGACATTCTACAAGCAAACATAAATGTTGTCAAGAAAATAAAGCATATTTATTTTATTACTGACTCAGTAATGTTTCACACAGTGAAATTACCTATTGCCTGATTTCAAATAATCAAGTATTTATTGAACAATGCAGGTTTAACTTGTATAATATTTTGTCTGGGGAGATGTACTAACAATGTAAACAATACCTGAAAGGTATTATACAATCCACAGGACATGCCTCTGAATTAGACCTTCTCTAAATAGCTGAATCTGCAAAAGAGTAGTATTCAGTTGATACATGATACCATTATCCTTGGCATATATATTAGTCTTTCTTATCAATCAGATATTGGTTTAGTCTTCACTTCATTGGGATTCAGGTGGTCTGAACAATGGTGCTAAAGAACATTCTAATAAATCTGTCCTTTACATAATTTTTGAATGCAGAAAAAAATTATGTAAAAATTTATATCTCTTACTATGCTGGAATCTGCATCTTTCACTATAAACTTCACCTTTGTTGTGAGTTATCTTTCTTCATTTTGCATTCCTGAGGAAAAACTATGTAAAATTTTTAACATTCTTTCCTTACATTCTGTATATACAAATGGTCATATCAATAAATCTATGCTGTCAGTGTATTTAATTTGATGTCTAATATTAGTCCAGTTTCAAAATGGTGAATTGCATTATAAGAAAGACAAGAGAGGGAGAACTAATAGAAAAGTGTCCTGAAGCAATCTAAGTGTTGGGAAACGTATTGAATAAGACTAATTAAGACAATTACTTTAAATTAAGTTGGTTTTTTTTCTTTTCCAAAGCATCAAAAAAATACTTTTCCATCTAATATGCTGTAGAAACAAGGAGAAAAGCCTTCACAAGCCCAAATCTCCTATAAGAATACATGATGATAAAAATGAAAGTAAATTGCACGTACCTTTTCTAAAGTGAAGTAAGTAGTGATCTGTATTTTCTTACTGCCTTAAGAAAGGTGAGAAATACTTACAAATATAAAAGTCTTTATTTTATGAGTGGACACATGCTACAATAAGTAGTCCATAAACTTTTTCCACAAACATTTGTGAGTCTATAGTAACAAATCCAACTGAATGGAAGTAAACTATATTGCATTTATATTCTTATTTAGTTTTATGAAACAGTAAAAAAAGACAAAACACTTTCTATAATGAAACACCTAAATAGCTACTGTGAGTTACATTGCTCCTAAAAAGTACAAAGAAAAACATATGTTCAGTAATATAGTGAATTGTAGTAACTCTTAAGATGTTCTGGAATGACATTTAATTACAAAAAAAAAAAAAAGAAAAGACATCAGGAATGATTCCTCACTTAGATTTAATTATGTACACAAGGGAAATGGTGTTTATGTACATTTATGTTTTATATTTTCTTTTACTACATATCTGCATATAAAATAGCATTCCGTTCTATAAAGAAACATAAGCTCATTCAACTCTACTTACAAGTTCAGTGTTATGTTATTTTATATCTGCTTTTAATAGCTGCAGAATTAGGCTCAAGTGACATTGTCCATATGCAATGCAGATATCTTTTAGATAGTCAGTGGCTTCTGTCTTGGAATAGGTAGTCTAAAAGGAAATGCATGTAGGTATCTATACTGGCTAACTCCCTGTCTCAATGCTGCTGACTTGTCTTCTGTCTCTTCTGCTCAAGGCATTAATATGTTGTGGTAGTAAAACTTAAGGAAAAAGACAAGTTGTTTGGAATGCTACACAATTTTTCATCCCCACAGACTTGGTTTCCTCATCTCTCATCACTGGGAACCAATTTTCAGCATTATAAAGAACTGTTGGAATCAGCTGTGCAGTCACGCTACCCCATCTTTTCCATGCAGATTAGCCATTTCCACCCACTACTAAATCTATTCAGCTGCCTTGAAAACTCCATCCCTGCTCAGTCTTTTCCTAAGTCTGACCTTGTCATATTCAGTCTCTTTAGGTGACAAATTACTGTCATCTGTACTTCATTAAAAATGATATTACCAATAAGCATAAGATAACTTACTAAAAATGTTTATGATAAACAAACAAAAAAAAATTATATTTATCTGCTCAAGAAAAAAACAAAATTGCTTCTGACACATTTCTGGCAATAGTAGGCTACGTATTCACAGATAGGCTAATAGTCGTATACAGAAAGAAGGATGGAATTCACCCAACTAGTGGGGGAGCTCTCTGGCTATGCAGCAATCCCTCACGGGAAGCAGCCTAGGTCCAAAGTGATGCTTTCCCTTCAGTGGCTGGCACCTATATGAGCCCAGGGTGGCTCCAGCCTAGGTTCAGCCTTCTGGTCACAATTTGCCTGTGCTCCCTGGGCCAGCCATACACCTTCACCAGGTGCTCAGTCACCAATTCAAGCTATGATCTGTTTCCCTACAGGATTTATGTAGTATTTTCAGGGCTTTAACACTTTTAACAGTTACTATGTTTTCTTTCTGGGAAGAAAAAAAACAAAAAGCGTGTAAGCAAGCAAAAACCAAGAAGCAGAATCAAAATGATCCTCTTTTGCCATTATGAAGATAGTATTGTTTATTGTTAACACTATGAATTCATTAAGGGAAACCTTCCAAAATTTGAGACATCACCTTATGGTAAATTATAATCAGTTCTGTATTCTTTACAACACGTGATTAGATGCCAAGAGATCTTTCAAAGGTAACATAAAAAGTTACAATGAGTGTGATAATGGTTCTTTTGGAAAGATATTCATTTGTTCATTTTAGCATCTTCATAAATGTTTAAAGGTTATAAATTAGAGTTCCAAGCCAATTAATTTTTCTGTTTCTCATCTCCAGTGATGTATTTTAATTGTACTTTCATGCCTTTGAGCTTCTGCATGGAAGACAGCATGCAGAGATTGTGAAAAAAAAAAAAATAATAATTGTAAAAGTCCAAAAGGGCAACAGAAAAAAATTCTACAGTTTTGTAGTTTAGGCTCATCCTGAATCAATTTTAAACATGGAAATAATTGTTTAAGTTTTAAACAGTTTAAATTTGTTGAGGTGTGCAAAGCCTATGTTACGACCTAGGTTAAAAAATACTGTGATGCATCTTAAGTATTACACACAATTTTACTTAATGAAATAAAAGCATTGTATGATCTGTTTTGTACTACAACAAACAAGATAAATTTATTTGTGGTCTAGAATATGTGTTGAATAATAAAAATCATGTTCGTATTTTTGAAAACTATTTAATTCATCATTAGTCTGTTTGTTATCTTAATATATGTCAAATATTTAAGGTATATAACTTCAAAATTCTTTTGAATCACTGAATCTGGAAATGGAGTTCGAATACCTGAGAAAACTGAATATTTTTTGACAAGTAAACTCTAGATCTAACTATTATTACTATTTCGTTTTTCCCTAATAACATAAAATGAACAGGCATTAGTAATAGCTATTTCTTACAGTGTTAGTTTAAGATGTTGATTGCTATTTGGTCTCTCACAAAACAGTTTTCGGAGGTAGAGGACAAGGACTCTATTTATTTTTTATTTATTTACCTACTAGCAAAAAAGAAAAAAAATGCAGAACAAGCAAGTAATCCTCCCGTCTATCCAATGTGAGATCTCCACCCCTGCCCAACTGAGTCTATTCCTAGGCAAATCTAAGTTCTGTATTGATGATAAATACAGGTAAGTGATTATAAATAGTAGTAGTAATAGTAGTAAAAAAAAAAACCAAAAAAAAAGTAGCACACTAGATAATCCAGTAAAATCTATGCCTGACACAAATATGTCCCTATTATGTATCTATTTCAGCTCTTTTTTCTATGCATTATGTTATGTTTGATTAATGATCAGTGAATATCCTCCTTCTGCGGCAGAAATCTGCACACATCATCCCACGCTGCAAAATATGAAGAATATAAAATTAGGTGAGTTTGTAGCAAACAGCTGTTAGCTAGAAGGTTGTATTGAGGGCAATTTTGAAAGTGAAATATTTAACCAGACTCCAATGTTTCCTAATGACTTTCCATGATGCTATAAATATTATAAACAGGGTAGTCAGTAGAGTTGCTGTCTCCACCCCCTCAGAATTTATGGGAGAAAAGTAAACAGTTACTGCAATATTAAGTCTCCCTCATCTGTCTTTAAAAATATAAAAATGCAGAATGGAAGAGAAGAAAGAAAGGGTGATGTAGACATTGACAGGACTGTTGTAAAACCACGGGTTATTTTCCAAAGTCATCAGTCTTTAATCAGCACAGAAGTCACAGTATGTCACAAATTGATTAACAGTGTAAGAATCTGTACTTTTTTTCAGCACTGCATGAAGGTGCCTTTAAAAGCATGCATGCAGTTGAGCTCCTTCCCTCTTTACAGCTTCTTAATGTCCGGATAGGTAACAGGTATCAGTGTAACTAAACCCAAACAATTCTCTCTTGTCTTGTGCTTTCACATTACCATTGACTAACTTGTTGCCTTGACAGTCCCACTGATGTAATCTCTTCACTGTGCATATTTGCTCTTATATTTTAGATGAAAGAAGCCTATGTCAATAACTATTTGCTGACAATTAATCAATCTACTTGTCAGTTTATGATCAATTTATAAACAAATAACAAGGTGAAATTACAGAATTCCAAATTTGCTAGGGGACTTAGAAAACTAGAGTGAACAAGAGATAAATTTTGCCTGCTGGAACCTGTTTCTAGTCCTCTCTAAAATCAAGTTTTCCAAAGAGTAAGTAGAAAATTAATTACTGTCAATGGCTTACCTGCTGCCTCTTTTGCTAGAGCATAGCCACTCCTATTTTGAGAAACAACTATTGTGTAGCTTGGCATCCCAGATGCAGCTCTTTCAGTTTTTTCTCACAGTCAAGTTGAAATACTTGTTTCTTCTCCACTGTATCGCAGAAGCCAAACAAAGGAGATGGAGAGAAATTTAGTGTTGTGTAATTTCTGATGCCAGTGGTGGGTACCCTGAGTAAAATCTATCTTATTTATTGATTTAATAGCTTATAACTTCTTCTATATTGGAGGCTTAACAGTATGACAGATAACAGTCACCATTTATAGGAGGTTTAGAACATTTTAGGGTATACCATTCTTGTCTTTTCTAATTGCATTTCATTTATGTATCGATTACATAAAATTTAAAATCTTGAAGGCAACAAGAACTTGCAGGACAATTCCTTGTCTAAGAACTTGTCAGCGAAGCTTCAATATTATTTCTACCACTATCGGATAATGTTCTTTCTGAAGAGGATTTCTGTCAGCATTCTTTTTCCCTTTTTTCCCTTTTTCCCTCTTCCTTCCCCTTTCTTTATTATTAAAATACAATTATCTCAATTCACAAGTTCTTATACTTTTCTTTTAATTCTCTTCCATATTCCACTGTGTCAAGGGAGTGAGCAAACAGTTGCTTGCTTTCCAGGTTAAACCACAGTACACTCCTCACAGGTTGCTCAGATAGGTCATGGAGTCTCCTCTTTAGAGATCTTTGAGAGCTGACTAGAGCCTAGGCAACCCACTCTGGGTGGCACTGCTGGAGCAGTGTTGGACCAGCTGACTTCCAGAGATCCTCTCCAACATTAACAATACTGTGATTCTGTGAAGATTGTGATACTGAGAATGATCATGCATTTCAGACAGACTAAAGGATTCAATCATATTACATTATTGTGGAAACAACTTTTTAAACCCTTCTATGACACTTTTGTTTAAACATATATTTCATTTATTCTCCTCTTGGGAGTTTTGTTTTGTGACTAATATTTGCTTTGAGAACATGATGAAACTGGCTTCACTTAGAAGTAAGTTTCCACTGACATACATATAAGATGTTTTTCATCTGGACAGGAAAATAGTAATAGCAAAATTATTTACAGAAAGGGTAAAGCAAGCTATATAGTGAAAAGAACCACAAAATGATTAAACAGTAAGAAAATGTGCATATTGAGAAAAATATTTTCTCTCTTTCTGGAAATGTTTTTCTTGAAACTGGATGAATTTCTAGAATTTTCTTTTCTAGAAGAGCACATGGCTTTTTGTCCACCAGAACTTCCANCATGTACCCAGAAAGACCTCTTAAGAAACAAAAGAGCTGCCCAGACCTTACGCTGTGGGGAACTCCACAGTGTAAATGTCCCCCTAGGGTCTGAGGGAAATATGGCGTGTCATGGGTTTAAGTGTGCCCAGCTCAAAAGACTTTCTGAGAGGGTGGCCTGGCTTTGAAAGAAAATCAACAGTCTGAGAAGTATTCAGCTGTCAGAGAGAGATACATAGGATCTTGCAATAGCACAGATTTACAACACTGCCTAAGTCTCCGCAAAGGGAATAAGCTAAGGCAGTTTCTAATCTTGAGGAAACAGACCACAATATGTAAAACAGGGGCAACTGAACCTTTGTATCTGCACAGTGCAGGAGTAGTCTCCCCCCATCCCTGAAGTACCCCTAAGCAACAGATAATCATAATGGCTTTTTGTAGTTTTTAATAAATAAAGTAATGAAATCAGTTGTCATAGAGTATGATGAGTCCTACTTTTATCAGTTAAAAGGAGTAGCTCATCTTTCATAGTCTATGCAAGGCAGCTCATTAGAGATGAATTCCAGATTTTTTTNTGGACCAGCTGACTTCCAGAGATCCTCTCCAACATTAACAATACTGTGATTCTGTGAAGATTGTGATACTGAGAATGATCATGCATTTCAGACAGACTAAAGGATTCAATCATATTACATTATTGTGGAAACAACTTTTTAAACCCTTCTATGACACTTTTGTTTAAACATATATTTCATTTATTCTCCTCTTGGGAGTTTTGTTTTGTGACTAATATTTGCTTTGAGAACATGATGAAACTGGCTTCACTTAGAAGTAAGTTTCCACTGACATACATATAAGATGTTTTTCATCTGGACAGGAAAATAGTAATAGCAAAATTATTTACAGAAAGGGTAAAGCAAGCTATATAGTGAAAAGAACCACAAAATGATTAAACAGTAAGAAAATGTGCATATTGAGAAAAATATTTTCTCTCTTTCTGGAAATGTTTTTCTTGAAACTGGATGAATTTCTAGAATTTTATTTTCTAGAAGAGCACATGGCTTTTTGTCCACCAGAACTTCCAATTTTTTCTCCATAGTGATGCTCTCTGTGGATTCTTCTCACAGTCTGTGGACATATCTGAGAATGTCACAACCCAAGTGCAAAACCTTGCATTTGATTTTGCTGAATCTCATGAGATTGTAGTGGGCTCACTCCTCAGATTTGTTTCATTTTCTCACGTCATTCTCTGAGTCAGCCCCAGTGCAGGCTCGTTCTGCAGTGAAGCAGGGTTTGCAGTGGGCCAGGGGTATCCTGAAAGTCTTCAGAGTGAGTAGAGACCTGTCAAAACTTGCCAGGATGCACCAGTCCTTGTCAGAGTGGCCAAGGAGGTGTGGACAGGGTCGGGAGTAGTGAGGTTCCCCCCAGCTCATAAAGACAACATCCCAGGGAGCATGAGTCCAGGAGCACAGTGATCAGGATGGGCAAACAGGGAGTGGTGTGTCAATAGGGGATGTCATGGCAGTTTTCATAGGAGAGCATGTGGGGAGGACAGCAGGTGGACCACTTTTTTCTCATTTGAGAACATCATAGAGTAACTCTCTATTTAAAGAATCANTCCATTGCCTTCAAGTGACAAGTTTATAAAATGATTGCTTCTTGGTTTGTCTGAGAGTGATGATTTTTCATACTTCTTTTGTGTTTGTTTTTTGGTTTTTTTTTGTTTTTTTTTTTTTGTTTGTTTGTTTGTTTTTGGTTGTCTGGTTGGTTGCTTGGTTAGTTGGTTGGTTTTCTTTTGTTTGTTTAAAGATATGACAGATATGAAATAACAAAACCATCAGAACAGATAGTATGGGAGAATAGGAAGAGTAAAGGCACTTGTCCAAGCTTAAGGCAGTTGGCTGCTGGAATAATGTATCATAGGATCACAGAATGGCCTCAAAGATCGCCTAGTTTAAACTCCCCTGCCACAGGCAGGGTCACCGACCACTAGAACAGGATGCCCAGAGTCACATCCAGCCTTGCCTTGAATCCGTCCATATGGGACATCCACAACCAATCTGGGCAACCTGTTCCTGTGCCTCATCACCCTCTGGGTGAAAAATGTCCTCCTAACATCCAACCTGAATCTCCTAACTTAGTTTATAACTTTCCCCCCTTGTCCTATCACTATCAACCCATGTAAATAGTCGTTCCCCTTCCTGTTTATATGCTCTCTTCAAGTGCTGGAAGGCCACAGTGAGGTCTCCCTGGAGTCTTCTCCTCTTCAGGCTAAACAAGCCCATTTCCCTCAACCTTTCCTCATAGGAGAGGAAGGTATCTTTTGTTCTGCCCAACAAAGCTGAAGTACAAACTTTGAGGCTGATACTGACACTCAGAAGCAAAGCACACTAGTTTGGGTATTAAACAAAAGTGGAAATGTGCTTCCTATGGAATTCTAATGATAATGAATGTTGTCTATTCTCAGTGATCAATTTAATATTAAAAGTTGAATGACCTTCAGCAAACTGTGTATGTTTTGGGGCCCTAAAAAGAAATAGGATTTAATTTGTATCTTCATACCCAGAGCTTATAAGTGACAAGCCCTAAGCCACTAATTTATTTTACATATTGTCTTCTCAAAATATAGGGAAACTGTGTGCTTTACTGGTTTTTGGATTTGGGCTGGATTCAAGGCAACTTCTGTTTTGTTGGAGTCTGACTTGAAGGTCATAAGTTTCCTGATTTCCTCTCTTTCAAAAAAAAAAAAAAAGACATAAATGCTGGGAAAAAAAAGGCAGAAAAAAGTGTCTTTCATTGAATGATCTTTATCTCTAGCATATTACTTACACTCTTTCATAACAAACAGATTTCATATGGGTACCAATCTCCATATGGATACAGTGCTAATCACAATATTATTACATTAATACTCACAGTGAAATAAAATTCTATCCTACTTGAAATGTATTAGCAAGGACATCGTCTTTGTTATTCTATCTCTTGTCTATGGCTATTTACCATAAAATCTGTTGGTATTCTGTGGTGAAAATGTTCATGCCTGCTAATTTATTTTTCCAGTTATATCTTCTATTATGCTGAAGGCTGTGTTTTTAAAGCAATGCTGGCAACAGGTTTAAGTTACTTTTTGAGCCTGAAGCATCAAATAAATTACTTTACTAACCATGTTTGGTAAGATTTATACAGTTCAGACTTTGGTAGCCAAAATGATGCCTGGGAGTTACCATTGGTATGACTGTCAGTAAGGCTGAGAGTCTATGATGTCTCTCTGCAGATTTTCTTTATTTTTGTGATAACAGATTTATTATTTTCTGGATACAATATAGGGAAGAATTGAACTAAAAGCTCTGCAAGTTAAATGATAATTTTCCTTGTAATACAACTGTGGGACACTCCTGCTTTTTACTATGGGTTTTGTTTTGTT